>JAQQZY010000015.1:20924468-20935679 GCA_030068375.1 Ostorhinchus rueppellii
TTCTAAATTCAAGACATAATCATGTAAATAATCGTGATTTCAATATGGATCAAAATAATCGTGATTATGATTTTTTTCCATAATCGAGCAGCCCTAACTCTACCATAAACAGTCCAGTGGTTTACAAACAGAGGTCACTCAGGCATTTTTGGAAATTAGTTTCTGTGGGAAACTCCGCTTCCCACAGTGCACGTCGGAACAAATATCTGAAAATGTGACCTACTGGCTCTGTAAACACATGGATTGTTTGTAGTGGAGTACACTTTGAAATTGTTCACCATGAGGGAAGATATTCAGGTGCATAATCACGGAAATACTCATGGATTCATGATACTAAAATTGGTGGTGACAGTCATACGCAGCTTTAATATATGACTTCAGAAATTATAATGTAGAGTTTTAAGCCTTTATCTCGTTCATATAGTGACGATAACAATCACAAGCAAGGAAAACAAATAATTGGAAAAGGATGTTGATGGTGGCAATGATGAAGATGACAAAGACAACGGTGAGGATGGAAATGATTGCGAGGCTGCGTTTTGAGGAAGGCTTTTTCCTCTTTGGTGAAAAAGGGGGTTGTTTACAGACATGTGACAGGAAGGGGAGTGTTTGAGGTGGGGTTCTGCTCCTGAAATTCAGATAAAAATATCTCCAATTACAGTAATTAATGCTGTGATGCTATGACGACCAGCCTCGGCATATGATGCAAAAATAGTGGAAATGCAAACTGTTGGTGGTTTAACTGAAACTATACCGGAAGAGTTGATACTGGCAGTGGAACAGTGGCATAAGATCATTCAAGATCATCTCATTACCTTCTTCTATAGCATGAAAACTAAGCTGAGAGGAGGTGCAGAGCTCTGATTTCCTCTCAAACCTGTTGAATTACAATATAATAAAAGGTACTTACCCTCCCAAGGATTAAGTGGTTCGGGAAAATGAATGAATGAACAAATAAAAGGTGGTATAGATTTTTTTTTTTTTTTTGCAGTAAGAGCAAAAAAAAAACTATTGTGCATTGAACCATTAAAATGAAGTCACTGAAATAAATAACACAATAACACAAATAAGTGTTATTGCCACTCATTCTTACAAAGAAGAAACTACATTTACACAGTCACCCACACTAGATGGTGGGAAAATCTGCAATGGCTTCAAGTCTGCAGTTTTTCCATCTGTGCATCTAACAACAAAATATTCTCCATATATACAGTTGCGGAAAAAATATTAGACCATCAGAAGTAATCAAAAACAAGGGTTATGCAATCAAGTACTAACTCCTGTGTGTATCATGTGACTAAAACAGACAGAAAAGAAAACATGGAATGACTAAAAGAACTTTTTTTTTTTTTTCAGTACGATGAGCTATTGGAGAACTTAAGTGATTATGGTGTTAAATTAAAAAAAAAAACACATGGAAAATGGATAGACATCAGCTCTTAAATTAAACACTTCTGAGCTATTTTTGTTGTTATCATTATATTTGTCCAAACAAATGCACCTTTAGTTGGACCAGGCATTAAAATCAACAAGAACTTGAAGAAAACGAGGGTGGTCTAATAATTTTTCTGCAACTGCATATAATTTATTTCCACTTAAGACTTGCAAAACTGATGAATTCTCCACATTCACAGTTCGAGTGATTGGTTTTTGGATGCACTTCCTTTCACCAAACAGAAGTATGTACCTAAACCTCCACCGTACTTCTCTCACCACCTCCCCAGGGTTATATATTACACAGTATAATGTCGGTTTCTTCTCCACCTCCCCATGTACTTAACCTTGTGTCTCACCTGAGTGTTTTCTGTGAGTCAACAAAGATAACAGCCAGTTAAATCCCAGCTGAAGCGGCCCGGTGCTGCAGGGTTCGGCCGTTCTGCGGATGCATATGGGGGAGGCAGAGGACTCATGAGAAGACTTCTCCCTGGAAATGAAGCATCGTCCACCTTTGTGTGTCAGCGATGCCTCCTCTCCCCAGCTGCTTTTACACCTACGTCGTCCTCCAACCGTCGTCCTTCCCCATCCCATTGCTCTTTTCCTCCTCCTCATTCGCCATCCTTCTCCCTGCTCTCCACTTTACTTCAAAGAGCCGATGTTTCTTTTAGATGTGAAGCAAAATTTTTCGATGCGGAGAAAATTATAGCTATCGGAAGGCTGTAGTTTGAAAATCTCCTTTCGATTTTTTCATTATGTAACATTACGTAATTTCATCTGTAACTATGTGCTCTGCCGTGGGAACACTTTGGAGGCTTGTGACCTTATGGATGCTCTTATATTCCTCTACAAAACTTTGAACTCGGATCCCCTGACACCTTAACAATAAAAAAAGCACATCACTAGGCAGAGAATCCTGACTGGTTAAAAGATGAGTGACTGCATGTGCTGCTTAAGGGCACAAGATGACATGTTTTGTGGGGGTTTCGACAATTTTAGGGATGGCAGAGGGAATCAGTGTTTGTATTCAAGAATAGAAATAACTATAGTAGAATGTGTCCTGAGTGGAATTTTTTAGGTATTGAGCAGAAAAAAAAATGAGTGGCTATGCTATAAGAATCCCTATTTTGAAGCTTCATTTATATCCACTGCGTCTTTACTCTGACTCTTCTTTATTTATCTGGTCTTAGTTGCACACACAAAACACTGTCCTTTGAATACCACACCCAGTATTTTACTCTTACAGCGAATATTTGCTGCGATCACAATGGAAGCGTTTGACGGTCCACATTTGTATGTGAATATCAGCAGGGCAATTCATCTCAAAAGTTCAGCATTGCCTCTCAAGAGCAAATCATAATAAAAGTTGTAGGTTTTGCAGCAAGAAAAGAAAGAAAGCAAGAAAGAAATGAGGAAAAAAGTGAGGAGAGCTGTTTGGTTTCTAAGCAACAGTTAACGCTGGGTTGCAGTGAGAGCTGCAGGGTGGGTTCCTGAGTTCCCATGTTTCTGCCTTCGTCTCCACATTCTCTTCCTGAGGAATTTGACCTGCCTGACCTCTCTGAATACGTCTGGATTTACCCTCCCCTCCAACACACAATCACAGCACACTGTAATCGAAAGCCTTTATGAGAGCAAATCTCACTCCCTTTATTTTCCCTCTTCATTACAGAGGTAGCCTTGGCTAAAGAGAGACATGGAACTGACAGACAGGTTGATTCTGATTTGCAACTGTGCATTTCCTGGATGTGTAACATGCAGAGGTGTGTAATATTGCGCGTTTAAGATGACTACATGTTGAATAAGGACTGCGAAGCCATACACTGATTTGATTTCAAGGTCAACGTGTAGTGTATGGAGATGTACTGAGCAGGAACGCACAAAAAAACACACTCATAAGACATCACTCTGTGCTGTGTGTGGCTGCCATTCAGAGGAGAGACGTTCATAATCTGCACAAGACTATAATTAAAAAAAACAGCAAAGTGGAAGAAAATAATGTCTAATTATAAGAATTGTCTGGATGTCTAAACAGCAAAAAAAAACCCAAAAAATGATGCGGTGAAATTTTTTGGTTAGAAATGGAGCTCAAGACAGTACGTACGCTTTCTTTCGAGCAAAACTACAGAAATGTGAAGGTGACGCTATGATTGATGAAGAGGAAGGCAGAAATGTTGGCTGCTATTATTTATCTTAGTGCGAAGGTGTGTGTTTCAGTGGAAAAAAAAAATGGAGTGTGTGTTTTCGCTTGCGCATGCCTGCAGTGGGGTGAAACGTGGAGGTGTATGGGGGATGATCAGACAGAAGGCCATCTGAGAGCACGGTACACACTCCATCTGGACACACATTCACTGTGAAAAAGAGTGTGAAAGATGAAGAGAAGAGAGAAGGTGAGATTATAATCTTGAATCTTAAAAAGCAACCTGTAAAATTCGTCTCACTGCTTCTTTTGACGGATGATTTTCATATTCATCATCGTTTTTACTCGCACATTTCCCAGTGATTGAGTAATTCTGTCAGTGAATTCGCTGCAGTGACTGAAAGATAAAACCCAGGTCCATGGTTAGGCTCTCGTTGCCAACCTTTCTATCTCGTCTCCCTTTATTGTCATCAGTTTAATGAACACATCAAATTACAAGTGCAGCAACACCTACAATATGAATATGCAGCTGATAATAGCCCTAAATGTAACCCACTAAAGGAGGATGTTCAACAGATATATGTCCTCAGTGTGTTCCCTAGGACAAAAGAGACAAAACTGTATATTCTATTCTATTCTATTCTATTCTATTCTATTCTATTCTATTCTATTCTATTCTATTCTATTCTAGTCTGTTCTGTCTATTCTATTTTGTTCTATTCTATTCTTTGGGTCTTTATTTTCTTTTTTAAAGAGTGAATTTTGACTTTTTTTCTTGTGTATATATTCATTTTTAGATGTTTTATTTCCATACAGTTTCATCTGTTACAGTAAAAAAAAAAGCCTCTGTGAATTATGTGTCAGGAAATTATGTGACCTCCTACACCATCATGAATTTCCCCTCAGGATGAAGTAAATTCATGTAAATCTGACGTTCATCTAATTCTGAGTCAGCTGTGGTCAAGGTGAAATGCCACAGAGGCAAGCTACAAAATTACAAAAAAAAGACAGAAATGCGTTTGAATTCTGATGATTTTCTGCCAGATCATCAGCCACTTTTAAGGAAGTTTGTTTTATTATTTAGTGTAGATGTTGTTTCTCTAAAAATATGGATCTGACTACTGAGAAAGACTCCAGCCTTTCAACTCCTTCAGTGATAACAGCCTGTAGCTTTGCTGATGCTTAGTTCACAGGTTATTAGTAGTAAAATCATTAAAGTTCTGTGTTGTAGAACATTTGTTGGCTCATTTTATTTATTTAATCTTAAGCCACATTGATACCAGAAACATTAACATTCTGGCTGTGTCAATACTGTGTTTATTTGATCCTTAATGACCTGATAAAATGAGCACTTTTTGAGATTATGGTGAAGGAAATCAACATTTTAAAATGATTGAAATTCATAGAGTAAAGCAGGATTTTATGTGTGTTAGCTTAGACTTTTAATTTACTTGAACTCTTTAAATGAACAGTTTCAGCAGTAGAACGTCATCATCAATCAATCAAAGTTTATTTATATAGAACTTTATAAGAACATAAAGAAGACCAAAGTGCTTTACATCAAAAAGCATGATTAGATTATGAGATAGAAACGGGTTAGTCAAATACCATAATAAAAATGCTTGTGTTTTCTAAGATTTTTTATTGTTTTATACATGCACAGATGTAAAAATAAATAATAAACCAGATTAACATGGATACATGCAGGAAGATAGTGGAGCATTGGGGAGACCTCCTGGGATGGATGGATAGATACAGTAGATAGATAGATACAATGGATAGATGGATAGATGACACAGTAATAAAAAAAAGACCACAGATGAAAACCTAATAGTGTCTCAGTGCTAAGAGTTTATAACGGTCATACCTGATTTTTTTTTTTCCTGGGTATTTTTGGAAGTTTTGGGAAGAAAGTGACTTAAATCTTTAGGTTTGGTTGTAATTGTTAAGATAATGCATGCTGTTGATACTTTACACTTGTTAAAAAAAGAAAAAGTGTAGGAGTTTTCATTAAAAAAAAAAAAACAACCAAAATGAGGAATCCGGGAAATTTACCTCATGTCAGTCATCCACATTTTTTTTGCGTTTTATCCTCGCTCGTATGATATTATTGCTCTCGTACTTGCTGATTGTGATTGATGAGCTGGTAGTGTTCAGGATTATCATGTGTTGATGATTGATATGATTTTGCACATTTAATGCAATGACTTTGTACGCATACCTTCAGCCTACATATGGAATGGTTTACCCAGAGACTAACTACGCTTTTAAAAACTAAAACTGTGAATTCATGCAATATTAAATCATGCAAGCTCAGACACACACACACACACACACACACACACACACACACACACACACACACACACACACACTACTGCAGGGGTGTTGAGAGAGTTGACCTGTGGCCTTATAATCAGTGCTCAATCTGCTCCAGTGTGTTATATAAGGGAGCAGTGAGTGCTAGTCAGATCCTCCTACAGATGCCTAAGCAGTCACGACTAACGCGGATGTTCTCAGCCTGGCTAACGCAGACTTTACCTTAGCCTCTGCTCTTGAGTCCCACACAAATACACACATTCGCTCATGCACACGTGCAAAAAAAATGCGCCGAAAATGTTTGATTTGCATAGGTATTAACAACAAAATCTCACAGATGAAATGAAGTATTTACGTAATGACTTGGTGATTGTGAGACAGAGCCGATATCTACACGCATTCTTCAAAACATAAGGATGTGCTAAATGTCTCTGCGATATGATCGACTCGAATCCCAGAAGTCCCACATCTTTTTAGATATATTTTTCCGGTCTCAAGGAAGGGGTTATTTTACTGTGGACCTAAAACAGCCTCTAGGACCTCAGTTCCTCGGGCTCTGTGAAGCCTGTAGCTGAGAATAGCAGGCAGATCCTACCCATCATCTGATGTTCTCATGCAGCGCTGTCTGCAGGGAGAGAGATGAACCCTGATGAATAAATATGAAGATAACCTGCACCTCTGCTGCACTTTTTCTTTTCCCGTTCCCCATATGGTTCTGGTGAAGAGAAGGATAGGGAAAATTTTTCAAAAGAAGCCTCTGGCCCATTGAGTTTGTGTATGTACTCGTGCATGTGTGTGTGTGTATCTAACTATTTCCTTTTGTGTACTATCATCTGAATGTCTGCATGCACATTAGTGTGAAGTGGCTGTACGTATGTGTATGTGTGCTTGTGTGTGTGGGCGGTACTGTGTAGGAGCATGCAGTAGCTTTTCGACAGAGCCTCCAGTAACATGTATTTGTGAGTCTTTTGTTTTATTCTCCATCTCCTATTCAGCTCTGCAGTAATCACACCTAGCGCTGCTGCTGCCCTTGAATGAAAAGCAACAAAAGGGGGACTCTTTAAAGAATAATTTTCCTGGGTCAAGCTGTTTCAGCCAAAAGATGACAGTAGTGATGAGAATTAAGTGCATTTAAATAATCTAAAAATGATCTCGAATATATGAATATAATAAACAGGAAAGAGGCTCCGATTGTTTTCCGCTACAAATCACTGCAACAAATAAGCCTGAAAACACTGAAAAGGGAACCTGTTGCATACACGTAATCTGATTTGAATATGTAAATACTTTGATATCAGCCGTTGATGCTGCACTTTCAGGGCTTGGTTGCATTCTGGCTAAGTAGGAAAGAGGTGTGGGTGGGGGATCAATTCATTCAGGGCCATATTGTACCTTGTTTTGACGATCGACAGGTTTACAGTGTCATGTCGAGGGGGAACCAGGCAGGGTAATCCCAGCAGTTAAGACTGTTTGGCAAGCAAGCAAGCAAACATGATTAAAATAACACATTTCAATACAGGAGCTGTCTGATAGAAGTCAGAAAACAGAAAGAGTGAGCAAAAGTGAAAGAACTGTGTTCAAGAACCAGAGTTCACCTCCTATGAACTCCGTCAGATATTCGTGCATTCATGATTTGGACACTTTTCAGAAACGCGGCAGTGAGTCAAAACACAAATATTTTATTTGTATGTGTTTTGTTTTCCTTTTTGTCTTCAGCAGTTCATAATCGCTCTGCTGTTGTCTTAATTTTCTTGCCTCCATAAATCCTTTTATTTAGTAGGATATATTATTTTATTATAACATTTCATAATTAATTACATTACATTTACTATGATCACGTGAAATCAGTATTGTTTCTCAGTTACTGTGATTTAGATAGAGGCAAATATTGTACAGCTTACTTGTTTATTTATTAAAAAAACTTGTTTTGCCATTTTTCTAATATCTCCTATTGCAGTGAGGATATAAAATGCCTTCCAGAAATAAAAGTGTCACACTTGCTTCCATTTTCTCATGATGCAACATGAAGTATATTCAAAACATACTGAATATTATTCTTAAAAGGGTTCATATTTTGCTAAACCCGTTTTTATTAGTCTTTGGTTCATTTATTTGTGTATTTGGACCCTAATAGTTAAAAAAATGTTACATTTGAACCCTCCAGGTGTTGCAATGTTTTATATTTTAACTTTCTCTCCTGCAATGCTTTTATATTTTATGTAAAGTACTTTGAATTGTCCTGTACATGAAATGTGCTATACAAATAAACTTGCCTTAAAAAAAGCAAAATATCACTCCTTTAAACCCCTTCCCATGGCAGAGAATGGCCCCTCCACCCCTGACTTGTTTGGACCTTCTTCATTTTCTCTTTATTACCTCCGCCAAGGAGGTTATGTTTTTGCCAGGGTTTGGGGGTTTGTTTGTTTGGTTGTTTTTTTTTAGCAACATAACTCAAAAAGTTATGGATGGATTTTGATGAAATTTTCAGGATATGTGCGCTCTGGATCAAGGAAGAGATGATTAAATTGGGAGGTGATCCGGATCACCGTCTGGATCCAGGAATTTTTTTAAAGGATTCTTTAACATTGCAAGATAGGGCATGGTGGCACAGAGTTGCATATGAGGTCATTCAGCGCCATCTAGTGGAGGAAAGTACAAACACTACCTTAAAAAAAAAGTACAAACACTACCTTGGTGGAGGTCTGCGCTCTCCGAGTGCTTTTCTAGTTTATTTATTTATTTATTCACACTTTAAAAAAGATAAAAAAATACAAAAACATGTAAATATAGGTGAACTATAACAGTGCAAGGGAGGCTGAAAGCTTAATATGCTTATATAAAGGCCTCCCTTCATCAACTTAATTAACAATTCAAATAAGTTAAATAAACAAGAAATAATAGCTTTTATTGCATTTCATTGTTTCAATGTTTCGTGTCCTTCCTTCCAGTGAAATGCACCTCAAATGTGTTGTTTTTGAGCATGAAAGGATTAAATGTTCCTTTATTGGTTGAGAAAATTCTCCCCAATCTAAATAAATTCTTTAAAAACTCTCATACATTATATAGGATATTAATCATCGTTGTATGTATAATTTAAGGCACAGCAGCTTTACTTTTAATTCTTTTAGTGTATTTTGGTTAAATTAAATGGATGCTTTTTAGTAAATACATTTTTGGATGCAGATCTTTTATATAGTGCAAGCCTATTATAAATACTTTTCAATGAATAATGCTTTCCTGGATTCATTTAAGATGTAAAGAAGAATATGAAGAGGGAAGAATTGATGCAAATGAAGAAATCCAGTTTGTATTCTCTTCTATGCTTGATAATCCCACATTAAAAAACAAATTAGTGTGGTGTTATGAAGGTTATTTTCATAAATAAGAACAAAGTTAGATTATAAATATGATCTCATTTCCTCTGAGAAGGTTGAAGAGGTCTAGAATAAATAATAGTTATATGCTCCAAGGACTGCACAGTTACAGAATCTGGATATATTTATGTTATTTATGTTCTTTTAGTTGTAACAGAAATCTGTGAAATCCATCAAGTTTTAAACAGGTTAGACTCCACAAGGCCTGTTGAGGCTCAGTTTCCCATAGTTACCGCAATCTGTCATGCATATATACAGTGCAGAACAAATGTCAAAGCAATGAGAGGTTTCAGCACAAATCATCTTGAAGGACCTGTGCAGGGTGTGTCTTTTAAAGGGTATGAAATCACCTGTGGTCTCCAGTACATGTTTACATTTACGACACCTTGTTTTTATCAGGATAAATGTGTAAATGCACGTAAATGCACAATTTATCTTACAAATGTGCGTCTCTGTGAGGTAAAAGATGTTACACAGAGGGGAAAACGGTTTTATGAACGCTGACGAGATCTGAGAAAAACAGAGACATACATTGCCTCATGTAGAGAAACACAAAGTCAATGATGTGTTGTGTAATAATGGAGGAATATTTCTGCCTCATTTGTGCTGCCAAAACTCCCAGGATTTCACAGCTTTCATACTTAATGCATCCAATCTGCACATCACCTTTAGTTCTGACACTTTGTAACACTAACAACAATTATTTATCCAAATGCCTCTTTGACTGGTGCTATATGCACCAAGGATGGTATTAAACAAGTGCACAACAGGTCAGAGAAATATCCTGCTCCTTTCAAAACATGTAAAGGAAAAGATTAATACTGCAGGAAAACATGCTCTTTTAAAGCCGAGGAACACTGGTAAGCTCAAGGACTTCAATACAGAGTGGCCTTATGACTGCGTAGGCAGCTAGGCCGAGAAGCACAGCGTTGGTAGGCAGGCGAGAGATATATTAGCATCAGGAATACTGTACATCGTCAATTACCCGGACTTCTCCACTGACAGTTCCTCCTCTAGCACATAGCCAAAGGTCCTCTGAGTTCATTTTAACCCACCCTTGTCACCTAGCTTCTGTTCTAGCACATCCCATAATTATCCTCTCCATTGGGAAACACTATAGACTGAGTGGGCCACACAAGAAGGGGGTAATTATTTAGTTAGTGGATTATAATCTAAGTAGAACTGTTACAGCTGAGAATGGCCATAGTGGTTTGTTTGGAAACAAAATAGATGTACAGAGAGATGAGCATGGTGAATGTTTAGAAACAGAATGATTATGTAGATGTTTGACAAAGATGTTGGGAGTATCTAAGACTTCAGCTGTGTTTTTGCGCGCACATTTTTCCGATCAGCTAGTCCAGTCTGCAATGATAGTTCAGATGAAAACTAAAAAAACACTTGGAGACCACAGACTTCTGCCAAGGTAGTGTTTGTAGGTTTGTTTGTTTGTTTGTTTGTTTGTTTGTTTGTTTTTTAACCTCTGTCATAGAGGTTATGTTTTTGCCAAGGTTTGTTAGCATCATAACTAAAAAAGTTATGTATGGATTTTATGAAATTTCTAGGATATGTCCGCTCTGGTTTTAAGGTAGTGTTTGTACTTTCCTCCACTAGATGACACTGAATAACCTCATATGCAGCTCTGCGCTGCCATAGCCTATCTTGCAATGATAAAGAATCTTTTAAAAAATTCTTGGATCCAGATGGTGATCCAGATCACCTCCAAAATTTAATCATCTTTTCCTTGACCCAGAGAGGACATATCCTGAAAATTTCATCAAAATCCATCCTTAGCTTTTTGAGTTATGTTCCTAACAAACAAACCCCCAAACCCTGGCAAAAACATAACCTCCATGGCGGAGGTAATAAAGAAAAAATGAAGAAGGTCCAAACAAGTCAGGGGTGGAGGGGCCATTCTCTGCCATGGGAAGGGGTTTAAAGGAGTGATAT
>JAQQZY010000015.1:20935779-20956148 GCA_030068375.1 Ostorhinchus rueppellii
GCTGGGATAGGCTCCATGCGACCCCCCTGACCCTAGTGAGGATAAAGCGGGTATAGAAGATGAATGAATGAATGAATAAAAGCATTACAGGAGAGAAAGTTAAAATATAAAAACATTGCAGCACCTGGAGGGTTCATATTTAACATGTTTTAACTATTAGGGTCCAAATACACAAATAAATGAACCAAAGACAAATAAAAGTGGGTTTCGCAAAATATGAGCCCTTTTAAGAATAATATTCAGTGTGTTTTGAATAAAATACATGTTGGCTCATGAGAAAATGGAAGCAAGTGTGATGCTTTTATTTCTGGAAGGCATTTTATATCCTCACTGCAATAGGAGATATTAGAAAAACGGCAAAAAACAAGTTTTTAGACATAAAAATGATGTGCATCACAGATCCATGAACCCAGATCTGGAGCTGTTTCCACAACTGAAAGTCAGAACCAAATTTGTACATTTGGTCCATGTAGTTTTACTTTCTGTTTCTGCCTCATATATGTTGTACTTGTAGTCAAGATATTACATAGAGTCTTAACTATCCAAGAAGTGTTTTCACACTGTACATGAACTTAACCATTTTTAAAAACGAACTAGTCCAACACCACCTTTTTTGGTCAGACCTATTTTGGGGGCTGTTTTGTCTGTGCTGTGGTCCGGGGGAGGTTTCACACCTGCAAATTTGGTTTGGATCAAACTGAAAAGTCAGGAAGTCCAAGTGAGGTAGCTGTGAAAGTGCCCTAACTAGCATATCCACTGTCTACACAGAGCTAATGATGCCTGCAGAATTTGTCTTATTTTTTTCATTGTTTTTAATTTTACACACATCTACTTTTGTTGTTTTTAGTTTTAAATTCGAACTCTACACACAATATCTGAGCATATCTTACACAAAGAGTACTTACATGGCATAAAGTTAGTCTCGATCTGAAAATCCTGAAAATCTCAATCAAGTCTTCAGAGATTCTGCAATATGAAATGCAAATATATGTGTGACTGTTAGGGATGGGAATCACTAAGAATGTAATGTTTCTGATTCCATATCGATTCTTATTAGGTGAAGGAATAGAAAAGTACAAACAGGTTCATTTGCATCAACTGTCTTCTATATTTCCATCTCTGCACAGAAAATAGAACATATGCAATACGCACAAATATTAATAACAGATGATGCCCAGTGCATGTGGATGGGGCACTGTACGGTGAAACTGAAGACACTTTACTAATTCCTCTATGTCTCCCATTGTTGTGCACCTCATTTCCTTTTCCCTGCCTTCAGAAACTTTCATTTGAGGGAGCAGGATGTTTGTTGCCCCCACCAGAACTGGGCCCAGATGATGGCCTGGTGTTTGCTCTGTCGCTAGATTCACAAGTGTCACTAGGTAGTGTACCAAATATGTGACATTCCTCTCAATGAATTGCATGCTGTGTGGACAAATGTTTGAGCAGTTTGGAGGAATGGAAGCTTTGCAAATGTTACACGTGGCTCTGGTGTCATCTTTTCCCGTGAAATGTAACCATACTTTGGAGTGTTTCTGCCTTAACGCCATTTCGGCTACATTCTGACCAAAACAATAGTGTACGTGTCATGTCATCATGTGTGTGCAATGAATGCAGAATCAATGAGCAGAATCATTAAGCAGTTAAGCAAATGATTCCAAGGAATCGAGCTACTGAACCGTTTCTTTTAGAGAATAGGATCCCAGAAGCTCGATTCCTTGGAATCGTTTGCCTGCCTGCAAAATGATTCTGCTTATCGATTCCACGTTGCACATGCATGAAGACATCATGCATACGCTGCATTGTTTGGGTTACGATGTAGCCAATATGGCGTTGAGGTAGAAACGGTCTAAACAGATGACACCAGGTCCACTTGGAGCACTGTCAAAACTTCCATTTCTTCAAAAGGGTGGAATCCCTCCAATCTGCTCAAACATTTGTCCACGCAGCATGTGATTCATTTGATACGTTACTTAGCGGCACTTGTGAATCTAGCTGCAGGACGTCATCCAAGCCCAGTTCTGGTGTGGGCAACAAACGTCGTGTCCCCTCAAATACAAGTTTCCGAATGCAGGGAAAGGAAATGAGGTGCACAGCAACGGGAGACGGGCCAAGACGAACCGGTTCATGTAGTAGAAATGCAGCTATAGAGCAATTAATAAAATGTCTGTAGTTTCACTTTCACTGTACCCAGACCAGGCCTGGTGTCATCTGTTCTCATTATTTGTACATACTGTGTATGTTATATTTTCTTAGTAGAGATGGAAATATAAAAGACCGGTAATGCAGACATACCCATTTGTACTCTTTTATTCCCTCACCCTAAGAGAATCAATAATGGAATCAGAATCATTAAATTGTTATCAGTTCCCATCCCTAATTATGAGTTCCCTGGAATACACCATAACATCCTTTTTCCAGTATTTTAAAGTTTGTTTTTTTTAAATTATTATTATTTTCTTCTTTGGGAGATGCAAATAATAACCACTGGATACAAACACATCTATTGTAATGTGTTTTACTCTGAGAATTAGCAACCTAATGGGACCGTTTGTGGATCCTAACCTCATATTTGGAAAATAGAGATTTAGATTGACTCAAGGTCACTGGGGAAGCTGTTCAAGGACAGGAATGCCAAAAAACAAAGCAACAAAAAAAACAGAAGGGATTAAAATGGTAAGATGAAGAGGAGGATATGAGTCTGGACTTGAGGTAAAACAGCCGCTCTTTGGTTGTTGTTTGGTATGGAGTGATGATATCTCCAATTCATTTGAGGTATGTCAATTCTTTTGCCTTGTGTCAGAGGCAGGAAATATGTGTGTGTGCGTGTGTGTGTGTGTATATGCAAACATGTGAGAGTGTGCATACTGTGGATGCCTGGAGTGCAGGTTGCATGTGGGAGCAGAGAGAAAGCACCTGGCTGAGAGGTGAGTCACAAGCACAGGTAATTGCTCTGACATTTAATTCTAATGAAGTATCGGGGAGATAATGGTACCCACTGGCATTAACACATGCACACACAAATACATGCAACGGACAAGTGCACAAACACACAGGCAAACGCATAAAAAAACCCTCCTCAACACTTACCACTGTAAAACCTGTGCTTAAGACCCTGACTCATACACATTAAAGCGGAGAATGCGGAGGAGGGAGAAGTGTATTGAGGCCCCAGACAAGATGACAGTCAAAAGGACACTTTCACAGCCAAACAGCGCCAGTGCTAACAGGAGACAGACGGCGGGGATGAAGGAAGAGGGATGGAGAGGGTAAAGAGGTGACTAATGCAGGAGACACTGGTGATTATTAGCTTACTTGAAAACACAAGTTTGAGAGTTAGAGGGAAATGGAAAGTGACTATATAGTTTCTGCAGATGAGTGCTTTGAAAACCCAGATTTTCTGTTTCAAAGTGAAGAAAAAGAAGACGTGTGGACTCTTATGACTTTAGACTCATCTTGAGAAAATAATGAAATTACTGACTTGGACTTTAACAGGAGTGACTACACTTCGACTTTCACATCTTGCCATTGAAAGACTTGACCTTTTCCACAATCCATAGAGTAAAATTTGGGTAAAAAAAATGTACCGTACTGTGAAAAATCTCAAATTTCCCGACCATTAATGTGTTGTGACTCACTCACGCAGCAGCCATTTACCTTCAGCAGGAAGAAAAAATGTCACTGAATGTCATTTGGCAGCAGAGAGACAATACGTGTACATGCAGAGTTTTTTTGTCTTTCCGATTGGGATCTTTCCAAATGAAAAATTTTAGGCAGCTGTTTACATGGAACGTAACATTCCGATCTGGTGTGTACATGCGCCACAATATTTAATCAAAATGGTCTGATATGACATATGCAGAATGTAATTATTAGACCCTACTATGTCATCAAAGATGTTTAGCGACAGTATAATCATTACAGTTCTTGTGACAGTGACAACGCTTTTATTAAAGCAGCAACAGGAAACCCATGCGCTTCTTTGAAAAATGATAAAGAGGAGAAGGCGTAGAAAATGTCTGATTAATAATTTGAAAGAACGCACCCTGACAACTGTCCGTTTGACTGTGTACTTGATACCTCATTCAGTTTGGGTAAAGGAATATTCCACCCCTGTCATTCCAATTAAATATTCTTTTGGATTGGCACTTCTCATTCGGAATAAGGTGTTTACGTGGGCTATTTTTTCCGAATGAGCCCCCAAACTGATCACAATCGGAATGCTTGGCTCCATGTAATCCTGCGTTTATTTTAAAGAATCTCCAGAAGTCAATAAAAATGGACATCAGTGTGTAAAACATGGCTCAAAGAATACAAACTGCAACAACTTCCAACTAATTTTGACATTTTTTAAAGTTGGGCAAGGGTGTTATTTCTGGAGCTGTGGCTTAGATGAATGTTATTTTATTAAGCAATTTATAGTTTATTTTGAAGAGTCAGTGTGATGCAGGTAAGTTAAAAACTACAGATTATTTGATTCTATCTAACACGGTGATATACTTAGAACATAAGGTTTAGATTTGTAACTTGACTTGAAACTACATATCCCAGACTTGAGACCCATTTAGGTCAAATGACTGCAAGAGTTAGTAACATTAGTAACAAGAGTTAGTAACATCAGCAAAGATGGAGACACACACTGTGGCGTACACATTCATTTTCCTGCTCTCTTCAGGTGCAGTGCTGTGATCCACATTGAAGTTCCAGACTTTGTTGAGCAGTAGGATTCTTTTTTGTTTTTTAAAACCAGAAAAGCTGTTCCACAGTGGTTTGTATTTTCATGAAGTGCAAGATGCAGTACTGGCAGCGAGCACAGAGATTCAAGGGGAATTTGATGGGAATCTACAATCGACCAGGTCAAATGTGATGTTGAATATTAGTCTTTCCATAAAACTGGGCTCATTTTGGTACCTGCACTTTGTCAGCTTTTTTTTTAGACCCATTAATAAAATAAAATTTTGGATATATTTCCCCCCAAGATGTACCTAGGGATGATCTCAGATGAATGCAAAAATCTTTTTTCTCTTGCTCTGAGCCATCCCAAAATTAATGATTTTTAAAATATTGGAGCTGAAAATAAGACTCAAATTGGGACATGAAAAGCTACCTACAGTAGGTGTCATTGCATTTCATCTGGAAAACATGGCTTGAAATGGTCTTATATACCATTATAAATAAAGACAGTGTACAATTTTTCAATCCTAGTGGTTTTTCTAATCCAGACATGCAGATTTTTCAAAAATCTCAGTCTCATTCCAGGTTTCATGTGTAACCCATCGTGTCCACTCGCGTTACATGCAGAACCTGCCCATTTAAGCACAAACAAATTGCAAGTGATTTTTCAACAGCGGTCTTTTTTGTGAAACACTCTCCTTTGCATAATTTCTTCAAAATATATCTGAGAGAAAAAAAGAGATAACTGAAAAACTAGGGGCACAGAATTTTTGTGTCCTTTTTTTACTATGTTACATGTTATTTTTGTATGCATGCATCAAATAAAAATGTTATATCAGAAAATTTGCTTATTTTATATCAGTAAAGTAGACCCAAAATGCTTCCAAACTTGCTTCATAACATTAGTCTACATCTGGTTTTAGTTTTTAGCCCCTCTGTCCTGTTTTTAAGAACCAGTTTCATAGAAGCACCCAAATGACAAAAACAGAAAGGTAAATACATTCAACAGTGAGAGCATTTAGAGGCACAGTCAAAAGCCAATAATTACATGATTTCTTGAGTTATAAAATTATTCAAGTCATGAAGTAAACAGCATAATCTGATATGCTTATGAGAAATCGGATTGACATGCCTGGATTTCTCCCAATATTGTAATGTCTTTGTGCATGTATACCCATTAATCTTGCGTATTTATTAAAAAAACAAAAACAAAAAACAAACATTAAAAATACATATAAAACAGAAACAAGATAGTAACAACCTAAAAGACAGTAGACATTAAACATGAAGACTATAGGTGTTGGGATGTTCAACAAGACAAGAGTGGAAGTTTGAGTCTGCTGTTATTACGTTTGTATGGACTCCTAAAAGAAATCCCATAATGGACTGAAATATCTAAACTAGGGTTTGTCAATTGTCGCATTTCTAAAGTGCATGTAAACACTTAAGATTGGATCAGATTTGTATACTCAAGGAAATAAGCTCATTGAGTCTGTTGACATGGCCTTGATCAGATAATCGTAATTATCACATCTGATACATTTACATGCACTTAAAAAATGTGATAAAAACCACTGATTTAGATGCTCCAGTTCATTATCGGATTTCAGAAGCATGTACTCAACCGTCCTGTTATTGTCTTCTGCTCATGTTTGACTAAGCAACTTATGTTTTCGAAGATTTTTTTTTTTAATTATTGTTTTTTACATGCATAAAATAAATAAATCAGATTAACATGGATACATGCAGGAAGATAGTGGAGTATTGGGGAGAACTCCTCGGATGGATGGATAGATGGATAGATAGATAGATAGATAGATAGATAGATAGATAGATAGATAGATAGATAGATGCTATCGCAAACTGGGAAATTACAGAATGCATTATATTATTATTATTATTATTATTATTATTATTATTATTATTATTATGATAAAGCGTATCACATTATGCTGTTTACATGATCACTTGAATAATCCAATAACTCCAGACATCGGATAATGGTCCTGGTATTAGTGTTCGTGTAAACTCATTGTCATAGGAGTCATTTTCTTTTTACCGACCTGGATAGATTTGCTTTGTAAAAACTGTATTACGTGAGACTTGATAAATAATAACTTCACCAAGCCTCTGTTTACAGCTAATATAACCATCACATAAAAAGTGTGCAGTTTCACAGGCTGAGACATCTGCTACAGCAGTCGGATATGTCCCTAAAATATGACGGGTTAGATGCAGTAAATGAAACCGGGGCTTTCTTGGCTGCCGGTCTGCGCATTTGCATGGACAACAATAATCCAGTTATGGCTCTGTATGTCTGCGTGCAGAGCTCATAACCATGTTTAAGGTCACATCTGATGTCACCGTGCTTCCCCTCAGTGAAAGGGTTGACTGCTGCTTGTGGTTTGTCCTCACTCTCTGTGGTTTCCCTTCAGCCCTATCGGATACATCCAGCGAAGAGACTTTTCAGTTTTGAGCTGTGACTCAGATGTGTCGTTTCCTCAGTCATAAATGGCAGGGTAAATGTTAGGACTCTGGGTCAACCTTCACACCACAGAGATCAAACAGCTCCCTTTATTAGCCTCAGATTTTTTTTCAGTGAGGTTTCTTGTGCCCACACACCAAATAACAAAAAGTACAACAGCCCTCATGTATTTAACCTCTATCACAGTTTTGATGTTTTTGACACACTGTAAAACGCCCATGTGGTTATTGGAAATTTTGCTTTTGAATTTCTTGCTCTTTTGTTCTTTCTCTCCCCACCCTCCGTGTTCTGTCACTATTTGCTGATTGTCAGTTTGTGCAAAGACTACAATGACTTCATGAGTGACTGCGATTGTGTATCAGGGAGATGTGTGTGTTAGAAGAAAAAGAGAGACATGTCAAGAAAAAAAGCATGTTTGATAAGGAAATCAACTCTTTTCTACAAAAGAGCCCTTGAAATTTGGTTTGTTGCTCCGGTAACAACAAAGACCGATACAGGTGGGTATCAGTATTAAACCTTTCACGCATGAATTATGAGAACCTTAGTCGAGATTTTTTTTTTTCCTGAGTGTTTTTATTCCTCTTTAGGCATGAAGAAAACAATGCAATTGAAATTCTTTTATGACCCTATTTTTCACGGAGTTACACGAATGTCTGCTCAGCTGGACACTGTGTTTAATTTTTTGAAGAAAAGAAACATGTTTTTAAAACCCATCATCAGAAAGGGATGTACTGTGTGAAAACTATGAAATAAAAACATGTTTAATGCAGCTAATCTGATGTTTTCTCACATTTTAACATACTCTAATGCTAGTTATTACTCACTTCATGTAGATAATATGGAAAAACAAAAAAAACCTTTTTGAGTTAAAAAAAAAAGTGTTAATTACAGTCTAATAGCAGTGACGTGGAAGTCTGAATCCCATCTCCCCATAGCGAGATGGTTAATGGAAATGAACAGCTGCATCCCACTTGAGAAGATTACGTATACTTTGAGAAATGATTATACAGTAATACCTTTCTGAAGATTTGGCAGCCGTACTTGACCTAAATTGACACTTTGCCTATACGTTTGTCTGACTTGTGATAAAAATGATATCAAATTGAAGCACCACTGGTTGCCTCTGTGGCTCGAGATTGTCTAAACTGCCTCTTGTGCTTTTTTTTTTTTTTGACTGATTTGTCCTGGGTTGGATGGTCTTTGGTTTATGTGTGTGTGTGTTGTGTATTTTTTGTTTACTTGAAAAATTTGAAAAAAAAAAAATTAAATTTTTAAACAGAAAAATGACAGTCTAATGACAATTAGCAATTAGTTTACGCTCAAACGTATTAATGCAGATCAGGTTTATCAAGAACAGCAAAGTTACACTAATGGTTTGAATTGCACTGTATGAGATGATGCATAAGCGTCCACTGTGTTGGCTGATATGGAACTAAAACTGCAAAACCCATGAATATACAAGAGAACAGCTGTAGAATAACTGTCCACTGTAGTGACCAGAATGCATGAAAGGGTTAAAGAAGCAAGTGCGCGCAAAATATTCATACAATTTTCCATATGCGCATTGTTCACTGTTGTTCCCTTTAACAGCAGGGCTTCATGCTCAGTCCTGTAAATAGAGCTTTTTTTTTTTTTACTTACATTTGCTTCTGCACAATGTTCTGCTATCTGTGGATGCTCAGCCTCGCTCTTTTCATTCACTTAACAGTACTTGTCTTTATTAATGTACATCGCTCCTGAATGTCCTTTATTTTCATCATCATTCTTTACAACAGTGTAGCATTAGTGGCCTTTGCTGTCAACACATTTTTTTTTCTTTAGACATAGATGAGGGAGCTTTCTTTGGTTTATGTCCCCGCCCCCCTCCCTCCCCCCCCCCCCTCGAAGTGCATCCTTGTATCTCCATTAAACATGATGCTTTTCATACGACTCAAAACCGACAGTCCTTTTCACCAGGTTGTCACGCCCTCATCATTGTGCTGCTATTTGGTGCTGAATCCCGCTGTTGGGGAAAAAAAAAAAAAAATCTTGAAAAGTGACAGTCACTTCTCAGGCGTGGACGGTTTTTGAACAATGTTTCAATTTTACTTTCAAATGAATATGTTTTTTGTTTTTTAAATTAATTTATATATTTTTTGTTGCCAGAGCACATGTTTGAGTGGTGGAGGTGAAACCCATTATAAGATGTGTCGGCGGAGAGAGGAGAGAGGGAACGAGGGAGAGGGGGAGAGAGTGGCTCTGCGGTGTTCAATGAGTGGGCTGCCATGCATTCTTTTAGCCTTATTCACTGAGTACGTGTGGGCGGCTAATTCGTGTTTGTATTCAGCAGGTTTACCTAAGGGGAAATGTTTTATTATATGCTGTCTTTGAAATCGATGACTAATTGTACTCTTTCTCCCTCTCTCTCCATCCACTCATCTCATGTCTATCCATCTCCCTCAGCTCCATTTTCTCCTGATCTTCCCTTGCACCTCTATCCCCCTGAACGCCGTCCCCCATCTGGACTCGGATTCGAGGGTATACCAGGCAGTTTCGGCGAGGGAGGAAGGTAATCTGTGCTGTTACACTCCATCAAAAAGTCTAGAAGGACTCTGGCTGCTGCGACAGAGGTGTGATAGTCAATTCGTCATCAGATGAATCTCTCAAAGAAAAACACAAAGAGCACAGGAGAGCAATACAGAGCTGGCCTTGGGAACAGAAGAGAAATAAATATAGAAATCTTAAATGGGGAGACGGTGATTGAGAAGCAATAAGACAGTTTAGAAGAAAACATTGAAGAGACAGAAAGAAGTGCATTCTCCTGACATGAGTCACTTCTGAGTGAAAGCTTTGTAATTTAAGCCACACACAGTGAAGGAAGAAAGAAGGGAGAGAGCGAGTTAGATGGAGAGATACAGGCACAAAAGCACACAGATGGAGACGTTATCCTTCACAAAAAATCACCAGCTTTAACCACAGCACAGTAGGTGGGTTCAATTAAGGCAGTGGGTGTACCTGATGTGGCAATAGCTAACTAAGCCTATTCCAACTTGCAATAATTACACGCTGAAAGGCTGATTGCAAGGGAGGGGACATACTGTAAGTTGGCGTTCTTTTCAAGCGTTGTTCGGGATTTACAGCACCGCTTATTTGCTTTATTTCATTTTTTTCCCCTCGATTTTGACTTGAGCTTAGGTGAAGGCAAGAATGAGGTTTTGATATGATGTTTGTCCATGTGGGGTTTTTAACTCTCGAAGACCAAAAAGTGAAGACCTAATCTTATTCATACATAGACATCAATCATGTAAAATGCAGCGTCTCAGCTTTTCACTGGGGTCCGATGTGACCCATTGGACGTTCAGAGGCTTCAGAGTGAACGTGGCAACACTGTCGTCTACTGTAAAGTAAAACCCAAGTGGTTTGACAAATGACAGGGAGCAGAGAGGCTTGATTTTATGTGGAGTTGATATATTTTGCTGAAAACGTCACTTTTTCCTCAGTTATCTCTGTTTCAAGCGAATAATGTTTTCTTGCACATCTATATGGTCACTAATTAACCCTTTCATTCATACTGGTCACTCCAGTGGACAGCTATTCTACTGCTGTTCTCTTGTATATCCATGGGTTTTGTTGTTTTACTTGCATATCAGCCAACATAGTGGGCATTTTTGTATCATCCCATACATTGACATTCATACCTGTTCTTCATAAACCTGATCTGCACTAAAATTTGAGTGTAAATCAATTGCTAATTGTTATTTAGACTGTAATTTAGGATTTTTTTTTTTAATAGAAAGTTGTTGGTTTTTTTTGCATATTTTCTGAGTGAGCAATGACTAGTATTATAGTGTGCTATAATGTGAGAAAACATCAGATTAACAGCATTAAAAATGCTTTTATTTCATAGTTTTCATGCAGTATGTCAATAAATGCTTTGTTTCAAAAATTAAACACATGGTGTCCAGTAGGGCCTCACAATATATCACATAAATATCACTATCGCAATAACAGTGTGCAATATTCATATCGCAAAGATGTGCAATAATTGATCTTATTTTATTTGTATGAACTTTCTGTTTTCCACACCATGGGGTACCACAGTGGTTTTCTCTATCACTCTAACATGCTAGTTCTTCTATCAAAAAACTGAAATAATGCTACTGCTGCTGGTTAAATGCAAGTTTACATGTTATTAATGTTGAAAAGATGTGAATATTTCCAGAGCACAACTTTGGCCAAGGCCTGAACACTTGTATTTACATATTTTATTTTTATCTGCAGTATTTTAGTTCAGTATTTTGTGTGAAATTATAAATACTTGTATCAGCATACAGACAATTGTCTCATTTTAACATTGTGATTGAGTATTTTTCTTAGTAGAGGAAATTGATATTTATTTAGGTGAATGAGAAATATATTATCGTTATTGCAATGTTGTACATCCATATCATGTATTGCAAGTTTTGCCAATATCGTGCAGCCCTATTTTCCAGTTAAGTGGACATTTTTGTAACTCCATAAAAAGTAGGTTCATTTAAAAAAAAAAAAAAAAAAATCAATCACATTGTTTTTTTTAATGGATAAAGAGGAATAAAACCACTCTTCATGCACAAAAGGGTTAAATATGGGTAAATTACTGAGTTTCACTGAAAAATGCAAAACGTAGAAGATCATTTTATAAGCAGTGGTGATAAAAGTTAAATGTTACATGTAGAGACGCTCGTGTGAAAGTCACCACAAAAATAGTTCTAGGTGTTCATCCACTTCTTATTCTCATTGCGTAAGGTTCGCACACAGGGTGGTACTGTCGAGTGCACTGCCTTGAAGTTTTCACTGAGATTCATTCCTGTGGTCAGTGGTTAAAAATAAGTACTTTTCTCTCTCATTAGAGAAGTTAGAGAAAATTAAGTATTTTACCAGAGGTTCAACAAGAAAATTTTACATAATGATGGATCCTTTGATTTTGTACTTTGAACGGTTCAAGACCCTCCCATAAGTCAATATGGCCCTGAGATGTGTTCTGCTTTGAACTTCATTAAAGACATATACCAGAGTGAGGTAGCCTAGGCCCCCCCCCCCCCCCCATATCTGTTGTTTGTATTTATTTTATTTTATCTTAATGATTACCTCCAACAAAATTGAGAATACTATCCTTAAGATGCGTGAAGAGAAAATACACTGTAACAAATATCCTGTAGAATTTATAGTAAATACCAGGCAAAAAAGTTGGCAATAAAGTGCTGTAAAATTGTTTGCTAAATACTGTACATTTTACTCCACTACATTTGTTTTCAGTCATAGTTACTTTTCATATCACGGTTTTAATCCTCTTAGTGTCAAATGGAAGCAACCACAACTACTACTACCGTTAATTTCTCAATGCTTATATTTTCGATGTTTATGATGAACTAGAAAATGAAATTTGCATAACAGGCTTTGAAATAGCGCTACATCTTAAACCAAGTAAAATCTTTAGAATCAGAATCAGAATTCTTTTGTTGTCATTGTCCCACTCAAACGGTGCATAAAAACAGTGCAAACATCAGATAAAAAGTAGTGCAAGAACCTAATATTTAAAAAGACTGTACAATTCACAGTGTGTGGGGAAGTATTTACAAGATTTAAAAAAAAAAAAAAAGAACTATATATAACTCTGGGTTGAAAATGTGTGTGTATGTATATATAACAGGGATATTGCACTTGGGAATATTGCGCATGGTGTGTAAAAGCAGATTATTTTATTAAACATCCTATTTAACATCAGGATTTGCTATATACTGTATGTAAAACAGCCAAATAAATTTACCCATATTACATTTCTAGTTCATGAATATTGTCTGCTGTCTTCTGACTTTGGCTGAAGTCATTTTCCTCACTAAAGGATGTCTTTTATCATAATAAGATTTTGAACATTCCTTGTGTTTTAGTTTTACAATTACAGTATCTTTAACATGACTATTCACTCTTCATTGACATCAGTGCAAATGACCCTGAAAATAAATATTAGGAGAGAATATCTGCATATTTGTTTAGTTCTTTACTTTTTCATTACTGTAACTGCCATAAAACATTTATATATTTGAGTACATAATGGCAAATACTGTTGCCTAAAAACATACAACATTTAAGCATAAACAGTGTGAAAATTAATGCATTTGTATTGGAATAAATTTGACCTGCTGGCTATTATATGTGTGACAGATTTTCAGTCTAGGTCCTCGGGGGCCGGTATCCTGCAGGTTTTAGATGTGTCTCTCTTCCAACACACCTGATTCAAATGATAAGCCCATCATCGAGCTCTGCAGAAGCCTGATAACGACTGTCAGGTGTGCTGGAAGAGAGAAACATCTAAAACATGCAGGATACCGGCCCCCGAGGACCAGGACTGCCCACCCCTGGTCTAGATTTATCTCGACTATCTTTTACAATGAGATATGTTACAATATGTATGTAGGAAAAGTCAAAATCTTCACCATAATGCTTCAACATCTTAGTAATACTTAAAACTTAAAATTGGTAGAAGGTAAATGTGACTTTTCTGGCAGGTATAGTGGCCAAAGCCTGTTGGGATTAGCATGAGAATATTGTCTTTTTAGAGATTCAGTTCTCACAGAATAATAATCTAACAAACATATGATAACCCTTTCATGCATAGTGGTCATTACAGTGGACATCTGTTCAAAGGTGTTCTTATACATTCATGGTTTTTTGTTATTTTGGTACCATATCAGCCAACACAGTGGACGTCTATGCATCATCCCATACACTGTAAGTCATACCATTACTGTAAATTTGCTGTTCTAGAAAAATCTGATTTGCAGTTTCATATTTGAGCGTAAAAAAAATTGCAAATTATTATTAGACTGTAATTAACTGTTTTGTTATGTTTTATTAAACAAAAATGCTTTTTTTGTGTTGTTTTTTTGCATATTATCTCTATGCAGGTATGTTAAAATGTGAGAAAACATCAGAAGAGCAGTGTTAAAAATGTTTTTATTTCAGTTTTCACACAGTATATCAGTAAATACATGTTTCTTTGCTTCTAAAATTGAACAAACATGGTCCAGCAGAGTGGATGTTTTTGTAACTCCATGAAAAATAGGTCCATAAAATTTTTTTCTTTTTTTTCATGCCTCAAGAGGAATAAGAACACTCAAAAAAAACAAAAAAAAACCTTAATTAAGGTTCTCATAATTCATGCATGAAAGAGATAATCTTATAGTTGATGTTCATACTATATAAAGTCGTTCAAGTCAACTCAAACATAAACATCTGCAGCAGGAAAATGTAACACAGACATTAATGCATCAGTCATATTAAACCACAGCTTCACTGCATCATGGCTTTTGTTTTGCACATCCTTTTTTTCTTACTGCATTTCATCATTTGTAGAGTTTAACATGACCATAAACTTAAAGTGACACTTTGTTTTTTTACTTAGGCCTTTATAAGTGGCAAAAATGCTGCTGACCCTTCCATCTGTATTTTCAGTTTCTTTCACCCTCGTGCACCTGTGTACATACGCTGACCACTATAAGTCACGGAAAAAATTATTAGACCATCAAGAGCCATCAAAAATAATGCTCATGCAATCAAGTACTAACTCCTGCGGGTATCACGTGACTAAAACAAACAGAAAAGAAAACATTGAATACCTAAAAGTGTTGTTTTTGTCAGTACAGTGCTATAGATATTGACGTAACAACTGAAGTGATTTTGGTTTTTATCAAGAAAACATGGAAAATGGATAGATATCAGCTCTGAAATTAAACTATTATGAGCTATTTTTGTTGTTATCATTATATCTATCCAAGCAAATGTACCTTTAGTTGTACCAGGCATTAAAATGAAAAAGAAATTGAAGAAAACAAGGGGTAGTCTAATCATTTCTTCCGCATCTGTACTGTAGGTAAATATCAAACAAAAACAAAATTATTGCTTCAAATATATGTTGCTGATAATACATTCTTTTATATAAGTGAATAATGTGTATATTTTCCGTGTTGAGTGTCCTGTTATTTTGACAGTTGCCTCTTAAATGATAATGGGTTTTCTACAGAAGGGGATGCTTGGAATCAAAACACAATAGCACTCAGGATATGTATATTTGCACAAATGCGCACAGACACACATCTGAGAGTGTCACAAAGCCCTTTATGAACTGCAACTGAGCACCGAAGGTCAAAGGTCAAGCTACTGATTTGCTGTATTCCCCTGCTATCCACACGTACGAGGGTCCTCCCCACTCGCCACACTTCAGTGGGAGGCTGCAGAACCTATCATGAGCTGACAGACCCATTCACCAGCACTGAGGTAAATACAGAAGGTGCACCAGAGACCAACCCGCCCTAATATTCTCCGTGGTCACTCTCGTCTGGCTTCACGAACACTCTCGCTTCTCTGAAGTAGTTCGGAACAAATCTTTAAATCTTTCTTTCTTCTTTGCCCTTTTTACCTTCTTTCCCCCTCATCTTGCCTTTCCTCCCATTTGTCTTCTTCTTCTCTTTACCCTCTTGTTTGTCCTACCCCCTCTCTCCCTGTGGCTGGTTGAATCCCAGCCCCTTCCACCTAAGTGTCACTGAAGAATGTTCCATCATTTAAACGGGGGAGAATGCTCCGCTAATATATAACCAATTACACTGGTCACATTTCCTGTGTCTCCTTTGAGCTCTCTGCAGGCTCAAAGTGCCAATCAGGCCTGGAATGCCAGAACATGGCTCTTATTTGCCAGGGGTCAGCGCACTAGTAACCTCACATTCTAAAGAACCATTGTTCCCATGGCCAGAAAACTCAGAGAGGCTCACATACACATCCAGGGTGAAAGACACACACACAAACGCTGGCCCCTGGAGGCCCCACATCAAGGGCCCGCTCTGTTTAAACAGCATCCGCCTGCACAGCCACCCGCCATGAAAGGGATTAAACAAGGTGTGTGTATGTGTGTGTACTCTTCAATGTGCATGTACACTACAAAAAAAAAGCAAAGGTAATAACTCATTAAATATATAATTGACCTTTACTATATTTTCCCCCTCAAAAATCTAAATTCATGATTTAAAAGTAAAACATGTGCCAGTATCTAAAAATCACCCGGCCCATATTGGTATTTTATCAATTTGTGTACGCTATATTAACCCTTTCATGCATGAATTATGACAACCTTAGCCAAGATATTTTTCCTGAGTGTTATTATTCTTCTTTACACATGAAAAACACAATGCGATTGAGTTTTTTTAATTTTTTTTATTTTTGTTTTTTAAGGAGTTACAAAACTGTCCCCCAACCAAACATCATGCATTTAATTTTTGAAGCAAAAAAATATGTATTTAAAACCTAATATCAGAAAGTGATATTAGGTTTTTGCTGCTAATCAGATGTTTTTTTTCCCCTCACAATTTAACATACTTTAATATTAGCTAGTATTCACTTCAGGAAGACAATATGTAAAAGAAAAAAAAAAAAAAAAGACATGTTTCTGATTTTAAAAAAAAAAAAAAGCACAATTGATTTACTCAAACACGTCACTGCAGATCAGGTTGATGAAGAACAGCAAAGTTGCAGTAATGGTATGAATTGCAGTATATGGGATGTTGCATAAGTGTCAGCTATGTTGGCTGATATGGAACTGTAACAACAAAACCCATGAACATACAGGAGAACAGCTTTGAATAACTGTGCACTGTAGTGACCACTAAGCATAAAAAGGGTTAAATAACATCATACCATTTTACTTAGTTGCTTCTCAATGACACTATGTTACTAATGCAACACTGTATATACCAGATAAAATGTCAAATGTGGTAGTACAGTATGAGCAATAATTTGGCCACAATGTGGATTTTTGTTGGCATATGAGCCTGAGTCAGATAGGTTTTTCTCTCCAAGGATGGTGGAGAAAAAAAAGCAGGTTTAGCCACTACACTTCATGACATCATCTCTTTTCAGTATTTTCTCTCATTGTAGTGATTTATCCACCCCAGAAATGTCATCTTGAAATGTCTTTAATATGCTTGCAGAACAAATGAGTAGCAGTGATTGATGTCCGTTACATGTTATACCACATGATATTTATAAGGTGTTATTCATCGGTCCTCTGAAGACATCTAATGTTTGTAGTCTTTATAGAAAAGCCTCACTTTTGCAAAAATGATGTGAAATACTGGCTTCCAGGTAGCATGTATGTCTGCGTGTGTGTGTGTGTGTGCGTGTGTGTGTGTGTGTGTGTGTGTGTACTTGTGCAAGTAAATGTGTGTGAAACAAAGCTTAAGTAGAGCAGAGATTGAGTGCATCTGCCTGATTGCAAGTACTCGATGTCTTTGCAAAAACCTTGTCAACAGAGCAAGGCTACTTTATATTACACGGTGCTTTTCTGAGCTTTGGCATGCTGTCTCTTACATTTTTTTGAAAACAAAACACAAACAACTTGGTTGACTCATTGTGACTAAACCCTCATCATTGCAGTGTGTGTTAAATTTATAAAATATCTACAAAATGTTGCACAAACCACATTGTTTACTTTGCTCATTCTGCTGAAAACCCTTTGGTTTTACAGCATGAAACTCATTAGATAAGAGTAGATAAGAAGTATATTTTATTTAGAATTAATCCATTCAAAATTAGAACTTTTTCATAGCAGACGGTGCTAAATTTCACAGAATTGTTCTTGGATGATGACATTTCCTTGACATTATTATGATGTTCTTTTGACGAGATCCCAGGTTATTGTCAATGTGTCTGTATGCAGTGTTTCTGATGTGTTAACTTAGGACATAGGGCGGAAACGTTGTGAATGAGGCAGTGAAGGAATTAGACAGCTGATTGGTTGCACAGAGAGCTTTATGTTTGCTGTCTGGTCTAGTCATATTAAGAATGATTGGATTCCTTACCTCTTTTATGTCTCTATCAATACAAGCATGCTAATGCATGCACACACATGCGCACACACACAAACATAGGTGCACACTCTCACACAGGTATGCAGTCATTTTAAGAGAAACCTGACCTACCTGACGGATCGAAACTACTCCTACGCTATTCTGTTAACCCCTTAATGTTTGGCGTGGGAAACAATGCTTTGGCATTACAACTTAATTCCTTTTTAAATGCCTGACATGGATGGATGGTTGGATGGAAAATGGATATATATATATATATATATATATATATATATAGATATATATATCTGCATGCACTGATAAACACTGACATGGCCTTGAAAGAAGGGTGAGCAAAGAGAGATAGAGGTTCCATATTAGAAAGAAAAGGTGAGTTGGGAAAAAAATGAGTGAGGAAAAGGTTGTCAATATACTTTTTCTCATTTGTTCCCACTCCTTTCCTTCCCTCACTTGCCTATAAGAGATATCTGAGGCCAAAGGGCAGACAGCCCTTTCAGAGAAACATGATTGCAGCCTTGTTGCAAAAGGCCTTTCATTTAGAAATATGTGACTTTCTGTTAGAGGAGAAAGCTGAAGCATTCCCTCTCCCATCCCTCCTTTTCTCCACAACACAAAACCACAGCAGAGAGACCTTGTGCCTCTGAAAAACACCTTTCAAGACACTTGTGTTTTCAAGGTCCTGCCTTTAAGGGCTCTGGGTTTATAGACATAAAAGAATCAGCATCCAGGCACAGCTGAAGGTAAAATTTAAGGTTTGCAATTGTATTTCAGTTTGTATCTATAGTAGATATAGAGTTAATGAATATTAATGAATATTAATGAATAAATGTGTATGCAGAAGAACAGTATTAAAAGTAGGTATCAGAGTTCCAAAACCTCCTGCCCTGACCTTCTCATTTAGGATCACCTCAGACTGCTGTGTCACGCTTTGGCCTTAACCACACTCTACACTGTCTGCTCTGTTATTTTGGACTCAAGTACTTGGGGGTTATGTAGCTTAGGTCAATACCATCTGCATATGACCAATGTACCACAGGCTATGTCAAATGGCTTGTGAAAGTCCTTCTTGATGTCAGCAATTACACAGTTGAACTTTCAGCTACCCTCAAATCTCAGCCTAGTGTTCTCAAATCATAGGTTGCTTAGTAACCTTGAGGAAAACATTTGATGTCTGGATCATTATCAGTGATAGGGTGCTATACAGCAAATAAAAAGTGCTTGTGATTACGTTACATGAAAGTGCTTTTCACAAAATGTTAGTTATGCATTCATATAGTGGCAGCAGTAGAGAACCCCTAGGTAAAAGGTTCTGCATTCAAAAGCAATGTAAATATCATCAGCAAAATATGCAGATATGAGTCACTGTGCAGTAAAATGGTGCCATTTTTTCCCCATTATTATATATACATAATTATTCATTTAACATTACTGGTAAATTCCTGTTCATCCCTTTTTCTTTTTTCTTCTTTAAAGTTTATATATTTTACATAATTGCACCGTATGCTACCATTGCACTGCTATACATTCTGTACATTTTTATGTATTGTGTTTTTTTATTTTACTATTTTGCCAATATATGTTTTTTGTTATTGACATTGTCAGCAATACAACACGACAAATTCCTTGTATATGAAAATATATTTAATAAATAATAAAGTTAATTCTGATTCTGATTAAAAACTTAAAATGCTGTTGTTCTGAGTGTCCATGGTCAGAGCAGTTGTGGAAATGCATTTTGTAGTGAACCCAGAAGAGTTTTAATGAGTTTATTTAAGAAAGAAAATAATTTCCTCAGACCATTAAGGTAAGGAAGATTTATTTCCTGCGTTTATCACATTAAATTCAATACAACTTTGGGTGCAATATATTCACCAGAAAGGCAGCACAATTTTGCATTACAGCTCAGAATTAAAACTATAGTTGGATCTTAAAGTGGTAATAAATAGGTCATATTGTGTAATGAACAAACCGATGACAGAACAAAGTAACAGCTTTACATCAACATTACATAAATTTAAGAAACATTTACTCAGTAGAAAAAGAGGGCAAAAACGGAGGAAAAGATTTTAGGTAACTAACAAAAATGGTTGCATCAGTGTAATATTTAGATAAAAATGACATGTTTAATGCTTTGATTTGTGACCTGGAAACCCTTTGCCAGTTTTCGTGTAATAACCATGAATCAAGGTTGCAAAACGTAAAACCCTGCATCCCTCTCTGTTTAATATTAAATTAAACTAGAGAAGCACTCGGAGAGCGCAGACCTCCGTCAAGGCAGTGTTTGTACTTTCATCCACTAGATGGCGCTGAATGTACGGATCACCACCAAAATCTAA
>JAQQZY010000015.1:21027627-21041736 GCA_030068375.1 Ostorhinchus rueppellii
AAATGTAACCATCTCTTCCTTGACCCAGAGTGGACATACCCTGAAAATTTCATCAAAATCCGTCCATAACTTTTTGAATTATGTTGGTAACAAACAAAGTCGGATGGTAACAAACACACGCACAGTAAAACATAACCTTGTTGGCGGAGGTAATAACAACAGCACAAATAACACAAATAATCCCAGTACCAAATCCACACAAGAGCAGCTGTTCTCATGAATCTGCTGTGACAGAGTGAAACAAAGAGGACAAACGCACTGAGGTGAACACACACATGCATCCACAACCAGAACCCCTCCAAGGTCCAAGAGGGCCCCAAGGCCCAGCCAACCAGCAGACCACACAGAGTGACAGTAAAATTAATGACTTGGATTGTGGACAAAACAAGATGTATGATAACATCATATTCCATTTTTTCTCCTTTTTTTTTATCAAGTGTTGCCAGGCACAACAAACCCCGCCCCTCACACGTATTGCAGCTTATTTTGGCATCAGACCAGCTGATGTCATCATGTCTGTGCATGTGCTGATGTCAGCATATCGATTCCCTCTATATATCTGCCAAGTTTGAAGCAAATTGAAACAAAATTGATGGTTTTATAGACATGTGACATTTTACCCATTATAAGTAAATGGGAGAAAAAAACGATTAAAAAAAAATCATAAAAAATTTACTTTTGACTAAATGTAACCGTATATATTCTGGGTCATTGGCAATATATAAACCTGTTTTGGTATGAATTCAACCAACAGTTTTGCTGCTACACTGTTAACAAACAAACAAACTGAACCGAAAACAATACCCCTTGCCTCAATGCATCGGTTTATCAAAAAAAAAAAAAGTTACAAAAAATTAACCAGCAAGGAGAATAATTGCTAGAGGTGATCATAATTTGACTTCTGCAGATATTCACAGGTGAGCTCAATGTAATATAAAAAGTTATAATATAAACAGTTATCTATTAATTATTAAGTGTTCAGTTGTCATAAATGGAAGTGACTCCAGTTCATTCTGCTTTTCTTACTTAATGTATCTTCTCCGTACAACACTGCCATCATCTTTATTTGTGCTTTAGAACAAGTACAAGAGGAGGCAAAGTATTGCATATACCAAAAATCAAAACATTTTACAGAATTGGCCTTTAATGTACAGCAAAGGATCATATTATTAGTATTATTTTGATTATTTTGAGTCTCATGAACAACATAACTATTAAAAGTCAACTTTTAATGAGCTCAGATGCATGTACACTGTAAAAAGTAAAACACTGAATCAAGTTAAAAAAAATTTCTTCAATAGATCACATAAAAAAATTAGTTTTAGCGAACCAATTTAAATGACACTGGATGTAATTGAATGAAATCATTTTCTTTGTGTGACCTATTGAAGAAAAAAATTTAAGTCAATTCAATGTTTTACTTTTTATAGTGTAGTTCCAATACATTTTCCCACTTTATCCAAAACAGTTTCAGTGATTTTATTCCTTTTAAGAAAGAGGATCATTTTATCAAGCCATCTAGGAACACTTAATCCTTTGATTCATCACAAAGGTTCAGAATGAGTATATTTCGGCGAACATGGTTTGAGCACAATCTGAAAAGTAACTAAAGCCATCAGACAAATGTAATGGGATAAATGTCTTCTTATTTTCTCTGATATGTAGCAGAGTGTACATGTAAAGCTGCATAAAGCGGAAATGCTCAAATGCAATAACCATAAATTTTAGCGAAATAATGTCACGTCTAAACCCCCCCCCCCCCCCCCACACACACACACACACACACACACAGTAGCTCAAAGCAATTATGACAGCTTCTCAAAAACTCCTTTATATAAAATGACACAAGCTTCTTGTTCAAAAGGAACAAAACCACTGCTCTTTTTATGAGAAACGCTGTGTCATTTGTGCTTGGCAACCCCTCGTATTTTGAGACATTTTACAGCTGTCTCAGACCGTCAGCTAGTTAGTGTTTTAATGCCAGGATATGCAAACCCACTTTGTAAAACTTTATGAGTCTGCCACTCCACATGACAACAAGGTTTTATCCAGATGGAAATGCTGGAAAAAGTTCTGAGGTGAGGTCACCCGCCCCCACCCTCGCTAGGTTTGGTTACACTTTTGTTCCACTTACTGGCTGGAGGGTCAGTCTGAGTGTGTGTGTGTGTGTGTGTGTGTGTGTTCGTCTGTACTGTATACAAACAACTACCTCTTTCAGCGCTGCCCCTCCCTCATTTTAGGGTGAGCTCATGGAGTTTGGGTTTTAAGTCGGTTGGTGGTTCAGCAGTGTGTGTTACATGTGTGATGTGTGATTGTGTTTGTTGTGTGTTTGTGTGTGTACAGTCCGCCGTCTCCTGAATGTGCTGGGGTTTTCCTGATTCAATTGCTCATACTGCAAACATTACACAGCATAGACTGGAAGAAGCGGCCACCAAAAACACTGTTCTGCGGTCTGCGTGTGTGCACACATGCATATGGAGTGGTGATTAAAGGCTTTTGCTTTGGCTTCTCTAAACGCCAGCTACAGTAAATTTCGAAGGCATCTGACCCAGGCAAATCTCACTGAATAAAAGCTGTTCTTTGTCGAGTTTGTCCCTGAATCAGACTGCATGTTTTCATTCTGCTCTTCACTGTAGAGTCTAGACACTGTCTTGTTTTTAAAGGGACATTGTTTTGAGCTCTGCAGTGATGTTTCAGAGATCAACACTCACATTAGGACTGTTTTTATGGGATTGTAGGATGTTAAACACTTAATTGACTTGAAATCAGGGAGGCATATGTGACAAAAAATAACCTTTCAGTTGTGGATTCTGTGCGTGTTTTTTGTTGTCATTTATTCCCACTTTGAGACCAAGGAAATGAAGGAATCTTAATTATTTGAACAATTTGACAATCATTACTCTAAATTTCTTTGAAAACAAATTCAACAAGTGGTTCCAGGTACAACAAATCCCACCCCTCGCACATATTGTAGCTTCTTTGGGCATCGATCCAGCTGATGTCATCATGTCTATGCATGTGCTAATGTCAGCATAGACACATTTCAAACACTATAAGTAAATTGAAAAGAAAAAAAGACTTGAAAAATTAATTTAAAAAAAAACATTAACTTTAACCTACTTTTCCCAAAATGTAATGACATCTCTTCTGGGTTAATGGCAGTCTGTAAACCCAATGTGGTATGAATTCAACCAATAAATTTACTGCTCAAGTGTAAACAACCAAAGAAACAAACTGAACCAAAAATAATACCCCTTGCCTCTAAGGTTACTATTAAGGTTCATGAAATGAGGAAAACATTTTTGTTAACTGAAATAAATAAAAACTATAATTAAGAGAAAAAACAATAACTAACTGAAACTATATTGTGTGTTTACAAAACTAACTAAAACATTTTTTAAAAATATGGATAAAATTCCCTTTGTTTTTGTGTTTGTTGATGTTGGATTGATATGAAATCAATTTATTTTGCTCGAGCAATTTTAGCAGGCAGCAGCCTACAGCACTTCACAATCCGTCATTTCTCATCACTTGTCATTTAGAGTTGGCTTCTCATCCTCACTCTACCTGGCAACATGGAAACTAAAGTTGGGAGAAAGTAGCAGAGTCCTGTATGGGATATGACGGTGAGGAAGATATAAGACATGAAAAAATGAAAAATAAATGTAAACTAAGCATTTACAAAAAAATGAAAACTAATAAAAAGTAGCAAACCTGCTCTAAAAACTAATTAAAACCAAGTGAATTGGATAAAAAAAGTCAAAACTAAATAAAACTAAACATCCAGAACTATTATAACCCTGCTTGCCTCCCCTTCAGGGCATAATATGTATATTATACAAATCTAATTGAACACATCAGCCATTGCCACCGGTGAAATGATATATTATCTGCAGGGACAATATGTAAATCAAATGACCTGGTATGTGTCTTTATGGATGTATGACTGCAGCCACGTCTTAAACCTAGTTATTTTTGCTGCTGGACAAGGATACAAAGGAAAAGTGATTTTTAAACTCAATAACTACTTCTTCTATGGTTATATATAACATTAACCCACAGAGACATGCAAAGTCTTTTCCAGCAGCTGACCTGTATCAGATGTATTAGTTTTCTGAAGTATTTATCTCAGCATCAGGTGTGAAACATCAGCTGATGTAGGAGAAGCTCAGTTTCATTTGGATTATTGGATTATTTAACCCCTTAATGCCTGAATCGATTCCCAGTTGTGGAAAAAAAAAATTTGACTTGTGTTTTTTTCTTTCAACTATATAGTATTTTGGGGGGGGTTTGATGCAAATTTGCATCAATAGGCATCAAGGGGTTAAAGTCACAATTTTACATTTGCATTCTCTAAGAATGAATACATTTATGTGAAATGAGTACTATAAAACTGTTATGGTTTTCATCTGATAACCTAGGGAGTTTTGTTCCTGTTTAGAAAGTTTAACATAGATGTATAAGAGATCCAAATCAGTTATTATCTATATCTAACCCAACCTGAGCAACTTATAGTGGTTTACCGGTTCAAATAAAGACGCTATGATGGATCAAGGCTGCACAACGTTAGGGCCTAAACACATTTCGTATGCGGCCTCTAAACATCCAAAAAAGACCTTTTTAATGCCACTGAAAAGCTGAGAAACTTGATTTTATCTGACTTTTGCAGCATACAGGTAGGATTAATGGTTCATCAACTTTTTTTTTTTCCAGAAATACCCACATTTGGGTCACAAATGCTGTTCTTGGTCTTTGGGGTTAACTGAGTGATATGACTACACATACATGTCAGATTTACCGTATATTTTTCAAGTAGATTATTGCAGCAAATATAAAGGAAACGCTGCCAGGGAATATATATGTGCACCTTTCCCAGTTTTTTTGCTACATATAAGAACAAAAAACATGCTTATAATAATAATAATAATAATAATAATAATAATAATAATAATAATAATAATAATAATTTGACTCGATTAGTGTAATTCAGTTCTGTTCGGCATCAACCAAAAATCACTGTCCCACCTCCAACTGGTCCAGAACGACACCACATCAGCCCTATTCTGGCTTCTCGGCATTGGGTTCCTAAGTGTTTTAGAATTGATTTTAAGATTTTACTGATCACTTTTAGAGCTAGAATGGGCCTGGCACCTAGTTATATAACAGAAATGTTAGTCAACTATGAGCCGGTCCGCAGCCTTTAGACCCTTGGGTGGGGGGGGCTCCTGGCTGTTCCAAAGTCGAGGCTTAAATCCAAAGGTGACTGTGCATTGTCCATCAGGGCCCCTCGACTTTGGAACAGCTTGCCTAAAGAGAGATAAGGCTGCAGAATTAGTGACATCATCTAAATCACTTCTTAAAACACATTTTTATAGGCTTGCTTTTATGGGATGTTGTCACCTCTGAATGTTGAATTTTAATTTTACCCTGTTTTAACTATTTTGTTTATACATGATGTTTTAGGTTTTTCTTTGATTGTGTTGCCCTTGTTTTAGTATCCTTGTTTACATCTTACATCCTGCTGTTGTGCCCTTTTTACTATGTATGTAAAGCACTTTGTAAACCAATTTTAAAGGTGTTATATAAATAAAGTTATAATAAAAATAATTATGATAATAATCATCATAATCATAATAATAATCATAATAATAATAATAATAATATAATTGTCTTTCTCCAGAGAATGACAAACCAATGAAAGGTCTTCGTCAGGAGGATCTGGTGAACCAGGATCTGATAACAGAGCTGCGGAGGGAGTTCAGTATGACATATGAGGACTTCTACATGATCCTGACTGACACTGACATGAGAGTCAAGGTAAGGATGTTTTCCTAGTCTGAATATATAAACAGTCATCCATCATGCGTTCATGTGAAATGTGAGGACTCTACTGTAAATCCAGGTATTATGGGATTTGTCCCGGTCCTCCTCTGGTATTTGTTTTACTCTCTTATCTGTAATCAGTTTGAGAGGGCTGTGAATTGACAGGTTTCATCACTGTTTATAAGGATTAATCTTAATTTGGGAGGTTTAGTGCATCATTCTGCGAAGGAACACTTGAATGGAGGCACAGTCGATGAGAGTCTTACAGTATAAATAAGCTGCAGGTTACAGAAGTGAACTTTTCTGTTTTCTGCTTTACTCACTGTACCGCTGTTGGTCTCTGCTGTCTATTTATAGATTCGGCCCAACACTTTTATCTCATCTTTTTCTGAATTCTCAGCTCTTCCCGTCCTCCTACTGCCAACATGTTGCCTTCACTAAAACACTGTTTCGATTCACACAACATGACATTTGCCAAACAGCTGTGTGTATGTGTGTGTATGCGTGCCAGGGTAAATCAGAAGGCTGTTTTTGGACAGATTCATCAAAGAGCCCAGTGTTCACCCCTCTGCTGACAGGGGCAGAGACAGGGAAGTCTGTGAACGTACGACGATGTGGGTGTGGGTATAAGACAGAAAGAGTAGAGAGAACGCAGGGCGAAAGAGTTGGAAAGAGCCGTGCAGCAATTTTAGCGTATCCTGTGGGAGACGTGAGTGTGTGTGTAGCTGCATCACATTTTACTCAGATTTTCATGCTGGAATTGTTTAGCATTTGGCAAATTAAAATGATACTGTGTTATGTATCAACACTTTGCCTTGTACTGCTTTCCAGAAGTTATTATCAAACATGTTTGAAGCATGTGCAACAAGAAATCTACTGAAATGTTCCAAAACACAATTTAATCACCATATTGAAAACAGTTTTACCATAGTTTAGAGCTGGAATTCTATTTTCCTATCCTTTGTGCTCTTTCCAGGTTTTCTATCAAAGGCATATTGATTTATTCATCATGTGGCTTCACAATCAATATTTTGGGACAGTATAATTGGTGTTTGATGATATTCTTTTGTCAGCAATCCTATGAGGTCCCCATTGCCATGAAGGCTGTGTTTGATTACATCGACACCTTCTCCTCACGTATACGAGAAATGGAGCAGCAGAAAAGAGACGGAGTTGCTTGTAAGAAAGAGGACAAACCCAGATCGTTGGAGAACTTCCTCTCCAGGTAAATGTTCAAAATAAGACTGAATGTACAGATGTGTTTGTGTACGAGGTGGAATATTGTCATATTAAACAACAGCTAAAAGTATTGATGCTGTGGTGAAGCGGAATTTAAAGGAGTGATATTTAGGTTTTTTTTTTATGGAATTGTAAATTTTCAAACATCTCCCTGTGGTCTACTTAAACTGTAAATGCTCTGCTTGGGTCTGAATTCTTCGTTAATTTAACTCCACAGGTCTATCTTCAAACCTATTTATGAGTAATGACACCAGAAAGGTTTTTTTGAGCGCTGGCCCTTTAAATGCACATGCACCACTTCATGCCCCGCCCCCTCCAGGTTGTTGGCTGTGCTGTTCTGTCCTGTTCAACCACTTGTGTTCGTTAATACAACCAACAAACAAATGTCATGATGTAACTAGTTATAGACGTAACAAATGAAGCAGGAATTAAAACAGGTCGTAGAAATCCACTAGAACATCTTTTAAGAGAACCGGCCCAGTTTAATTACTGGTTCAAATGGCCTTACTCATCATTGTGAACTACAGTCGCAGTTGTATCGACAAATGTAGTTTACCACCACCATAATGGATCGATAATGTAACGGGCTTTGGGTGCCTTGAAAAGCGCTGTAAAAATCTGATTCATTGCTAATATTATCATTATTTCTCCTTTCTCACCAGCAAGTACCTTGAACTAAAACAGTTACATTATAGCCAAATAAAACAATAGTAATTAAATGCAAAGTTACAGTTGTTAATAATCAGTAATAGAATTAATAAATAGATGATTGTGTAATTACAATTCACTACCATGGAAATACAACATAATTAGCAGGTATTTACCACCTCAGCCCATATTATATGACCGTCTCTGCTGCATTAACGCTGCTGTTGAGCCTGAAAAACTACAAACTATATTTGTAGTGAAATGTTTTGCTGAGGAAACATTATGTACATTATTGGGAATCACTCTGTTTCTGCTTCCTTCAAACATCTGCTCACTTTTTCAATAATCAGCTGATTGCAATTTATTGTATTCATGCGCAACATTTGGCAGATTGTGGCAGCTTGTTTTTTTGTGTTCCGTGGATATTTAAAGTAGCACAAACCCTTTCCGTTCCTCAAGGCTGAATCACTGCAGCCACATATTTTCCTGAGATGTCTAAACCAAGACAGGCTGTCTTTTGTTTCCATGGAGACCTGAATTCCAGCTCTTGATCACAGTGTACAGATCTAGCACGTTTCTGACCATAATTCAGGGTTGTCACACTTTGGCAGTAATAGTATGGGAATATGTTAGTGTGCAATGGCAAACTCCTTGTCTTAGTTCGGAGCTTTCACTGCTGCCTTAAAGTGCCACTTAAATCCGGGGTGAAATTTTCTTTGATTGTAGGTTCCGTTGGAGACGTCGCCTGTTCATCATCTCCGCCCCCACAGACGAGGAGTGGGCCTATCAGCAGCAGCTCTATGCCCTAACCAGCCAAGCCTGCAACCTGGGTGAGTTCACTCAGATAGCTGTCACTGATATGACAAATAACTGGTAACATAACTCACTTTTGGAGGCTATCAATTTAACTTTTGATAAGACATTCTCAAACAAACAGAAAAGAAAGAGAAACCAAACAGGGATGCTTAATAATTTGGGTATTTCAATATTATTCACAACTTGTATTATGCTGCAGTTGTAGCTTCTCATAAATGAATATTTCAAATACCAAGATCCACCATCTACATTACAACATCCCACAAGAGCAAAATGCATGTAATTATATGGAGTACACGCCATATTTGAGAGTCTGACCTTTAAAGAGCTCCATTTTCATATTGCACGGCCATTTTATATCAGTCAGTCACAATCGGTGTGACCTGTTCCGTGTCCGTCTGTTCGTGCTGAGCTGGTCTTGTTATGTCCTCTCATGCTGACTACGCTGTCTGTGCTCTAAACAAATTCCTGTTACCGCAGCCAGAAACAAACAGAAGAAGCTTCAGTTCTCAGAAAAAGTGGCAGTTTAAGAGTTTCTACCTCAAAAAAAAAAAACTCTAAATATAAGACCTTAAATGGGGAGAATGTTAAAAATGTACACATATTCAAGTAAATACCTGCAAATTCATGGTGACCTTAACTTTACCCAAACATCTGTCACTGCCCACCAACGTGTTATTCAGAGGATTTATGAATATGTAAATCAAATCTGAATACTGTAATTGGTTTTGTTTACTGCAAACCTCCAACTATCTGCACCTGTTATTGTTATAGTGCGAACTGTATCTGTATGTTTGTGTGAGTGTGCGCAGAGGGATGTGCAAAAGATCCCACAGGACTGAAAAGGCATGAGCTGTTCTGTTCTGTTCTGACTGGGGCTCTTTTTCTTCTTTGACGACAACCTTTTTATCCTCCTAGTTCGTCAGCTTTTCCACAGTTACTTATGTTAATATTGTATATCGCAAAAAGAGACATTCATCTAAACTGTACAAATCTCCACAGCCTGACGTGTCTGACAGATTTACGTAAGAGATGTGTAAACTTTAAAAAGTCTGAATCCCATTTGTCAGTAAAACCAAATACATGCTGTCATCAGAACACTCTCCTCTACTTGAACTTCATATTCCAGCTTTGTTTATATCAAACCAACATTTCTGAGATTTCCATCTGGCTTGCACTTCTTTCCATTTTTCATAACGTGTCAGGTTGTCACACGCATACTGTCAAAAAGATAATGTCATTTAATACTTTACACAATGAAGAAGGAAAGAGATAAAACAATAAAGTGGACAACAAGCTCCGGTTAGGATGTTAGTAAATGAGCTTAAGAGTACTGAGTAGAACTTTCTAAGGATTACAAGTTGTAACTGCTGTCATAAATCACTTATTATTGCTTCATAAATCTGTGACAAACCACAAAATAGGTCATATTTAATATTAATTATCTGCCTACTTCTAAGAGCTTATGAATGTTTTGGAAAAAGATACTGGACCACTGTGACAAAGAAGTGGAAAGTCAACATTTGCCATAAATGTGACTTGTAAAGCCATCAGGGTACAAATCTCACAAATTTAATAAAAGATATTAATTGTATGTAAAGCGCTGGCGACACTACCCCAATTATCTCCCTAATTCACCAAAGGTCATGATGAGGGGATGTTAAACTGAATGGTGGTGTAATGATTATTTCTAAAGCTGTATTTGTTTTGCTCTTTTTCCATGAATATTAGCTCAAATCAGATTATGTCCCTAATGAATAATAGGTACACTGTTTCTGGATGGAGCTCTTATTGGCGTCTTAACCCATAAAAACCCAAAGGACCACCGTCAACGTAACACATCTATTGATCTAAACTGTTTAATACCTGTTGATCCACTTATCCTATCAATACATGTAAATATTTGGTGTAAAATACAGTTTGTCATCTTTTCACAGTCATCAGATATGACGCATGTGGGTGTCCAGAGGATTTGTAGCAAATGTGGAAACACCATCATCTTCTACGACACTGATTCACCAGTAAAATCCATGGCGTTGGATCAATGACAGGGGACGGACGCACTAGGATTATGTTTAGTTAATGATCAATTTTGCTGAAAAAATCACGTTTTCTTCAGTTTTCTCTGTTTTTGATGGAAAAGATGTCAACTTCAATCTGAGCTTTTATGAACATCTACGTTGTTAGTAAATTAAATGTAAGAAAATACCTGATATCCACTGAAAAAATACAAAATACAGAGGATTATGTCATAATAAATAAATGGTGATAAATCACTTAGGAAACGTAAAATATAGAGAAAAAAATATATTGGAATGACCATAAAAGTAGCTCTGTGTGTATGGGTTAATACCAGGCCCTCAGGTCATCTGCACCCACAGAATTCCCCTAAAACTTGACAGATTGTCCATCGAATTTAAAGCAATATAAAGACATATCCCATCAAACATGTGTGACAGTTGCATGTTGTCATGAAGTAACATTAAGTGAAACCAGTGCTGCAAAATGTAAAGAATTATGTTTATACCTGAAGAACTAAGCAGGCTCCATATGTCAAATATGATGAAGAATGGTGAGTTAATGGACCAAAGGAGTTTGTAAATGAGTCAGTTTTCTTTATTATTCAATTATTATTAGTTAAATGTGTTCATACCACATGAATCCAGTAGATTCATGTCTTAGATCACGATCACAGACTGTGAAATCCCTGCTCTGTTCAGCCCTACTCAGAAATGAATTATACAGTGTTTTAGTAAAAAGTAACACCCAACCATGACGTCGGGACATACCGCATCTGTGTCAATGTGAGCGAGTCAGCTGACTGAGGGAAAAGCTTGTCCTGCTTATCAGCAGGCCCAGACTGAGGTCTGTGAGGACTTTTTTCCCCTCATGTGTTGCTCTTGGCCAAGTTGGCACCAGGGATGTTCCCTCCCTCCCTGTCCCAGACAAAGGCCTGTGCCGCTGACTGGGCTGAAGGCCTGAGATGTTTGATCCTGGTATTCAGCACTTGGCTCTCATCAAGTAAAGCCAGCACTCTCGTGTGTTTAATGTGGGCTTTCTCGCTTCAGAGGAAACAGCTTTTTTGGCTGGATTTGTAAGACCACCACATTCTCCTCCCTTTACTTAGAACCCAGCGCTAAGGTGGTTCCAATAATAAACAACAGCAATGAAATCAGCTTGAATAAGCAGAAGGACTGACGGATACGAGGCAGCGGGTCAGCATATTCCAGATGCAGTGTTCCCCCTCTGTCCAGTCCTTTAAAGTCACTTTTCTGAGACGTGTGTTTGTTTCTTATTTGTGTTGTCATCTCCGTACTGACAGGTCTGAGGCACATCGCCATTCTTAAGTTGGTCGGCACAGAGCCACCAGATATGGGCGGAGTCCTGGAGCTGTATCCTATCAATGGTAAGAAGGACATTCTCATATAAAATGATGTACGTTACTGCAGGTCAGGCACGTCTCTGGTAAACACACACACTTAAACAAACACAGCACCTCTAACACACACAGTGCCTTCTTTTACTAAATGCTCAGACCATGTGTTCACACCGACATTCTACAGTTTGCTTTTCAAACACATTTCTTATCCTGAAGCTACAAGTGAAAAATTTTACTCCAGAATCATAATCAATCCACAAATCCCCCTGCACAAGCCGATGTTTGCATATCCTCCTTCTCATCAGTGTTTCAACATATGGTAAAGAGAATCTGAGCTCTGAGGTCTACTTAGTGTTGAACCATGTTCCCAGAGGAACTTTTAAAGAACCAGGACCGTCTCCATGCAGCCCCTCAGCTGCAGAAGCATGTGTGGGGCTGCTGCAACAGGCATCTCTGACTCAAAACATGAATTATTCCTTTCACATTATATGACCCTGGCAGACATGACTCCAGAGAACTCTTTATCAAACGGGGCGTTAACTTTACTGGGGAAAAGGAATCAGGAGTAAAGATTAAGCAAGACTGGAATAAGAACCGATGCCAAAAAATGTTATTTGTCGTAAGTTGTGCTTTTGGCGTCTGAGCCCAGCATGTGGAGGTAATGTAACTGTCAGACAGTTTTATATATAATAAATAATTACCAGTTGTGGAATATGATGAAGGAGGGAAACATTGTACTATTTACTTCCCTATATTTATTGGACAGCTTTGATTAGTAGTTACTTTTAATATTAAAATTTTTATTCCTTTTCTGCCCAGTGAAAAACAAATTTGTGGGGTTTTTTTTCCGTTTACACAAATACAAAAATGAGGAAAGCATTAGGTTGATGGAGAATTCCCTAAAAACCCTTAAATAGCTTAACAAAAGGCATCCAACTGGTATTTTCATATAATAAAAACTTAAATGTAGTGTGTTCAATTCATATATTGCTGATCATAGCCATTGTAATTGTTAAGGATGGTACTTGTTGACAGTACATCCTATACACAGTATTCATTTACAAAAAAATTTACATTATTTTCAGATTTATTAATAAACTTAAGGATGAAATGGCCCTTTACAGGTGGAATTTTAACCTCTCCTCTTTCTTAAAATAAGTAAACATTATTAAAAAAATTTTTTGGATGAGCTGAAGTCATGGAAAAAATTATTAGACCACCCCTTGTTTTCGTCAATTTCTTGTTTGTTTTAATGTCTGGTCCAACTAAAGGTACATTTGTTTGGCCAAATATTATGATAACAAGAAAAATAGCTCATAGTAGTTTCATTTCAGAGCTGATATCGATCTGTTTTCCATGTTTTCTTGATAATAAAACCAAAATCACTTCAGTTCTTACATCAATATCTATAGCATTGTACTGACAAAAACAGAGCTTTTAGGCATTCCATGTTTCCTTTTCTGTCTGTTTTAGTCACATGATACACACAGGAGTTAGAACTGGATTACATAACCACTGTTTTTGATGATTTCTGATGGTCTAATAATTTTTTCCGTGATTATATATATGTATCACAAGGCTGAAACCAAGACAGACATGCTACAAATATATGAGGATCCTATAAAAGATAATGTGTTGCTGTAGATCACATTACACCGCTGTCTATAAAGTAGTTCAAATGAGCTCAAACTTTATAAGTCTACCACCGTAAAATGCAACATGAGCATCAGTGAATGAATCCAAAAACCTCATGGAATTGTAAAACACTGACAGGAGCAATTTACTAAACACTCATTTAACATTTGGGCTTTTTCGTGAGGTTTCAAATGCAGGTTTATTCGTAGCGGAGTGTTTTCATACACTGTAAAAAGTAAAACATTGAATCAACTTAAAAAATGTTCTTCAACAGGTCACACATTTAAAAAAAAATTAGGTGAGTGAACTAAATTAAATTACATTATGTGTGACCTATTGAAGAAAATTTTTTAAGCTGATTCAATGGTTTACTTTTTACCAGAGGTGGGAAGTAACAAAGTAGAAGTACTTCGTTACTGTACTTAAGTAGATTTTTTAGGTATCTGTACTTTACTTGAGTATTTATTTTTCTGGCAACTTTTTACTTTTACTCTCTACATTTTTGCATGAATATCTGTACTTTATACTAGTTACATTCTCAAAATAGGCTCGTTACTTTTTCAAACTAA
>JAQQZY010000015.1:21043529-21055345 GCA_030068375.1 Ostorhinchus rueppellii
AAAGGGATGCGTTTGGGTGATCTCGCGAAATTTTGGGGGGCTTGGAACGGATTAGGGCATTTACATGGAAAACACGTTTCTACTAACGAAATAATCTACTTACGAAACTACTTCCGGAACGGATTAATTTCGTAAGTAGAGGTACCACTGTATACACTTCTAAATACTATGACTACTACCTCCTGTACTGTCTTCCACTGACCCTAGATCTGCATGTGTTTATTCCTTTAGGGTATCACATTGAAGATGAATGACTCCAACCACTGCATTGTGGCGCGGATAATGCACGGGGGAATGATCCACAGACAAGGTACATGTTGTTTTCTGGCACCGGTGACATTTCTTCAACACCTTTAAATTTGCGTGACTGTATAATGATCATAGAACCACATGCGCACACAGTGTTACGACTTGCATACATGTGGACGGTCACGTTCCGTAACCACCACAGAAGAAGACAGCGAATGACTCCATAAAAGCATGACACGTGTAAAATACGGCGCTCTCAGACATCTCCACACCTGCTTTGTCTCCGTTCCCGCGGTTCACAGTGATACTCGGTCCACTGCTTTGTTTTGAGTGCAGCATAATTAACCCCCAGTTGATTCATCATGTGACAATTTTAATGCCACGGTAATTAGAAAAGAAGCTTTCATCCACGATTCGCCGCAGCTCAAGCTACCGTCTCGACGCTGTGGTGAGGGTTACAACGCTGATTCATCGGTTGTTTTATGGTTTTACACAGTGTTTCTATCGACACGCTACTTTAGATTGGGTTAAAAGTCTTAAATTGTATAAACATTAGCCCTCAGATGTGATTAAATGGTGTTAAATATTTATCGAAGCAATCTCAGTTGGAATAAACATTTGATCTGTTTTAATTTATCCATGTTTTTAATTGTTTTAGTCAATGTTAAACAAACATTTGATGTTAAGAAGCTGTACTCCCACCACTGAACCGCCTACTCTCTTGTTACTTTATACGTGCACCTTTTTTTCTCAGTGAAATCTAACTCCCTCTAATAATTATTTGCAGTACGGCTCCACAGATGTAATGCTCATCATCTGCTCGTTTTATTTTATTTTTATTTTTTTTTAACTTGTTTTATTTATTTGATTTTAATGTTTTTTTTTATGCTTTTGTTAATTTGTTTTTAGTGTTCTGCACAGTACTTTGATCCACTGTGGATGTTTTAAAGTGCTTTATAAATAAAGTTGAATCGGATCTTCATGTTTTATTATTTCCATTATGCAGACACTTTACAGCACCGGTGTCAAACATGTGAGGGCCAAAACCAGCCCAAAAAAGGCTCCAATCTGGCCCACAGGATGAATTTATGAAATACAATCTGAGACGCATTTTAGTTCAGGGGTCACATTCAGCCCAATTTGATCTCAATATGGTCAGACCAGTACAATAATACAGGGTTCCCACGCATCCGGGAAAGCCTGGAAAATGATCGGCCAGTTTTCCAGTTGTGGAAAACATATGGAAAATGAGAAAAAAAAAGGTCAAATATCCTGAAAATGGTTAAATTATCCTGGAAAATTATTTATCTTTTTTATTTATTTGCCTTGTGTGCCTTGTGCGGCCCAGGGGCCAAATCCGGCCCACCAAAGGGTCCAGTCTGGCCCCTGGGATGAATTTGTGAAATACAAAACTTACACTGAAGATATTAATTTTAGTTCAGGTTCCACATACAGACAAATATGATCTCAAGTAAAATAACAGCATAATAACCTATAAATAATGACTCCAAATTTTTATGTTTTTTTGCAAAAAAAACCCCATTAAATTATGAAAATATTTACATGAATAAACAATAAAATTAAATAACCTGAAATGTCTAAAGAAAATTAAATACTAAATATATAATTAAATATTCTCGTTACTAAATGTTTTGTGCTGTTTTAGATCTAATCCGTTATGCACATGTATAAATGACAAATTGAGACATAATGTTGCTAAAATTGCACTTATTTTTCTTAAGAAATTTTAGTTTTTTCATGTTATTTACATTGTTGTAAAGGATAATTGGTAGATACGAACATTTTCATTGCATAATTTAACTTTTTTTGCTCTAAAACATAGAGGAAAGTTTGGAGTTAACATTATTTCTACATTATTATGTTATTATTTTACTGCTCCAGTCCACTTCAGATCAAATCTGGCCTAATGTGGCCCCTGAACTAAAATGAGTTTGACACCCCTGGTCTAAACACCCATAACCAAGGTCTGAGTACAAATCACCAAGAGTAAAAATCTTTTGAGAGACATCCCCTCCTAGTGGCCTAACCAAGTGACAAAAATAAATATCTAATAGTTTACTTCATTGGCCAAGGCAACGCAGCAAAGTGTTGCCAGTGCCTACTAAAATGAATTTCCCTCAAGGATTTCTTAAGATACAAGACGAAGCTGTTTCTGCACCTGAATGTAAATATTTTTCTAAATACAATACATTCTAAGGGAGAAACATCACTGCTATTGTACAACATATTTTGCATTTTTCCTTCAATTCCAATTTATTTTCAGCTCTTTATTATCTCCTCGTCTTTCTGACCATGTTCTTTAAGCCTCATCTCTCAACATTAGTTTCACTGCGAGTTACACTCTCCTTTAGTTCCAGTAATTATCCACATTTAACATTTTCCATCATCTGTCTTCCATGACATTTGCATTTTCTCTCGTATCTTACAGTTTCAACTTGTGAAATGATCAGTCTTGGGGTTTTTTTTTTCTGACATCAGAACATTTACCCATTTCAGTGGTATACATAATCTGAAATTTATTCGATGGTAGCTTTAGCATTCATACAGGTACAGTGAAGTATGGCACAAACAAAGCTATAAACAAAATATTTCTTAGCATCTCAAATAATATTCAGACATGTAACAAAAAAAGTTCAAGTCCAAGTAAGAGAATCTCAAGCAATTTTGTGCTTTTAACAATACAAAACAAATGCTGATAGGTGAGGTATATGCCGCCCTTTATAGATGGATAAGCAGTCTTATGTTTATAAAGTTACAATTAAATTGTCAATTTTGAAGCTACTGGGACCCTAAGTGTTTACACCTCATTAACAACAGCCTGATACATTCACAGAACTGGCCAAAATGTGGTCATTTCATTTGTCACATCACTTTTAACCAAATCAAGTTACACATACAGCAAAAATCCCCGGAGAAAACAATCTGTCTCAAACAGAAGCCCTTATACAATTCTCCAGAGCATACTGTAAAATTAAATGAGTTTGGTTTCTTGTGGTACAAAACGGACAGCACTGTTACACAGGCACATTTCAATATTTACAAAATCTTCAGGTTTTTTTTCCCCCCATCATAAAGAAAGTACAAACATGTTTACTACAAGTTCATCCAAAAAAAAAAAAAAAAAAATTGCTGATAATTCCAATAAATGCTTCAGCAGACAGTAGTCTGTGGTTACCATCAGTGCCACTCAAGAAAGAATCTTTCCTCATAGGTATTATTAACACAATTCTACAGTGATTCCTCATCAGATTCCTCATCAGATACACTGTCTGTATCTCTCTTTGCCAGTGGCTTCAGCTCCTCCCCATCCTACAACAGAACACACATTAAAAACAAGTCAGAAGATCAGTGTCGACAGTTTAATTCTGAAGTATAATACTGCAATGACAGGGACAGAGTTTATTTTGCATTTATAGCATTTTGTGTTTTGTGCAGGTGTAGTCAGAGTTTAGTTTGATACGTGTAAGATTTGTTAAGTTTACTTGTGGGAGCTGTCATTGGAATTTATTGTCAGCAGAAGGATGGGGTAAGGGGTCAGGAATATACAAGCTGAACTTCATCCTGCTCCTTCTCAAATACGTTTTCTTTTCTGTTTTCTATTGATTTTTTTTTTGTATTGGTTTAAAAAGTTGATATTCAAAATAATCAATCTATTTACCATATCTACACCTCAGTGTAATCACAAAAAGCTAACTTGAAGTTGTTTTCAGGCAGCAGAAGGGGCTCCCTTGAAAACACAGACGAAATACCTTGTCAATAATAGGAGCGGGCCCAGTTTTGGACAGGTTACCGGTCATGAAAATCACCACAAAGTCTGCCAAGTCCACATCAGTGTCCTCATTCAGCCTCATTTAACTAGCTAATTGCTTCCTCTTTCAAAATCCAATAAACCACAATGACCTGATGAGATTACTTGAGGTAAAGCAGTTTTCACTCTGAGCAAAATCACATTAGAGGGAAAAAAAAAAAAAAAAAAAAAAATTCCTACAGAGAAGTTGGTGGGTGTGTGTGTGTGTGTGTGTGTGTGTGTGCATGGGAGGAGAGGAAGGGGCTTTACATAGCAGTTGCACTGCAGGAGCGTCTGTGTGCAGGAGCAAAACATATCTGTATTTTTTGTCGTTCATTCCCTACCCCTCTGGACCTCTCGAACACCTCTCCGTTGATAACCCGAAGCTTTTCCATCTTCAGGCTGTATTCCAGGTCTTTGGGCCGGCTGGCGTTGTAGATAAAGATGGCCAATAGGACTATGGGAGCCTGGAGGAAGAAGTCTAGTGAAGGGTGGAAATCGAAGAGGAAGAGGGAGAGGGTGGTAACCAGAACGGTGGTGACCTGGGCTGTCAGCACGTGGAACATGTTGTCTCTGAATTTCAGGATGAAGGCCACAGATAAACCCAGAGCAGCTGGACAGAGAACAAAAGAGTGCGAGTGAGTGTGAGAGGAGACTATTAAAAAAAAACAAAAAAACATCACAATTATAAGCATCCCCAAAAGATGAGGGTATCAGGTATTTGTTCAAAAAGGGTTCAAAAGAGTCACGTACATATTACTGTAGCGCTTTTTCTTTTCCAAACAAGAGAATAATTAATTTTTATTTAGCAAGGAACAAGCAAGATTTTAATATGAACTTTTGAGATACTGAAAATGAGAAAATATGAAGTAGATGCACTTCCTATTACTTACCAGTGACCAGCACCAGGCCCAGGGAGAAGATGTTGTGTCCATGGAGGAGACCACAGTGCATGGTAATGCCTCGAGCATCTGTGCTAAGTCCAAGGGTTAGACCATTAAAAACCAGTCCAAAGGCATACCTGTAAGAGCACAGGGGATGCACTGAGATTAGAATAACAGTCCAAGGAAGTGACGCCTCTACGTTTGGTATTTATCGTACAATTTACTGTTCTGTATGAAGATGCTCTCATCGACTTGGTCTCCATCTTTGAGGAGCTTTTCATTATAGATGTTAGCCATAGCGGAGATAAAACACTGGAGAATCATCAGGATGTAACCGAAGCCTATAGATTGAGGCTTCTTTATGATCAGGTCCCTCCAGTCCTGCCCAGGAAGGGACATGGCCCACGAGTCATTGGCACTGGGGTAGGAACCAAAAAAATAATAAAAAAAACAAAAGAAAACAGAAAAGCAGGCAGAATCCTTAATGACTGAAAACCTCGTAACAACATTAGATAAATAGTGTGGTATTTATGAAAATTGGGCATTATATCAGATGAATGCGTCTACCATTTACTGTAGCTGGACTTAATGCAAACACAGTTTAATTGTGAGTATTAAGCCTAATCCAACCTTGAAGTATTCTAGATTTTAAACATGCATTTAGATTGCCCTCTACAGGTTGAAAACCATTTATTGCAAATTAATGAAAAAAAAAAAAAAATCTTATTAGCTGATCTGGTTGCAGGGGACATACATGGTTCCCGCTATCGTCACCAAATAAACATGTAAAAAAAAAAAAGCCTCACAGGCCCAATTCTCCAGAAACAGATTCATTATCAGCACCTGAACACAGCATTAACATGGCCAGGGTTTTTTCTGGCCGTGAAGACACTGAGAACTAACAATATGGACTGATTGAAACCTTGATAAATGAAAGACATTTATGCAAGTTATGAATTCTCCTTAAGTTCTGACTTGAGACATGATTCAATTAAGCTAACTGAGCTAATTTACCAACTGTTTTACAGCTTAACTGACTGATAAATGGATTCAGTCCTTGTAGATGGATTTACCTTGTGTGCATGATTTATGATGATGTAGTGACATTAATACAGTTCACCAGGTGTGTGGATGTTTTATGCAATATTATTTGTTTTGGCAATCATAATATTTCATAGATAACCTATATAACCTGGTTCATCGGGATGTGGATATGGGAGATTTAGTGTAGTTTTAATGTGTGACTGGGTGAGTCTTACAAATCTGACCATGGCGATGTTGTTTTCATGTTGTAAAGCTTTTTTTTTTTTTTTAAACACTGAACTCCAACAGCTGTCTGCGTTTGAATTACACTTTAGTAACTGGATTGAAGCCTGGGGACAGAATGTGATATACGGCCTTATGTAACAGGAAAATCCTGATCTATTTTCCCTTTAAATGAGCAACTACTTAATTTGTTCATGATGTTACCTGCTGTTCTTCATCTGCTCTAGAAGCTGTTTGTAGAGCAGGCATGAGTTGGAGGGGGTGGAGAGTGGGTTAGAGTGGGGACCTGGCACTATTGTTGAATGTTGGTTTCCCCCCGATCCGGTCGTCAGGGAAACAATGGACAGGAAGAGGATCACTAACGCTGCCCACTGGACCCAGGACAGACGCCTCCTGAGGAAGAGAGGAGTTACAAATTAAAGTTAGATCTGTGGTACACATCTTGCATTTTATTTTGTTAATAGGGATTACATATGTTTAATTCCATGACAAAAAAAGGCCTATTTTGTACTCAAGATTTTATTCAACCTAACCATAAATTGTCCTAGCAAAGATTTTAGACAGGATTCCAGCAACTATCAGTGTGTTTGAGTATTGATCCGATATTCAGAACTTCATTTCAGTACTTTGTCTCTGATGCATCCACTTCTCTCTGTCATCATCACTGTGCTGAAATGGGGGACTACTACTACTACTACTGACTGATTACTGATTGCTATGTTAAATTTTACAAGTCTTTTATTTTCTATTACTCCATAAAACTTCAGGGAGATATGATATTTTGTTTATCAATGAATTATTTCCCAAAACTTCCCTTTTAATTAAACATATACTATATTATATGACATCTAGCTTTGTGTTGGAGTTGTGTGTGCATGTGTGTGTTGCTCTAAATTTTTTAATTACTTTTCATTTCATATACATAGTGATTACAAATATCAGTTTATCAGCCTCCTTGATCATTAACAGGTACTGGTACTGGGGGAAAAAAAAAAAACATAGTGGGTGACCTCTAGTTTGAGAAAGATACATACAGATTACCATATTCTAGTACACACTGTCTGTGAACTGGAAAAAAAGGAAATGATAAAGACAGACAGACTGTTTTGTTCTGTTCTGCATAAAAGAACATTAAATAGTAACTGATTACTTACTTTAGAACAATTCTGAAGAGAACAGCTGTGGTTAAGATGACAAAGTTGGAAAACAACACAGCCATTGCCTAGGGACAACGGGAACAAAAAAAGGCTTAATGTCAAACAAAGTGATAGGAGAACATAGCAACTGCAATGAACAGCTAGTATATGTGTAAGATGTGTTTATATTAGTTATCAGCAGGGTGAACTTTGTATGCTGACAGAAGTTGAACATCTGGAATTTGAGCAATACAATTTCCAATAGAAGCCAAGGAGTAAAATAAAACATTCAAAACTCAAAGTGATTTAATTTCTTTATCTTGTAACTAACAGGCTGTAGGTAGGTCATCACATAGAAGATGATGAGGTTGTCGAGAAAATAGAGGAAAGCAGGGACAGCCCACTTCAGAGAAATAAGGAGGGAAGTGCTGGAAGAATATCCTAATTCTCTGCATGATCTGCCCTCTGAAGAAACAAACAAAAGGAGCAAATAAACACACTTTACAAGCCTGTGCAGAAACACATTTAAACAGCTGTGGTCTTAATGTTTACCATACCTCGGACTATGACCCTAATGGACATAATCAGACAGAAGAGCAGCTTGAGTCCCTCAGCAAGTAGATTAACAGAAGCAGGGTGAAAGTCATACTTGTTCTCTGCAAATGGGCCAGAAACAAGGGTTAATACAAGGGTGACACTGACAAAATAACAACATAAAATGGTTTAAACGTGTTAAATGATAATATGGGTGGGTATTGAAGCATCAATTCCCCAGAGGGATTCAATTACAATTCACAAAGTCCAACTTTGATTTGATTACCTATTTAATTATATTTAACATTCTTAGCGATATAAACCTGGAAATTTTAGAAGAAATATTCTAACTTATTACTAATGTATTCAACAAAAACGTTGACATTTACATTAAAACATTTGCGAAAAGCAGTTACATTAATATGCTTTTTATTTAACGTAACCAACAAGTACCGGTAATTCTTTAATGCAGTGGCATACAGAATAATGGATTTAAAGCTTTATTAATGCATGACTTTATTATAGATAAAAGACCATTTTAATGAAGATTTATTTAAATCAGAAAATATTTTTTAAACTTAGCCCAAGTATCAAAATGTGTATCCCCCATCAGATGATATTGTCTGTGTGGTAAACAAATGTATGTCACTTGGTCACCAGCATTGGCAGAAAACTTGAGCAGCAGGATACGACTGGTCCCCAAGGTTACAAAGCCAACACCCAGGGCCAGAGTGTAGACTGAGGAACGCGACCATAATCTGGGGCAAGAATCGCAGCAGGCCATGGCTGAAACTGGAAAGAACTGTGGTGGAACCTGTTGGGATATAAACACAGTAAACCTAATAGTGAGGACAGTCACATGCTGAAGAGACAAGGTGCAAATGTGAGATGGACGACAAAAGAGTAGCTGTTGAAAATGTGTTCAGCCTCATACTTTTGCAACACAGCAAAGGGTCTATTGAAAACCAGCACCAAATCAGGTTTGGGTGTTTAATCCTATAAATGGTTTGTTCTGTGACAAACTAAGCTCTTTGAAAACATGAAAAAAAAAAAAAAAACCCACACTGTGATTAAAACATAGACTGACATTCCTCCAGTTTTGTTTACCTTTAGTGCAGTCTAGTTCCAGCAAGTGACGAGAGTAAATGATCCTTCAATCAATAGCCTTACATCACAAATGAGGGGATTTATTTCCCAACAGTGAGGTGCATGCAAAAAGATAAGAAACACAAAGTAGGTTTTTCCTCTGGTTTCTGAGGGCTGAGGTCAGAGGTCATATGTGGCTTGTGGAGATAATCTTATTTGTCTACAAATTGTGCATTTACTTTTCACAAACTTGCAATGAAACATTGTCAAGAAAACACTTGACAGATATGCTACTTAAGGTAAGCACAATATTTTCAGGTGATCCCTCAGATTTGTATATGTCAAAAGAAAAAAAAAGTAGGTAAAAAATATTTGGTCAATTGGTAAAATACTGTTACTACACAATTACTTTCTCCTGCTAAATTTCAGGAAGATGACAGAGAATATAGTGTGTAAATGTCTCAATTTTAGTTAGTTGAGATGAGCTGAAACTGAAATTGTTCATGTAAAATAAGAGGAAATCCAACTGGTTTCTGTAGTCTTATGTAACTCTGTTGCAGTGCAACTTATTTTGCCACATATATTAAACATGTGCACAGTTCATTTTTGTGTTTAACATAACACAACAGAACATGAGTAAAGAACATAAAAAGCAATATGATCAGAGAACTTTCAACTCAGAATGTTATGAACTCTCGCAGAAAAAACAGACACTGTTGTTTATTCTTGTGCAACAAATATCACCCTCAAATATTAGTTTGTTATCTATAGTTCCCAAAAATCTTCCATTAGTCTTTGACCCTCACTGACGATGAAGGGATGCTGAAGCAGATGCAAACTGAATATATACATTACCCATTAAAACATTTCATTAGCTCAGAGCCAGGAGGAAATACATCCACATCGTAAACAATTACACTACATTATTAAAGATTTACATATTGATTCCAACACTCCTGGACGGCCGGACGGACGAGGTGAGGGGGGAAAAAAAGACAAAAAAAGCCGTATATAGGAAGCAAAATATAGACTTAGTTTGGACACTACCTACAGTGTGCACTTGCATACAAACAATGCAAGTTACAGGCTGTTGGAGCTTAAAAGAGCTGACGTTACAAAACACAAACACAACTCAGAGTTAGCATGATTCGCATCACAACTGTCATGTTTCAGCAGGTTACGAAAGTCCGCATTCCTTAAATGTAGCTATGTATGGTAAGAAAACAAGACGGTCGTATAGAGTCGTACCTTTTAGTCTCCTTTTTTCATGACATGACTCCAGCATTGAAGAGTCGGTTGATGATAGTTAGCAACGTCCACGGTGGCTATGGTTAGCAATGGTTAACGCCTACGCTTCCTGGTTCATCTGCGCAGGCGTAGTGGCACAGGCGCTTAATACCGTTATTGTATTTCACTGGCTGAGGTGACTAAACCTGTTTGGACCATTTTAATATTTACTTTCAGCCTTTTGAGTAAAGACAGCTGAGTACAGGTCGTGTCACACTTATGGACCCTAAGGTCTAATACGACACAGTAAATCAAATAGATATTCCATTACAAGTTTTGCTATCTTGTATTTAACTGCATGTTGCCTACATAAGTAAGTTATTATTAGAAAACATGACATGTTTAAGATTGAAATCATTTTAACTCTATGGCAGTTAGTCCAGCATTATACTCTACAGAATCACATTTGTCCTATTTTCATGTACAAGTAAACTTTTTCATGTATAAGCAGAAAATTATTACTTCCTCTTAACACCATTTTCTTCCCAGTATAGAATACCTCTAAGATAGATCATCTAATTTTTTTCTAAAAGCAGCTGTGTGTTCCTAAAATGTCAGACTATTTAGCTAACATTCTACATTTCAGTAAATTATAGTTACCTCACCTTGGGTAAGTGTTGTTGTTCAGGTGATAAAATGGTGTCTGTGGGTAGCAAAGGTTAATATCAGGCACAAAACAGCATCTGATGAGTTTTGTTTTCAGCCCAAAAAAAAAAAAAAAATAGCTCAGATAAATGTACTCTACATTGATCATCAGGATTAAAAAAAAAAGAACAGAAAATTCAGATGGAGAAATTAAAGGCTTAATATGATTTAGTAGCAAAAGAACAGAAATATGAAGACAGTATCTGAGGAGGATTATGTTTATACATATTTTTTAATCAGTTTTATGGTATGAGGTGGTGTTTTATGCAAAGGGAGGCCAGGATAAAACAGATGTGATGTCTCTTCTTGGTGCCTGTTGGAAGTCATATTTCTGTTTTTGAAGAGTTGCGAGCCAACTAATTGACTCCTACAGCTGTATTTGATAATACTACATACTACGCCCTCCAAACTGGTATCAAACTGAGATATCCACTACCGTAAACTAATCATGAACTAATGATAAAAATGTTCCTCCTTTTTTATGTAACGTAGTTGGAGAGAAGACTGAAAGTTCAAAAGTTGTGTCTAATAGTATTTATGGGTTATTTTTCAGTATGCAGAGACCGCATTTTGAGACCTAAACCCTATTAAAAACCTCAACACTGAAGATTGATAGTCTCATGTCATTGAATAAAGCTAGGCTGGTTTCACATTATTGCACTAGTACCATAATGCCTCCAACAGCATTGGGAAAGATTAGTGCAAAATATGTCCCGATGCATGAAAACTAACTGACAAACTGGGTGGTTTTGTGTTGTTTGGAAAATAACATGGACGTTTTCGACTAGTTCAACCCATTCATTCATTCATTCATTCATTCATTTTCTATACCTGCTTTATCCTAACTAGGGTCACGGGGTCGCATGGAGCCTATCCCAGCTACTTAAGGGCGAAGGCGGGGTACACCCTGGACAAGTCGCC
>JAQQZY010000015.1:21084272-21095763 GCA_030068375.1 Ostorhinchus rueppellii
CCCCCCCCCCCCCCCCCCCCCCCCCCCCCCCCCGCCCGACTTGAATCGTGCATTAACTGGTGGATTAGCCTATTTTATAGTCCTGGCAGTGAGTCTACTGCTGTTACTCCACCTTCTTCTCCAGCTCTGCCTTCTTTGCAGTATTTATGATACAATCTGGAGGGTAGCTGCGGCGACTTGCAAACTGTTGCACAGGCACACATGCGCGCACACGCTGACAATTGTGCATGAAAGAGACGCAAAGATAAAATAAAAGAGAGGAGAGAGAGGGGGGGGGGATTTAGCGATATAAGTGACTGCTGCACATTTTGACACACCTGCACCTATTTCCGTCACACACTGCACTGTGTGGCGTTTTAAGGAGCTGCTTCTTCACTGTGGATTATCCAAATGGGATAGCCTCATAATGACACACACACAGAAGTATGCTTTAGGTCCCCATGAGCAAAGTTAGTTTCTCAGACACATGTGGGTGGGATGGGAAAAATGTGAGGTCTTTGTAGTCTTAGATTCACTGGAAAAGCTATCTGTGAAATAGTTTAAGAATGGAGACTGGGTGTGTAGTTAACTTCAGAAGACTGACTCAGGAGAAAGAATCAGGCCCTGCTGCAGACAAGTGACAAAAATATCATGTCATGCAGTTTTTTTATTGCTTTTTTTTTGTTTTGGACAGCAATTTGGTAATTACATAATTACTGGTGCTCCAGTGCTTTTCTTAGCATGTAATCAGTGTCCACAGTGTGTACAAATCCAGTTGAAATGTTTGTAATATCCATACTACCACTATTGCATATCTATCAGTGAGCACCGCAAGCGATAAAAGCAGCAGACGGTGTTCAGACCTGTGCCTGCGGTGCTAATGAGCTTGCTGATTTGCTCAGGGGATCAGATTCCTGCATGGGCTCTGTCCTCTCCATGGCAGTCCATTGAAGGGAGGCCTGTCCCACGCAGGGACAAACTATTGTGTTCTGCTCTGATGGATGGATGGACTGTTGAAGGGTCAGATAAAGGATGAAAACTGTCCAGAGTCAGAGATGCTCCAGAGAAGAGAAGGAGAGGCAGAGGAAGCGATACGGAGAAAATGTAGTGGAGACATGAGAGGGTTTCGTGTCTAAGTCGGTCTTATGTCGCCCCTGGGTGCTCTGCTTTGTGTGTGGCGTCCCCTATCATATACTGTGTGTTCAGTGCTGAGTAGTGGGAGTGGTACAGGTCAGAGAGGGGGGCCTTTGTAAGTGGCTGACATATGAGACCCACGTTAAGGTCTGCTGGAGCTCTGCAGAGACGCAAGATAGACATGGGCATCCTTAAGTGCCGCCTGATCTTATTCTCCCTCACCACATACTCACATGCGTAGGTATCAGTTTCAGGATGGGTGACACATTACCAGGGTGGAACTAGAATGATTAAAAAGTGTTAAAATACACGTTATTTATGGAAGAGTTAAGCCAATAACATAACTACAATAATCATTTTCTACTCTCTTTTCTCTCATTCTTCACTGTGAATAAACAGTGAAGACGTGTGATATCCTGCGGTAGCTTGAAATATAGCCTGTCAGAGTCGAAGTGGAGATTATGTCAATTACACAACCATCTTTTAAGAGGTTTGGGTTGTAAGGGCAAGACAGTGACAGCAGCTGAATGAAGAACATGCTCTGCTCTCTTACTGAATGTGTCGGCCATTTAGCGCAGCATTACCTGACTGCAGAGACCTCTCCATCTGGGTCAGTCTGTGTTATATTAGGTGAATTATTTCTGATGTTATTAGCTCTGGATATAGCCGTTAAAATGCATAGGTCTGTAGACATTTAGACTGAAAGCCAAACCTATGATGTATTATACAAAAATGTGCCTGTGTGTACAGTATATGCACTTTTGTGTGTGCAAAAACAGAGTCATGCATGTGTTTGAAGGCTGTCATTAGAGGAGAATGCATTGGTTATACACTATAGTCATTCCACAGTCATAGATCAGAGGTTTATTCTTGTTTGCATGTTGTAATTATTGGACTGAAAAAATTCTAAGTTGTTTGTGTTCTTTCCTGGCAGGTGCAGAATCGCTCAACAGGAACAGCTTCAGCTTCAGTGACGAGAGGCTCAACTCCCCCACTGTGCTCTCCCCTAACCCCACTTCACCCTCTCTTATGTCACCCAAACGTAAGTTGCACTGTAAAACAGATTCCAGGTTTTATTATCTTTGGAAAGAAGCTACTAGTGGAAAAAAATCTGCAGCCAATCAGCTATAGGAGCCTCGGTCAGAGAACATAAAGACAAAAACAAAGCAGTACTCCCTGTTTAATAATGCAGCACGTGTGGTTTTACATGTTAATACATTTCAGTAGTATTCCCATTCAAATCTTTTTTTTCTTTCCACTGTAGCCAAACTTGGTGACACTAAAGAACTGGAAGACTTCATCGCTGACCTTGACAGGACATTAGAGAGTAAGTGTTAATGCAGCTGAACTGTCAGAACTATGACGTTCCTGTAATCACATTGCTTACTATTCTGGATTAACAGGCGAGCTCGTTCTGTGTGTCAACTATGTTAATGGCGTCTCATAAAGTGACACAGGACGAAGTCACCCCAGGTTTCCAAGAAACAATGATGTGTCATGGCTATGAAAGAGCTGAGGCATGGTGTGTGGACTGGGGGGCCTCTGGGATTACACTGGAGAGAAAAGCAGCATATCCATTTTCACTGAGAAAAAAAGAGCTGCCACTAACAGTTGCTGGTCATGCACTCAGGGCTTGATATTTTCTTTCATTTTCATGTGCATATAGTACAATACAGAACTCAGTGTATGTAGATGCTTAACCCTCACCTGCCAGATGATAAAACACAAGAATTTCCCCAAAAATAGAGGACAATCCCTGATGAAGTTTCATAACAAACATGTACTTCCTCTCAGACTATGACTAGTTATGTCAGGGGTGTCAAACTCATTTTGGTTCAGGGGCTGTATTCAGCCCAATGTGACCTCAAGTGACCAGTAAAATTCATTAATTCATTCATTTTCTGAACCTGTTTTATCCTCACTAGGGTCGAGGGGAGACCAGTAAAATACTAGACATAATAACCTTTACATAATAATCCAAAATTTTCACTTTGTTTTCATGTAAAAATATGAATAACCTGAACTACCATGTACGATCTGATAATTATTAAGAAAAATAAGTAAAGTTTCAACAACATCATGTCTCAGATTATTATTAACACAATGTACAGATCAACGTATTTTGTTAAAATTTGACTTTTTTTTTCTTAAAAATTTTCAAATTGGTCAGGATATTCACATTTTATTGTGACAATACTTTCTAAATGTAAATATTTTCATAATGCAATTTAACACTTTTGACAAACTGCAATATCTTCAGTGTAATTTTTTAAGTTTGTAAATTCATCCTGCGGGCTGGGTTGAAACCTTTGGCGGGCCATTTCTGGCCCCCGGGCTGTATGTTTGACACCCCTGAGTTATGTGAGTAATACCATGGAAAAAAATATGTAGGAAATAGACAGTTATTTATATATACCTTAATTTTTACACTACTTTGATATCTATGAAGAAATCTGTCCCTTATTCTGGAACAATTGATGAAAAAATGGACAAGTATCCCTCTTCAGTTTGGTTCCACCTATAACCAGAGCTACGTGGCTACAGGGTTTGTGAATGTTGTAACTTGCATCAGAGTATGAGGAATGTGTGCTGAGGCAAACCTGTGCAGAAAATTCAACTGTAAATGTCAGGAATGGAATGAGACTGGAGTAGGAGTTCAAATGTTGTCCTTATTTTCATGTTTTTTCCTCCTCCGCCCTGCTCTGTTCTGTGTTTCGGCCACTGAATGTCCTCCTTTCACAGCTCGCAGGCGCCCCGTCCCTGTGTAAAGCTGGACATTCAATCATCCAGGCAGGCAGGCAGGCGGCCAGGCCCCTGTTAGCCCAAGAGAATGCTGTGTTTATTAGGGGCACCAGTGTTTACGATGACCAGCCTGTAAAACTGAATGTCCGTCGCTCTGAGAATAGAGCTGGCAACCCAGGAGCCGAGGAGTCCTGGTCTAATCAGGTCTGTCTGTCTCTGTCTTTTCTTAGCCATGTGACACGGAGGCTCACAGTTAACCTGGAGTGTAGCCATGAGGGAGGGAGGAAATGGATGTCTGGACCCCACTAACACGCATCTGCCCCCCACACACTGAAAACCACCCAACAGGATACAGCTGGATGGCACAGCAACTGCCAACCGACTCCACCGCAGCTACGCAGCAAGCACTCTCCTAAAGTTAACCCGGCAGTCCTTTACTTAGTCCAGGCCACCTGGATACTGGACAGCAAGGAGCAAGAAGGTCCAAAATTAGCATTGCAAGGAAAACAAGGACATGGCTAGTTTGTGAGGTAATGGACTCCGACGAAAAGTTTTGTGCGAAGAAGATGTGGACTAAATGCTACAAAGAGTCACTGGAACGCTTATGGACAGAATTACAAATCATCCCACTGCACAGACCACATTACACTCCCTCATCCAAAACTTGAGCTGGAAGACTATTTAAAAATGGCTTTTTATAATAGAAATATATTTGTAATTTTATAGAGCTTCTTATTGTAAATTTATCTGTCGTTTTTGTGAAATATATTTTTGTATCTTATGTAAATAATAATTGTCTCAAATTCTATTTGCCTTGGTATTAACATGGCTCCTTCAGTCAGATTAAGGTTAAACACTCATTGACTGGAATTTAATCATTTGCCTAAAATGAACGTGAACTGGAAACCTAATCCGCTCTGACAAAACTGGAAAGCAATATGTGTATTTAATACAGCTAATGCCTGCCAGAGATGATATTAAAGTATGAAATATTGTTCTTTTATTAACATGTCTCTGCTCTTATTTTGTCTTGAATTCTGAAGTCAGAATTGAATTTCTGTTCAACTTTACGTTCTCTGAACATTACATGATCTTTTGATGCTATGTTGCATTTAATGTGCAGCAAAACAGAGATGAGGTATTATACAGGATGTCCATAAAGTCTCTTTAGAATTTAACATATTTATTACAAAGCAAATAAATGTACAAATCTGTGGAAACGATTACAAAATGATAAGTGATTTTGAAACAAGTGAAACAGTACACCTGTACATGGGCACCATTAGTTGCATGAAGCGCATCAAGGGTTCTTGATTTCTTGTCACGTTTGCTTTAGCATAGACAATGGCATCAGTGATCTTTGACAGACATGATGGTGGATGTCCTCCATACTTGATCCTGTATTTTGATGAGTCTGCATATTCAATTTTGTTTCAATAAACCATGATACACACTGTGCCTATTCTTCAGAAGTAGCCATTTTTAGGTGTTTATTTATCAGAACTTTCATCAACAGGTTACGTGAAATACAGAAATACAATGTGATTAAAAACTCTGATAAGTACATAGATCATATCTGATTAACAGATTGCATCAGTTGTTTTTGTAACACAGACTTTGTGGACACCCTGTGGATCATCATTCCTCTCAGAGGCCATGGAGCAGAGTTGCTGTGGAGCTGCTGATTTGCTGAATCAGAGCAGTAACTCAGCAGGAAACCTTGAATGACAGCTGGGTTTCCTTATCAACCGAGCAAAAGCATCACCGTCCTCCTGGTTTGTCCTTCAAATTACTCAACTGACCCTCCTGGGTTTAATGGGAGCCTCCTGAGGCCAGTTCAGGCAGGCAAAACAAGCAGGACCCTCCATTACATTTATGTCACAAGTTGTCCCTAAGACACAAGGAATATTGTCGTACGCAGACCTCATTCCCATCCTTCACAGAATCCCAGCTCATTCATGCAACATGCACACACCCACAGACTGGAATAGATGTTACAAGTCTCTTACCTTCTGTGCACATTAATCATCCACTCAACAAAACAGTGACTTATGTAACTAATGTAGCAACACCTTCTATTTCCAGAGGTGGAGGGACACAGAGGGGTGTGACCCCTGCGTGGCTTAGAAGCAGGTGTGGCTGAAATGACCCTATGTCAGAGGTGCTTCTCTGTCAGCTGACCATCAGGGTTCAAAGGTCACAAACTATGGGCAGATACACTTCCACATAGCAGAACAGCAGGTGCAAACAGACCTAAGGCTGTAAACCAAACGTCATCATACACATGACAATGTGCCACTCCAAATCTCCAAACGCAGATGTCACTGAAAAACATCTAGAAGGTGATCAAGGGGAAGATTAATCACAAGTTATCAAACCAAAGCTGAATTTTTGCTCCAGGTTTGATATAGAGCTGCCAAGAGCAAAGTGAAAAACTGGCAGAGAACATGCCAAGACACATGAAACCCTTAAATTCCTTCATGTATTAACTTCCTGAGGTAGATGTTAGTAGTGCTCTTGAAAAATGGTTATGAGCTTGTTTTCTCTGCACAATTTGAGGTCTGGAAGTGGTTCAGTTCTGCATCATTTTCTACAAATAAATGCTGACTTTAAATATTTTTATTTGAAATTTAGGACAATTGTTACCTCACCCCCCAAAGGAGAGGCAAGGGGTATTGTTTTTGGTTTGGTTTGTTTCTTTGTTAGTTTGGTAACACTTCAGCAGCAAAACTATTGGTTGAATTCATAAAGTGTGAGTTTATAGATTACCAGTGATCCAGAACAGATGTGATTGGATTTTGGAGACAGTAGGTCAAAGTTCAAATATTTTATACATTTTTAAAATCTCCCCCCCTGTTTACTTATAATGGCTGAAATTTGTCTATGCCGGGGGTGTCCAAACCTGGTCGTCGAGGGTCGGTATCCTGCATGTTTTAGATATGTCCCTCTTCCAGCACACCTGGAAGGCCGTACATCGTTATCAGGCTTCTGCAGAGCTTGATGATGAGCTGATCATTAATTGAACCAGGTGTGCTGGAAGAGGGAAACATCTAAAACATGCAGGACCCCGGCCCTCGAAGGCTGGGTTTGGACACCCCTGGTCTATGCTGTTTGTGTCTATGCTGACATCAGCACACCCGTAGACATGATAACATCAGCTGAACTGATGCCAAAATAAGCTACAATATGTGTGAGGGGTGGGGTTTGTTGTGCCTGGCACCACTTGTTAGTGTAGTTTCTAGAATTAATGAACCATGTTTAATTTAACACACAGCGCTCTTAACTTCATCTAGAAGAGTTCTTGACCTTCTTCATCCTGCATCTATAATCATCAGTGGTGCTACAGACTTTGATCTGAATTTACTTGAAGTTTCAAAGTGTCCACATGTTGAGGCCTTCTCACAGCTGTGCGTGGCTGCAGCTCACAGTCTGTGGATGCAGCCAGCGTAGTATCAGTGCAGGCCAGGCTGTGTTAATCTGTAGGCAGGAAGCTGGCATGGAGACACCCGCCTGATGTTTCTTCAGTAAAGTTGGCAGAGGTTAAGAGGGGGCACAGTCCCACTGTGCGTCCATCCATCAGAAGTGAATGTACCATTGGTATGGTGTTTGGATGGTTTTTGCCCGAGGCTGGGTAACTGGAATTGATCTGAATTGATTGAAGGATGATGTTGACACAAAACATGATCCACTCCGAGCAGAGTTGCTGTTAAAACACCCTTCCTACTTGGCAGTAATGGGCATCTTTTGGCAGCGTGGGTCAGTTCAGTAGGAGTGTTGGCCTTGGCAGCAGAACGCCACTATATGGACAAGGGAAGTGTGGGAAAGTGGAAGAAGAAAAAAACAGAGGGAAAAGACAGAGAGAGAGAGAGAGAGAGAGAGAGAGAGAGAAGAGTGAGTGAACACAGGCTCTAAGAGTCAGAAACCCAGAGGTGACAAAAGTACATAGTTCTTTACTTAAATATGATTAGTGTGAAAATACTGATTGAATGTAGTTACTCAAGAAAAGGAATGAGTACACAAGACAAAAATATTCATTTTTATTGGCAGTACACCCAGTTGAACTGAAATGTTGTGTTCACCCAATTTAAAGTTGTCTCTCTTTATTTTAATACATGATTTACATAATTTTCACAGTTTTGAGATTTTTCTGTCTTTTTTTTTTAACTCTACATTAAATATTTTTGATTCTGAAGCTCTTATTCCACTGCTGTTCTTGTACTCTACTGTTGTAATGAGGAATGCACTGACACCCGACACTGTTATTGGTATCAGGTCTGATACCGAACGTGAGTACTTGTACTTGTACTTGTAAAAATACTCAGATGAAACTGCACTGATACCACTTAGGGCAGCATGACATTCACAGTTAAGTGCATATATAAAGGTTTTCTTATCTTTAAGCATCAGTGGATACTGCAAAACTGGATATTGTGTGGTACTGAGTCACATGTGTAGGTCTTGGCAGAAGTTTTGACATTAGCAAAACTCTCACTTATCCCAAACAAAAGTAATAAATAATTCCTTTAAAACTGATTAAAGTTATCATTGTGGCCAGAGCTTTGCTTCAGTGTCACATGTTTTGGATACCCCAACATCACTACCTATTGGACTGAAACTTTAGAGACGTGGTCTCAGATTTTTAAGAGACAGCTCCCCTCCAGACCCAGTAACAATAATATTCGATGTTTAACCAACAGGAGTGGACCTTAGTAATAAACAGTGTTGTTTGGAGGTTTGCGACACTACTGACCACATGCCGTATTCTGTTAAACTATTAGAACAAAAACCCTCCAACTCATCAGGCTCTGATGGAAGACATTATGCAACACTTACAGGTGGAGAAAATCTAATTTTCACTAAAAAATAAATAAAATAAAAATATAAATAATAATAATAATAATAATAATAATAATAATAATAATAATAATAATAATAATAATAATAAAATAAATAGATAAAGTTGTTTTATTCAATTTGGCAGCCCTTTATAGATTTTTTTTTTTGTTATGCATGTGTGTAAAAAAAAAATAGTTAAGCAATTATTTTTATTAAAGTTAAAGTCTGTTTTATGGAGGAAGGAGTAGAATATGAAAAATCTTCTGTTAAGATGTAGGGAGGAAAAGTAAAAATTTGCCAGAAAGACAAATACTGAAGGAAACTAGACGCAGGCAAATTTCATTTAAGTACATTAATTGAGTAGTAGTACTTTACTCTTTCCCTTATTACAGTGTGAATGAAGAAAAAGAGGAACTAAAGTCGGACACTAAACATGTAACCATGTGTCAATCTTTACAGCAAGAAATCAAGATGAATTCCTTTGAGAGGCCCCTAAAGACTGCTCAAGTGGTCATTCTATGAATAGGCTGGGCAGAGACTCACAGATGTGTATCCACATCACAAAAAGACAGAAATACACAGAGCCAAATATCAGGTTCAGCTTACAACTGCTGTCTTCACATCACTGGTGCCCAGATGTCCCTGCTAGCACAGCAAGTGGGGGGGGGCATTAATGAGTAAGCATGTCCATGTCTGTCTGAAGGCCTCTACATTTGTGCACACTCACTGTATGTGCAGTATGTGCATCAAGAGCCTGGAGTAAGTTTGGAACATGTAGCCCACAGGCATGTCTGTGCCTGTTTCCCACGTTTACACAGTAGGTGTGTTTGGACATGCTCAGATGCACACACATATGTATCTGAATGTATGTTTTCTTCTTGAATCAATCCAATTTGTTGTTTGTGCATCTGTTTGTCAGTAAGAATGTCCAAAGTTTTACTCACCTTCTTTTTGGGTTAACAAGCATTTTGTCAGATGCTTTGATTGGGTTTTAATATGGAAATGAGCGTGTTAGCCTCCAAAGCCTGAAATAGATCAGGTTTGTTTCAAGATTTTTTATGTGAAGTAAAAACGCTCACAGCTATCAGTCAAAAAATACAAGGTCGCTCAACCATTTGCCAAGCAGCTGAGCTCTGCAGATTTTGCAGATGAATTTAAGACAAGACCTGGTTTGAAATGATACAGAGCTGGAAAGTTCAGCAGGTTAAAAGACCATGAGCTAAATACAAAGTGCGTTGCCAAATTACAGCACAGTACATTAACACCGGTAACCAAATGAACTGAGGTCACACGCACCATTTGCATTTGCACACACGGCAGCCTTCATTCCAAAAATGTCCAAATTTACTCCCCATTAACGGTAAGTTTACACCCTCACACTCACCCAAACACAGCCTGACCAGTAGGTTTGAGTATCATAAAGACGACGTATCTGTAACTTGCCTCAATAGTGAAGCAGCTATTGTACATGATTGTATTTTGTGTTTTTATCTTTGTATTAAAATTTTAAAACCCAGCTTAGCTCCCAGGGAGGACTGGTGACGGTCACGCACTAAATATTAAAATATTTGGCTGCAGGAATAAAATATGCGTCAATCTCATAAAAAGTCGGCACCCTGTTCGTGGTGTTAAACTACGAGAATAAATGCAGACAACAACAAAAAAAAAAGAAGGAAAAAAAATTAAAACACTGACATGCAAGATGATAGATAATTAAAGATTGTGTTAAAAGTTTGCATTAATTTGACTCAATTTGTTGTGAAATAGCATTCAGTGGTACCGGCATGGTGGGTACATCTGGAGAGTCAGGTCACGCTGCTCTATGCAGGCAGATGCCATAAAACACTCACACACATACTGACCTCTGGGAAGTCTGAACAATGTGTGGGTGTGTTGGAGCTGACAGAGTAGTGAATTTACTGCTGTGGACGTCGGTATGACCGAACAGAAAACTGAGGAGCAGGTGCTTGATGGCTCAGTAAAGACTCAAGACTAAAGGGAGGAGGACATGTGAATTCTTTGGTATTTTGTCAATGTGATGTGTACACTGAAGAAAGGATGAACTTTCACAGCTGTACAAAACACTTCACTAACTGTTGTGGCAACAGATTTAAGTCTGTCAGGTATGAGTACTTGAATGATTATGAAATATGTATAAGGTCAGCTGACATTTCCTCCCGGATTAAAGTGTTCCGTACTTGTTTTTATACTTGAAGGTGGTGTTGCGGTGGAGTTAAACCATTATATTTACACAGTACAAGTCAACAAAAGACCTGATGGTTTATACACACTGTAAAAAATGACTGGAGAATTAATACCACAAAGTTCTAAAACTGTAAAGTAAAAAAAAACAAAAAATACAATACAAAGTCATTTATTTGAAAAGACTTTTGAGTTAACGATTAAATCAGATATAGCTTTAGTTTTTACAGGAAGAGTATGTTAAAAAAAACAGATTTGTATATAGAAATTATGTATTTCTAATGTTTTGTGAAAATAAAACTGAAAATTGAAAAACTATGTGGTGTCACTTAAACTGCAAGACCATAATGTTGAAATAACAGCCTATAAGTTTTCTCAGGGTACGTTTTTTAGCAAGTTTTTTTTTTTACAGTATATATACTAACCTTAATGTCCTCCTGGTTACTAACCACCTGTTTCAGTCTGTTTTTTTGTCTTCTTGTGCTGTATGCAAAGCTGCTGAATACTTGAAATAACTCGAAATGAATAAAGTATCTATCTATCTATCTATCTATCTATCTATCTATCTATCTATCTATCTATCTATCTATCTATCTAT
>JAQQZY010000015.1:21144139-21156810 GCA_030068375.1 Ostorhinchus rueppellii
TTATTATTATTATTATTATTATTATTATTATTATTATTATTATTATTATTATTATTATTATTATTATTATTATGATACGAAAGATTCAGCCATAACATTACCTCTATTTACTTGTACATATTTATAATTTCAGCTCACAGAGATGTCGGTCAGCTGTGGTTTGGGTGAATCAGTGCAGTAAATTCTTGTGAACAGGTTGTTTGAAAAGGACCGATCAAACAAACTGAGTTTAGCAAGTTGATCAAAAACATCAAGATGAAAATGGGGAAATAAATCAGGTTTGAGCTGCCCGATAAAATGTAATGTTCCAGTTGAATAGTTGTCTTTTGCATATCTGATAATACGAGTTATTAAACTTTATTAGGAAATGACAAATACTGTAAACAAAAAGCATATTTAAACTGATGCGGTAAATGGGGTATCACAAAATACGCACAGTGGCAAAACTGAGTGGACCTCCCACTTTGAGTCCCCCCTCTGTACACAAGTGACTGGAAGACACAGTTTGTTTAAAGGGGTCATGTTTTGCTCATATTTCCCACTTTTGTTAGTCTTTAGCACATTTATTTGTGTATTTGGGGACCCTAATAGTTAAAAAAGTCTGAATTTGAACCCTCCAGGTGCTGTAAAATTATCTTTATATTAATTTTGGCAAAAATCGAGTGGATTTCTACAACCTGTTTTAATTCCTGCTCGTTTTGTTGCATCTATAACTAGTTACATCATGCCATTTGTATATATAAGGTCAAGATTTCCGACAAATATTTCTCCAAGTACAGAGAAATGAGACACATGAGCAGCATAGTCAACAACCTGAAGGGGGTGGGGTGTGAAGTGGCTCATGTGCATTTAAAGGGCCAGCGCTCAAAACGATCTTTCTGGTGTTATTACTCAGAAATAGGGTTGAAGATGGACCTGTGGAGTTGAATTAATGAAGAATTCAGACCCAAGCAGAGCATTTACAGTTTATGTAGAGCACAGGGAAATGTTTTAAAATGCACAATTCCATTTTAAAAAAGCTAAATATGACCCATTTAATACAACACACCTGCGACACAAACATATTATACCTATATCATGCATGTGGCTATATGTCTTACTCTTTGGTCTTCTTTAAAGTAAAAAGTAAAAAAAAAAAAAAAAGAGTTTTCCTATTTTTTTCTGTCACTTACATAAAGAAATTGTCTGATAATGTGCCTGATACAAGACTAGAATGTATTTATTCATTTTACCTTAAATAAATAGATTAAAAACTTGAATGTGTGTTAATTTTTTTTATACATAATTTGCCTCAAACAAATTCTATAAAGTATAAAACCAAGGAGTCAGCTAGAAATATCAACCAGTAGAAGGACGTGCATACATATGTTAGCCTGTTTTGAATTGTGTACGCCGGGTAAAAGGATTTATGAAAACATCATATTTTGATTGATACTTGACCTGAAGTTAAGTCAACAGAGGACTGCATACATACCCTGCTTAATGAAAACATATGGAAAAAGACTGACAACTAAAGACAGTGTGAGATATAAAAAAAAAATGTCAAGTAGAACAAGTTGAGCTCTGTAGGTATGTCTGAGGTGTGTCACCTGCTGTGTTTAAGCCAGTCGAGTACAGTGGCGTCTACTGGGTGGAAAGAATAAGCATGTAGCTACAAGATCCTCTCTGAGCTGAGTGGGACATTGATAGACAAGAAGAGAACAGACAGGGAAGAGAGAGAAACAGTCTAGGGTTGTCAAAGAAGATATTCAGACAAGTAAAATGAAGTGAAATGGAAAAAGAAGAGGTGAGAGACAGACAAGACGATAAAGAAGAGAGTTGGAGAGGTCGTTCTCTTGGTGTGAAAGCAGCTAGTGTATGAGACGAGCCATCCAGGAAAAGGGGAAGGGAGAGTTGATGGAGGAGAAAGAGGAGGGGGATGGGGATGGGGGAGAGAGTAAAGAGAACAAGACAGTTTGAAGCTGAATAGAACAGAGACGGCCTTCATGGTTGAGCTGGTGAAAGAGGTGCCCCCTCAACCTTCCACTCTGAAGCAAATGTGTGTAAGTGTAGGCACGCATACACTCTGGCCAGCGGGATCAACTGTTGTGTTCGTCCATTTAGTCGGGATAGTGCAGCATGTGGTTATTTGGCGAGGATGAAAAGCCGTACCTGGGAGAGCTGACTGCCTAGGAAACTGTACAGATGGATAAAATAAAGCAGGCCCACACACACATACACACACCTGTTCCACATCACATGTAACACACTTGAGTTCTGGGTAGTTTCCAGGGTGAAAAAAGGATTGTCAATCCAAAATATCTGCACAACTCCAAAAAACACAGGGATGAGCTATTGATGTTATCCTCAGCATTAAAACATGTTAAAGTTATACTTCCTCCCACTCCTTTTCAAAAGTGCAAATAAAGTCGTACTTTGTTTTCATGTATATGTATAGATTTTTGGGTTTTTTTTGGGTTTTTTTTGTTTTTGTTGCATATTCAAAATAAAATAAATTTAAAAAAGGGTCATTAGTCAAAAATTACCCATGCTTATACGTTTTAAGAGCATAATTACCTCCTACAAAGAGGTTATGTAATCACCTGTATCTGTTGGTTTGATTGTGTGTCAGTGGGATTCTACAAAAACTACTGTTCTATTTTCAGGAAGGGCATGAACCCCATTAGGTTTTAAGAGTGTAAATACTCGGTTTTCAGTATTTAATGGAACCTGCCTTTCTTTGAAAGCTTTCTGGGCCATTTCACGAGCAGCTCTGCGGACCTCCTCAGGAACAGCATCCTTCTCAGCCTGGGAGACCTGGTAAACTTTGTGTCCGGCATCTAGGCGATAGGGTCCTCCTTTCCCACCGAGCCCTGCTGTGTCTCTACCACCTGCAGGAAACCATGACTCTTAGAACTCAACTAAGTATAATTTGACTATAAAAATTGTGGCACAAAAAATACCAAATGTTTTAAAACATGCTTTAATGTTTTGATTCTTCATAAAATGTTACATGGCTGGTTCATATACTTTTACAATCATCTATACAATCGGAAGATAACTGGTTATGTACACAGATAATGCTTTTAAACTGTGTATTTCAACTTCTTGCACATTTTTGACTTTGTCATGTCATTTTGAAACACTTATACAGAATTTATCTGTGCATAGCAACTGCATGATATAGGAGCATTTTTTTTTTAACAGATGAACATTTTTGATGAATTGCTAAACTTGAAACTACGCACTTACTAACTGAAAAGAGCACATAACTACTGCTTCAACATAGGCTCTTCAAATGCTCAGTCATAATAAAGTACTTGTCAAATTTGCTACTGAATTAAAAAGAATCAGTATTAGCAGGATGGATATGTCACTGAAGATGAAAATGAATCGCTGTTACCTGTGCCTCCTGCCCATTGGTTTCCCCCAACGTGAGGAGCATTGACTGGGTCAACTTTGCCATGTTTTGGAGCCGTGACATCCATACCACTGTCCCTCTGAATGGTAATCTGTTGATTTTCAAAATAAACAATCAATCAAACTGAAAGGAAACAAGCAAGACTAGCTGTTGTAAACATTCAACCACCCAAATCACAGAAAATACATCATGTTTTTGCTTGCACTTCATTTTGGTTTTAATTGCATAATAAATACCTTAAATATGAAGATAATTTGTTCATGGTTGCACTGAAAAATTCCAGTTACTCTGGATGAAGTTATATCACTGCAGAGCAGTTTTAATGGAGGAATATAGGGAGTAATTGCAGTAAAAATAAGCCTTAGGCAAAAGCAGAAGTATGTGAAAGTGCACATTTCTCTTTCTGATGCTCACTCCTTTTGAAATCTTCTGCTTTTGCCTGATACATTAAATATACACTGTAGTTCTCCACAGAAGAGGGCTGATACAGTAAGAGAACCTAGAGGGGAGAAAGCTTTGGGGCTTTGGATTTTTAGCTCCATCAAAACCAACATGTTGCTCTAAGTCTGAGGCAGGGCAGTCGGCCAAGGTATGGCATGCATGAAGAGCAGGAAAAGAAAAGGGTAGTTCAGCAGGAGACTAAGTGTACCCCCTCCAGTTTGACCGCATTCTTACATTCTACAATAACTTCAGTGGGAAATAGAGTTTTGTTGCTTACAGTACACATCTGTGTATGCCTGTTATCATCATTAGTGTGTTCAATTTTTGATTAGTTTATCGCAGGCTCAGCAGCTGAGCAGTGACTTATCTAGACGGGGCAGGAATCCAAGTCAGACGGACCCCTCCTGTCTCTGGTGACCCACTGTCCACACCTTAAACTGACACTGAATGCTCACTCAGGCTCTAGATGAAGCTGAGCAGTGCTTTATCAGCAGAGCTCGCTATATTTAGTGCAGATTAGGAGGGTCAGTCTGATATAAACCATGTCAGATTATAAGGATGAGATAATACTTGTTGTGGGAATCAACTCATAGAGTGAATGTAAGTGTCAAGAGTAAGTACGCAAATTTAAAAAAAAAAAAAAATGCAAACATTTATGCACATTTCTAGTAGAGCTATTCATGAAAGCACAACAACGAGGCATCCAGAGTTTAACTCCAACAAGCTTTTCAGTCAGTATTGGTATGTGATAGCAAAACACAAGATATTAAACATTTAGGAGGCAATTATTTTGGTGTCATTGGGAAAAAAATCCATAATATCCTTTGGTATCTTGTAATTCAAGTGGTCTGAGAAGAAATAAGTCTTCTGCACTTCTTCTCAGGCTTTAGATAATCTAATTTGGGAAGGAAGACTTAGGTCAATCACAACCATTTCAGCAAGGAAGGATATAAAAAATAGTGACTGAAAGCTGTTTAAACCAATCACCGTCAAGATTCTGTTACAAGCATCTGTGCTGCTATGAAGAAAACTGAAACGGCAGCTCCTGTACATCATATTTTTTGGTGTTACTTGTTTGTAGCTTAATAAAATGGTGTTGTCCATCTTTATGTTCAGTCTAAGATTTGAACAGAGTTGGAAGGTTGCAAGAGGAGGATGTGTATTTCCAGTTATAGTAATGCCTTTTTATTTTTTCTAATCAGTTCATTCTTGAGTTGAAAGACAGATGGGCTTTTGGGTAGACATGTGCCATAGACATATCTAAAACCACATATAAATAATCAAAACAAAATTTAATTTAAACAGAAAATTATAGAAAATAATGATTAAATCAAATTACTTCAGAATTCTAGGTATGAACAAAAATACCAGAATGACTCATGGGTTTTTTTGGGTTTTTGTTTTTTTGTTTTTTTTACGGATTGTGTAGGTAGAGTTACAGTGGGAAGAAGGTTATCTGACCTTTAACACTCAGTGCATATTGACATAGGTACCAAAAAACACATAGTCAGACTCTTAGAAAAACACAGCTGATAAAACAGATATCTCAAAATCTCAGACAAGGATCACATCCTGTAAGGTCCAGCTGTGTTGGCTGTTGACATGACGGATCTCCTTGAGGAAATCTTTACCGTCCATTCCGTGCATGACAATAAGGGTAGGTAAAAGGGATGGGGGGTGGGGCACTGATTCAATAATGAGCAGGGTCCCCAACATGGGTAATTTAAAATGACAAACGCTCTTGGTGTTAAACACTGCTGCAAACCAACAAAGCATCCACACATCAATAGAGGTTTGTATTCCTGCAGTGTTACTGAGGATCCAGGAGGTATGTGTCCTCACAGACGGACCAGCATTAACCTCAGAAACCAGAGAGAGCACCGTGCCATAGCTCTGTGGTGAGGTAAAGGGTCAGAGGTTTGAGGCGATCACGTCACCTTCAGATGCTCACCTACACCATGACATGTGATCTGATTACACACTAATGTACATGCCTGTTCCATTTAGGGTAATGAGGGTGTGCACCTGATGCATGGGAATGTGGCTTCAAAGACTTAGCGGCAGCTAGAAATAATCATCCTTCTTGTGTGTTCAACAGTCACTTGATAAACATCTCCCACAGTCCTTTCCCCTGACACACAACAACCCCTGTACCTACTGGTTCATGGTAGTTCATGGTCTTTTTTTTCTATGCTTATTTCAGATTTAGTACACAGAATGTGATTATTAAACATTACATTATGTACAAAATCCCTGCTTTAAAAGTTCAACTCGGCCTAGGGTTAGTATCCCTTAATGCCTATGCAGCCATTTTTGGCCAAAAAGTTAAGAGCAGTTTGTAAAGACTACGTTTACAATAATTCAATGTTTTGGTGCCTTGTGAAGTTATACACCTATACTAAAGGAAAAAGAGACTATTTGTTAATATTGGGGGAAGATGTTTCCAACAACAAATAAAACTGATGAAATATATTGTGGCGCAAAAATGAAAACCCTTATTTTCACAACTTCTTTGGCTTTTTTATTGTTAGTCTACCTTTTCACAAATGCATAAATAAAGAATGACTTCAAGTTTACAACAATGATGGAAAAGCATTATAAAATTCTATGTTTCCTGACAAAGCCACAGAGAACAACTGAAAAAGAGCAAAATAGCCACATGAAGTTAAAAGTTGTTTACCCCCTGTATGACTTCATGTTCCAAATACAATAACACTTCCCAACAAGTCCATCCCTTTAGGCACAGCTGATCTCTTAAAGATGTACTGTGAAAGGCAAAGGCAACAAATAGACATGTGGAAGTAGTATGACAAAATAAAAAAAAGAACCGTGTAAGTGATGAAAATTGAGAACTAAAAAGTTATAATGAATAAATTAATGACATTTATAATTAAAATAGCTTGATTTAGGAAGTGTTGACATCTCTACTGTATGTAGCTTTTCATTAGTCCGGCTACCAGGGGTCATTTCTGAAATCCACCCATCATAGTATCAAACTCCTGCTGCTGACAACATATCTTACACCTGTGTTGTCATTCTGGTATTAGACTGTCTCCTGTCTCATTCACAACCAGAAAAAGAATGAGTAATGCTCTAATTTTGGGGTTAAGGAAAACGATGAGGGATGCTTTGCAACATGTGGCCATTTTGGGCTCAGTGCGGATGCCATCCTTGCTTCAGATTCCTACTCTGGTTGTGAGAGAAGCATGAGTCATTGCAGTCACAGCTTGGTGTATGTGTATATGTGTGTATGTGTCACATTTCAGCGTAAATGAGTCCTGACAAGTGTATGGTTAGTTTCAGTAACAACCTTTAATCCTATCAGATTAGAGATAAAATTCCTACTAGTGTAATCATATTCCAATTGCCTTCCATGTCAAACAGCCTGAACCATGGTAATGTGCAACTATTAAGGCTCAATTATGCTTTCTGTGGTTGAGACTGAGTGGATTTTAGGTAGGGCTAGAGTTGTTTGGAGGGGACCTACAGTCAGTGTTACTGCAGGTTTCAAAAGTTTGAGTCTAAGTGCTTTTAATACCTTTGTAAATTCATTATAAATGCATTTTAAGACCAATTTGTCATCTTGTGCTAATGCTATATTTTGGTGATGCTAATAATATCAATGCTAGATGGTGTTTGTGGTGTTTTCTTTTTCTATGGACTTTATGTTTCTTGGAATTCCATGTTATTTTTTTAGCAGAATTCAACCAGACAATCCAATCAATTTTTATAATATGTCCTTGATGGTGTACCCCGCCTTCGCCCTTAAGTAGCTGGGATAGGCTCCACGCGACCGCCGTGACCCTAGTGAGGATAAAGCGGGTATAGAAAATGAATGAATGTCTTTGATGGCATCCTACATTTTGGCACAAGAATGAATGTATTGTATGTTCAAAGGAGTACTGTGGTCTCATGAGTGTTTCAGTGAAGGTCTGATGTATGTTTGTACCACAAACAAACATAATACAAGACTTAAGTAGTCATTATAACTATTGCATCTGCTTTAGTGCCATGTCCAAGCTAAAATTTCACAAACTCCATGCACGTGTTCTTTTTGCAGCTTTTTTTAAAACATGTGAAAGTGTCAAGATAGAAAACTTTGTTGTTTCTGGCTCCTGTTGTAAGCACTAAGCCAAATATGGCACCTTAATCCTGCCAAAAATAAAGAGAGAAAGAAAAGAGAGACAAAGGGGAATGGCTCTCCTGGGAAGTCTTCCTTTTTATGACTGTGGGAATTCATGTCTTTATTCACCCTCCTCTTCTAATGAGTTTTTTCCCTCCTTCTCATCTGTGGTCAACGCCCTGTCTTGTTGGATTAATAGCTTCATAAATTTCTGATTCTCCCTTTAGCTGCCTACAGATGTGGAGTGATTTAGAGGAGATGGCCTGTGTGTGTGCCCCTATGTGAACTTGGATGCATAATAGGGAGTGTGTACGTGGGTATGTATCAATGCGTGCCTGTGCAGGAACTTTAAAACATGTCCATCTCTGTTTAAAGAATATGAGCGAGTATTTTCATGCCTGAGTGTGAACCTCATTCATGTGTTATTATTTGAATTATCAATCCATCACATCCTCTGTGCAAAAAATGAGAGCAATGATTTGGATTTAAAATATGGTATGATGTGATGACAAGTCTTGTAATTCATTTCAGCACTTGACATGTTACTTTTTCTTAATGTCAAAGAAGGTTGCTGTTGATTGTGGTATGACTCCATCAAGCCCTGTTGACTTTAACTTTCAAGGAGCAAGTATGTGTAAATGTGTGTGACTGATAAGCAAGCTTTTAGCAAGGGCAGTGAGCAAAAAGGATGGAACAGAGCCAACCAGAGACAGCACTATTGCACAAATAAGTGTCAGGATGTACAAATGGATGATGATAAATATAGGTTAAATATGGTCCAACGCACGAGTTATGTGTGCAGATAGATGATGACTGATGTCTCCTGTTCATTGGTGTGTGTGTGTGTGTGTGTGTGTGTGTGTGTGTATTGATGATGTCAACATTGCCATAATGGAGCAATTTCAGACTGAGGTCAGTGACAGATGAATGAGAGCAGCTACAGAGCACCAGCTGCATGCACCTGCATGCAGAGACTCACCGATACATACATCAGCCATAATAGCGGTGATCCTGCACTAGATCTACATATGAAGTTATGTTATATGGAGTTTTTTTTAATCAATGAAAAGCAAATCAACTAATGAATTAATGTATGTGCAAACAGAACAACTCTGAACTGAGGGGTCCAAGCGGCATGCCAACGTAACATACCATTACGAGCAGATACATAAGGGCCCTTTTAGGCAGCAGGCATGTTTAAATACAGTAGGGTTACTGTTGTTTGCAAAGAGCTAACATAGAGCACAGGGAGACTCTGTCTTAGTTTGACCTGCAGAGGACTCAAGGTGCCCCATCAAAGAAGACGTGACTTACTAAGGAATCTAGGTCAGACAGAGGTCCCGTGTGTATTGCAGGTGTGCAGGTGTATGCTAGTGTGTGTGTATTCACAAATATATACTTGGCTTAAAGTGTGCTACTTAACTCTTGGCTACAAAACCCTGTACGTTTGCACAGTTTGTGATCACAAAACGTAAGGCAAACATAATTTGCAAGAACAAATTAGAAATTGTGAGTCTTCAAACACATGGTAAAACTTCCATCCTGTCATTGTTAAAAATTCATGGCCTCCTCATACATATGCTACTCAAAAAAGTGCTTTAACAATAAAAGGATCTATGAGTTTACATTGTTTTTTTTTTAGACGATCGCTGACCATACAACTAAGTTTTGATTCAGTCTTTTTAAAATTTTCATTTTTGTGCATGCTGAGTTGTCTGACTCTGACTTCCTCGTGCACAAAACACAGATAAGCCACCTTATTTTGGTTGGTTACAGGATCTAAAGAATTCATCTGTCTGCAATGTGTATGTGGGTGCCTTAACAATGCTGTCTCAGTACCCAACAAGCTGGTTTGAATGTTTTGACCCATTGCAGGAGTCAGACCTATTACATCACAAAGCCTGTCCTTTCATAGACATCCTACGTGGGTACAGCTGGGTCATAAATACGGGGCCTGAAAACATTCTTTTTAGCACAAAATCAGGGATGTTTTGACCAAAATATTCTGTAAAAGGACGTGGAGTTAAAATTCTGTTCATATCATCATTAAAGTAGTACTGCCACTCAGTGGCCTTGAAAGAAACTACAGGTTGCAAAAACTTAAAAAAAAATCTTTTAAATGTTCTTTGTCAAGCAACACTGAGGTATCCAATGGTTTGACTATACATTTAAAATTTAAAGGATCAGGTGAGTTTAAATGTGATGTTACCTGTAAAGGTCTGCCATCCTCTGACCCAATCATATTCCTCCATTCCATGAGCGATCGTTGTAAGGTGTCCAGTCCTGTCTCCCAGAGCCTGACGTATCCACCCATGTCCACTGTAACAACTCCTCCAGAGCTAAGGCCTGCTATCAGCACATCAGTCTCAGACACTTTAGCCAACCAGTTGGTGTAAGGCGACACAGACATGGACCTGTCATTCCCAACAATGGAAAGAGTCAAGTCATAGTCTTTTAGTGAAGACTTCAATGTGTAAATTATGTGACAAAAAGTAACCTTTTCTTAACTATGAATTTTACGACTCACCACATAAGAGAAAAAAGTGCCTAAACATGGATGATACAGTTTAATTTAGATTAAACTACAGATTAGAGATTTAGGGACAAGAAAAGTTATCATGCATAGTGGAATGAGAAAAAAAAGACAAAAGCTTCCCAGAAATACCCACTAACTGTGTAACTATGTCATTAATTATGCAGCAAGGAAGCGCAGCATAGCATAGAGACACAATTCATTGGTTAACTTTCTAGTGCAATAGTATTTCTGACCACAAGCAGGTGCTATAACATACCAAATTCATTTCACTTGCATAGCGTGGAAGGTTCTCAAAAGGTGTGTGTTTACCTTGGAACAGGGATATATTTGACTTTTTTTGAGTTCAGATCAGTCACCTCCAAGTATGCTGCTGTCAGTGGCGGTGTGACATCTGAGTGATGAACACATAAATTATTTACAAAACGAATTTAGGTCTAAGAGAGAAAAAGAAAGTTCTAGGCTCATTTTATATTTTAATCTCTGACCTTTAGGGTAGACCTCCTTCAGGGGCACCTTATTGGGTGGAAGGGCTCGGATGACCTGATTGGCTGACAGCAGACTGACACAATTATGCTGTTTTGGCGTGCTGGTCCGAAGCCCGCCTCTGAGAAACATGTGAGCTCCACTTTCCCCACCCTTCATCGTGGACAGGTCAACAGGCCTCTTAAAGCTGTATACCTCATTAGGTGACTGGATGAAAGTAAATAAGATGGATAATATCACTGCTCATATGGATCAAAACAAACTAATGTAATTGAGAAAAGATATTTGATACCACTGAAAGCCAAATAGCTCTCTCTAATCACACATACTTACTACATCTAGGACCATAGAGGGCAGATAGCATTTTAACGTTAAATACAATTTACAATATGCACTTACCATTAAGTCTGGGAAGCCAACAATGAGCTGTGCAAAGGAGCCGGTGTCAGCTAGAATGCGATTAGGGGAAACAATCTTCTGGTCCAGAGCAGCACTGAGGTTTTCACTGGGCAGCTGGTCATTTGACAGCATCTGTGGTACGGAAACCTCAGCTAGCAAAATGAAACAGAAAATAAACATAAAAGTTTAGATAAATCACTAAAAGAGGGGCAAAGTCAGAGCTACACATGCGTAGTCCAGTCAACCGGCTAAAGTTGAAAAAACAAAACAAAACACAAAAAACAAACAAACAAACAAAAACAAACATTTAAGCAACCATTTCAGAACAAATCCACAGAAATTTTACACTAAATTAAGACCTTAATGGACTGTTTCTGTCCATGTTGTTGGATGTAACACGTTCACGTGTTATTCTCACTAAATTAGGGTGGTAAATGCAGTATTGATTGAGGCATTTTGGCTGACTGGTTCCTGACTTAAGGCCAGTGGAGAGATTAGCTAAGAAGTCTTTTCAAGGCAGAGATACAACCGGCTGAGGCCACAAATCTATTTGCCTGTCTGGTTTTGTTACTGGCATTGACATAATGACTATAGTAAGAAATAAAGACCAACAGGACAGAGCATAAAGGCCCTGTTCACATTTGTGTTCAACTGTAGGGCTATAAAACTGGATGTCCTTCTAAGTATAAATACCTGAGCTGGTTCCATGGCCTGAACTGACTGGGTCATCGCTGATGCTATGGAGCTGACACACACCAGAGTCTTCAGCTGTCATATGCATGGGTTTGGTCAGCATGAACTTCCTAGTAAGCAGTGAAAGAAACATTTAGATCCTTTATGTTCATGGAGTATAGAAATAACTCCACAGCACATACAAATGCTGCATTCAGGTGAAGGTTTGTGAGTATTTAATCAACAGCATATACAGTGAAAGGAATCATTATACAGTAAAATTATCCTTTTCAATGCTTCACTACAGGGTAATCTAGCAATGCATCACATTCTATGAGATCATCATATGTTTGTGGAGTTGCCGTCAAATGAGAACCATGTATCTCCAAAGAGTTGACTTTTCATGAGCTAAATAACAGACCAAATCTTATTTGTAACAGGACATGTTCTGGTGAATCCAAGAGGATTTTCAAAGAGACATAAGGAACACAGTGCAATAAAGAACAATAATGCTTCAATTTCCTGCAAACATTCAATATCAAAACATCCATCCATCCATCCATCCATCCATCCATCCATCCATCCATCCATCCATCCATCCATCCATCCATCCATCC
>JAQQZY010000015.1:21191359-21205716 GCA_030068375.1 Ostorhinchus rueppellii
TGATATGATATGATATGATATGATATGATATGATATGATATGATATGATATGATATGATATGATATGATATGATATTTTTATTATTGTGTCATGCACAAGTAAGTGCCCAGCTCGAATGGGCTCACAAGACACCACAGCAAAAACATTTAATAACAAATGAAAACAAGATAGGAGCCATTAAACCAATTAGACAAATAAACAGTCCAGACGCTTTTTCCAGGCCAACTTAAAAACATTATAATTAAACAACCAGTTCATTGTATCATCATCAGAGTACCAAAATATTTCTGGATTTTTAACAAAAATTTCAGTAAATAAAGGAGTTCGCAGTTCATCATATAAAGGGCAATGTAACAAAATGTGCTTGACTTTCCACTTCATGGAGTTCACATAGGTCACATAACCTGTCATCTTCAGGAATGTTTTTATATCGACCGACCTCAAGATTCAAAGGAACGGTTCCTGTTCTCAACTGAGCCATTAGAGACCTTTGATTTTTTTTTTTAAATTTGCTTTAACATAAGGTTCAGGGCCATAATTGTGTTTGATTTGAATATATGTTCAGAATTTGAGCTTTAACAAAATATCATTGGACCATTTTGTCTCAAATAAGAGTCAATAACTTCTCCCTCATTAAAGTTATTGAACAAGTTAAATTATTACTGTAAATGTATCGTAGTCCAACCTCTTCAAATAATGCGAGTATTTCTTTAGCCCAAGGAGAGCCATTTAATTTACTCCAAATAAAAACGTTCCTGTTGACCCTGTCTTTCCTCAAATTCAGTAAACGAACATTAAACATACATTTCACTGCAGCCCCCGTCTGTATCAGTACATTGCTTAGCTTCCAACTTGTGTAGGTAAAACACTGATCTTGGATAAGAACCTTTTACAACCTCATTCACAGAATGGTGACTGTACTGGGAATGTACTACATATTGCTATAGTGATTGATAAATAAAGATCCAAGGTGACTTTATTCATACCTGTAGCTAGATTTGTTCTGCTGTCTGAAGAGGGCATCTCACACATTATACACAAAAAACATTCAGGGTTCCCACACCTTTTTCATGAACAAATTCAAGCACTTTTCAAGCACCTTCAAGCACCAGTTTTTCCATTTTTCCAGCACCTTTACATAGGTAGCCTAACTGAATAACTGAATTGCATGTAAACTAAAGGCATCGGAACAAGCGCGTGGCCGCTTAGGAAACATTTTTGTTTTCTTTTGGTTTATTGAGATAGACATCACACAAATTTCAAGCATTTTCAAGGAATTCAAGCACCCGTGGGAACCCTGAACATTAAAACCACAGGACACAAACAGGGGACAGATTAAAAAGAGCATGGACAAAAGACATGGACATGTACTCCCAGCAGCTAACTGATCATAGTTAAAACAGACTAGAAATAAATAAATAAAAAAGCAGACTAAAATACATAAAAGTCATCAGATATGACTTAAAATGCCAATATAAAACCTGTTAAAAGCAAAAAAACCCATAAAAACATGAGGTAATGATATAATACAAGGGATAAAACATAAATAAATGATAAATAAGTCAAAACCACTTTAAAATGAGCCAGAACCCAAGAATTAAAGTAAAGTGAAGTGCATCAAGGCTTATTTAAAGATTGAAAGATAAGGATCGCTCTTAATAGAAAACATATTACATAAACATGAAGTGCAAATGGATATTAAAAAGTGACAAAAAGACTGATGGTAGGAAAGAAAATAAATTATTTTATGTGTTTGTTCACAATATTGGTCAGATGATGAACAGATGGAAGACATTATCGCCTCATGAATAATTTGGGGCTTTGACATACATTGCAGTAAAACAGAATGTTCTCTCAGCTGACTACATTTTCATCACGAGTCACCAATAGGTGGGTTTCATATATTAAAGATAGAAGCAGACTTGAAAGGAGAAAGTTGCTAAATGTTTTGCAGTGAGTTTTTATTTACCTGGTAGAGCATGACTGGTTCTATGCTGTAGCCCAGTATCTCAGCAAATTCTCTGGCAATCACCGACTTGCCACAACCCTAGAGGAATGAGGAGGGTTTTTTTTAAATACATGCAGAGATGATTCACATGGACACTGTAGGTGGTGTGCATCATGTTATATACCTTGGCTCCTATCAGGCACATGTCCTTAACCATGTGTGACTGCATCATTTCAGCAATCAGCTGGGAGTGGCTTGGTGTACTGATGAAGCTGGAGCTACTGTTGGGTGGACGTGGCTCATTGGTGCCTGATGGAACCTGGAGTTTGACAGAGACAAGAGAAAGCAAACTAAACTTGAGGATTCCACAACATTTGCAAATTATGTTCTTTTATTAAATAAAAAGACACACCTGAAAAAGACCTGAAAAGAAAGTTTTATTAGAGGGCTTGGGCAGTGTGATGTCTATTTTGTTGTTTTTAGTCATACTAGAACTGTATTTTTGACATAACAATAATAATATTAACTAGAAAAGCACTCAGAGAGCGCAGACCTCCGCCAAGGTAGTGTTTGTACTGTTTGTTTGTTTTTTTTAAGGTAGTGTTTGTAATTCTTTTTTTAAGGTAGTATTTGTATTTTCCCCCACTAGATGGCACTGAATGACCTCATATGTTACTCTGTGCCACCATGTCCTATCTCGCAATGATAAGGAATCTTTTAAAAAATTCCAGGATCCAGACGGTGATCCGGATCGCCTCCAAAATTTAACCATCTCTTCCTTGACCCAGAACGGACATATCCTGAAAAATTCATCAAAATCTGTCCATAACTTTTTGAGTTATGTTGCTAGAAATCAAACAAACAAACCCACAAATCCTGGCAAAAACTTAACCTCCTTGGCGGACGTAATAATAATGGATTAGATTTTTACAACTTTTTTCTATTAAGAAACCCTCAAAGCACGTACAGTGGATCCATGATTCATTCCCTCATACATTCCCAGTCTGGTGGTGGTAAGCTACATATTATTACAATATTTAGAAGAGGCAAAAACAAAGCATTAGTGGTATAAACACTATGTTAACACTTACTTATCACTGTGCCAAAAAAATGACATTGATAAAACTTGGATTTATTGCATAGTGGGATGTCTGTAGCCATCAACAGCACACTGAGAGACTGAGTAGCAAGTCAAGTCCTCTCTCTCTAAGTCGTCTCGCAATCATTTTTCTGAGACAGTTTGCAATTTTCAGTCACTCTTTCACAGCTATAATTTTTTTCCTGTTCATTGCTGCAGTAAAGAATTTCCTATGGTGGCATTCTTGACTTGACTTTATTTGTTCAGTAGCAGCAAAATACATTAACTCCTGCATCTTAAAACAAACATTTGTAGTGTTGACAGTCTCGAAATAATAACTAAATTTCTCTGAATGCTGCTCATCATGATACATCACTGCTGTATATAATATGTGTGCAATTTCTCCTTGCATATCTACAAATTTCTGTACATGCAACACAAATTGGGCTGTCCGTGGATGAGGGATCCCACCCATTTATCTTCCTGAGGATTCCTTCTTTTTTTTTTTCTTTAATTGAACCAAGGGTTGAACACATAGGGAGTGTTGTACATTGTACAAACAAATTCTTTTGAGGAAGTTTTTTGACTTTGTGATTTACAAATAAAATAGACTTTGCCACATTTAAAATAGATAATAATACAAACTATAAATATAAAACTTATTTCCCTAAAATACCATCATCTTATATTTAGGCTAATATCATACCTTTGCTCTCCAGAACAGGAAAAAAATCTGAGCATATTATTTCTGTTACTTCTGCTTAGATACTGTGTCTGAGCTTCTATCACATAAGACATTATATGTGACACTTTTCATTGCATCATAGATGCCAAAAGAACTGCTGCCACAAATGCTTCAGGCACTAAGGGTTAATGAGAGTGATGTAATTTGTTTGGCTGGAAGATCATCATCCCTATTCTTAGAACTCTGGAATATCTGTTCTCTCAAACCCCACACAGTGACTCATTCTCACACAGTTTTTATCCAAGAAGGAAAAAAGAAGATTGCAAACAATGTTCACTCTAGAGACTCTTAAAAGTCACAGAACCTTTGATATAAGATGAACAAGCTATTGACCAAACTACGTGTAGCCTATCATGAGAAGAGAAGCATCTCTGACTCGCAAATTACTCGTGTTTTTTTTCCCCTCGCATTAACGAAGAGGCTTTCAATTCAAATTTAAGGGGAAGTATGATTTCATTTTTTAATAAATATTAAAAAAAGAATAGGTATACTGGTACCTGAAAGGTGACTTCTTTGTCTGCAACACATAATGTGACATTTGCATGACCCCCCACGTCCTTCATTGTAGATACACTCAGAACTGCACTAGGTGCTGGCTGACGACGAGCATCCAAAAGCTCAAATCTCTAAAGAAAAATAGGAAAACAATGTTGTCGCAGCATGAGCTTGGTTGAGATTGAGACTAAGAATGACAAAAAAAAGTATGTGCTCTATTACAGCCAGTTAGAAAATTGTGGATCACATCCTGTCTTACACTGAGGACACCTTCAACAGCAGTTCGCCCATCCTTGCCCAGTATGCTGGTATAGGGGTACAGTCTCTGCACAAGCTGCTGTGCTGACAGCATGGGAAAAACATTCTGCAAAAGCCAAGTGAAGATAAGAGTTAAACGTTAGATTCCAGACAACAATGCATGTACTTTGCTTCTTTTGAGTCATTTATATTCTTCTCTGTAACTCAGGAAAATTTGGGTTTCCTGGTTTCTCACCAGCACATGGAGAGCAGGAAGCAGGTTATCCACAGGGAAGTCAGGAAGGCCCAGGGTGGATGATTCCTGGGAGCACAGCGTAGTGGCTAATGACAGCAGCTGGGACACGCTGGCATAGAACACAACACGACATTGTGATTTGAAAACCAGTGGGATTTCTAGTAATTGAACACAATACTTAAAAAGAAAAAAAAAAAAAGCCTAAAAGAGGCTTTGGTTACCGTTCTGCAGCAATGTTTGGTCCTGCTGTGTACAACAATTCCAACTGATCCTGAAACAGTGGACAGTTTGATCAAGTCATTTTCATTATATTTTATCATTTCATAACTTTTATTGAATGATTTTTTTTCAACTGGTTTAAAATGCTCAAGTTTTGGAAGAACTACCTCTAAAATTTCTTTCACATGACTTAACTATTAAAAATCAATCAATAGCTTTTAAGGGATTAAGTCTGATTTTTTAACAATGATCTACAGATCTGGGTGCATGCAATTTTAGGGATTTTTTCAATTCATATGTGTGTGTTTACTGATTTATATTTTATGTGATTTGTTAAGTAAGTGAATAGTGATTGTTGGAAGGAAAAAGGTGTAATGTATTAATTTCTGGACTGACCTTGAACGGTAGGTAGTAGATGTCTCTGGCCTGGAAGCGAGAACGAAGAGGAGGATCCAAAGGGTTGCCCTTGTACTTGGGCACAGGTAGACCAAGGGCGATAACCCGAAAGTCCTCACTTACACGGACAATCTTCCAGTTGTCTAACTCCTCTTTGGTGTGCTCCTGCATTACAACAAGGCATTAAAATCCTTTAACACCCACTTACTTTATAGAACTGTGTTTCAGATTAAGATTAGCCTTATAACAGAGTTACTGTAACAAAAAAATGTACATGTCAGATTTAATCTAAATGGGAATATCTTTAAGTTTCTATGTTAAAATATGATTAAAACACATCCTAAGCTAACTCTGTTCAAACTTAGCTCAAATGTAAAAAATACCTTAACCATTAATGGTTCAGTAACCAGTACAGCTCAGTACTATTTATAGACTTCCAATATGTTAATTCCCTTTAACATCACACAGTGGACCTTAAATTAGATCACCAGTGACCTTGTGGGTGATCAAAGTTTAAAAAAAAAAAAATCCAGCCTCTTTTATTGTCTCTTCATTAGCTGAAATTAGTTGATAGAGCTGGGAGAACAGATTATAATACAAGGTTTGATGAATCTGACTGGTTTCTGAATGGTTATTGTTTAACTCGGAGGGTGGCAGAAATACAACTCTAAAACAAAAACACAGACTTTGTGAATGACAGTATTTTACAGTACTTTTCCATCACAATATGTAGCATTGCAACTTTTGCGAAAATTCACTGCTAAAGTGTAACGATGCTAACATATATCGCTCAATAAACAGAAACTGGGATCATGAAAAATACTTACTCTTTACTCAGTAACACCCAAATACAGAGTTAGTTTGTCACTCTTTTCTTATCTAGGCGAATGTGCCTCACTGACCTGCAGCAACTTGTCATAACGCTCAGATGACATAAGGAAGCGCCCGTCCTCCAGCTGCATTTCTCTGTTCTCCAGGAGGTTGTTGAGGACAGGTAGGACATTTCTTTCTGCCTTCTCCAGCCCCTCCAGGACCAGGACACGGCCTTGTGTTGCTGCTCTTACAGCACACTGGGGACAAATACATACGATGTCATGACTGATCAGAGGACTGAATCAATACCTGAAAATAAATCAGCCTAAAGATTAAAGTCAAAGAAGTTAATACAAGTTAATAAATCATTTCTATGACAAAAATCTGCTGCTCCACTATCCAGTATGATTGTGGAACCCAAACGAGTAAATGTTTCAATGTTTATAAGAGTTAAAGCAATAACATAAAATAAAACGAGTGTCAAACTTTGAAGTAAGCACATCTACTAACTACCCAGATACACATTTTGATGCACAGAAAAACCTATTACAAGTTTACAAAAAGAGTGATCTGACATTAATGCATACTGTAAATGCTGAAATAATAATACAAGCTTGCCCTAAAACCTTTCCTCAGGATGTCCTCAGCTTACTGTGTCCAACATCCTCCAAACTATCTCAAACCATCCTTCAAAATAGTCTCGGCTCTTTTAGGAAGGCCTATTTCTGCCACTACATGTGGGATGAAAGTCAGTTCTATTTGGTTGGTTTATACTGTGTGTACAGTGTCTGTGAGCAGGTTTGTGTGCATATATATTTGTGTATATGTGTGTTAAGGCACACACTTTTGCAAAAATCCAAACGCACATCTGACGTCAAGAGGCAGGAAACTTTAGCTGTCTGGGTGGACCACAGAGTGAGTGACCATGTAATTAGGTTAACATGTAAATACGTGGCAGGTTGTGTGGGAAGCGGAGCCATAAAACTATAGTGAGGACCAGATGGTCTATATTTAACTCTTGATCCATTTTCGGCACCAACGCTGTAATCAGATAATTGCTAGAAATCTATGTGACGCAGTATGGCCAGAGAAAAGGGAAATCACAGACAGGCCTTGTGCTCATGCTGACAGGAGTGAGATCCCAACAGATACTGACAAAGTTTTCAGGAAACTAAGGACATCATTTTACATAAGTTTTTGAATTTAAGATGCTACAATTACATGAAGTACAATGTCTACGGTCATATATAGAAAAAAAACGTCTTTGTCTTAAATATTTTGTACATTTTCATTCAAAGACAACTACATGTCCTTACAGTTCTAACATGGTTTGACTCCAAATGGACCTAATTTATCAAACATATATAAAATATATTAAAGCTACAGTTGTATCTGTAGCAGCAGATTTATCCATTCACAAAATTTCTGAACCCACTTTATCCTCACTAGGGTCACAGGGGTCGCTTGGAGCCTATCCCAACTACTTATGGGTGAAAGCGGGGTACACCTTGGACATGTCACCAGTTCATTGCAGGGCTGACATATAGACAAACAGTCACTCTCACATTCACACCTACGGGCTATTTCGACTGGTTGGAGGAAGCCGGAGTACCCGGAGAGAACCCACGCAGACACAGGGAGAACTTGCAAACTCCACACAGAAAGTGACTGCTGTTGGAATCTTGCTGTGAGGCATGTGCTATCCACTGCACCACCATGTTGCCCACAACAGATTTAATTAGCCTTAATTATTTTATATGAAGATTAATTTTTAAAGGTCTTAATATGGTTTTTGCAAAATGTTTGCAGGTATTGTTTGCATTAAGGATCACAGGTAATTAAAAGATATTTCGACACTGGTACTAATACTGATACCTTCGTTTGTTTCTGTACAGGTTGATGAATGAAATTATTTTCAGTATTAGTTTTCCATATTAACAAAGCAAATAAATACATTTCACATTAGAGGACTATTATTTTTTTTTGGTTTAATTTTCCATCTCTTCAATGTGGTGTGAATTAAGTTGTCTTAACTAAGTTATCTCACTTTATGTCTGAGCAGTGTGGCTTTTTTTACATTCAAAGTAGTAGCCTATTATCATATTATAAATAGATCCTAGATGTAACATCAGGAAGCAAAAATATATAAAGCTTTTCATTAGAATGAATAAACAAGTTTGTAACTATTTAAAAGAAAATGAGCAATTAACTATTTAAGCACACCTGACAATGCTTTCCAGTAATTTATATTGCCAAAGTCTGTGCCCTGACATTTATGTCTGATATCTAAAGAGGGATCGTCTGGATTGTAGGTGGATTTCTCTCCTGTGAGACATCAGATTATGTAAGTGCAAAGCCCCAATAAGTTTTGCGTCCACTGCAGTCATATATCTCTGATGTCAGGACACTGTTCTGTTCCACTTGCACGACCCAAATACCTGGTTATTAGTGTCTAATTTTAAAGAAACTGCTCTTGTTTTTACCTCCGCACAAGCAGTTTTGTCTTAATTCAGCATTCACCAAGCTGCTGATCCTCTCTGAGTCCATCCCTGCACTTCCTGATCTACAGGTTCCTTTCCCTGCCTGGAACACACCTGCTCTTTAAATCATAGGCATATATACTGAATGTGTTTCACTGATCTCAGTTCAAGTTGAGTTGTGGTGGAGGTGGCAAGCCCTTTTACTTGTCCCATTTGCTGTGCAGGTTTGAGGTTAGCCTCTTACATAACAGCCTGCTGAGGGGAGAGACAACAGTGATAGCATCCATGTGAGCCTATTTCTTCTCATAAACTTGGGGGCAGAGTTGGGTAAGTTGACAGGACAATGGCTGAAGGGAAGAGTGAAAAGGAGAATGACGGACAACTACAGAAATCAAGAGTAAAGTGCAGTGTACAGAGCGAGCAAGCACAGGGACTGACACGTTACTTCTGAATATAGGGCTCCAAATCAGCACAGAGCCCTGAGGAATACTTGGACGTTCTACTTAATGCACAAACACGCACCTCCTACGATACCAAACTATTCTCAAACATAAAGGCTTGCTTATTTGCACCCACACATGTCCAATTCCAAGAAGAAAATGAGAGTCAAAAAGTGGAATGTGCACATGCACTGCCTACCCACTGGGACATTTTGAGACAGAAAAAGTTATATCAGTTCCACTCATGACAAAAACATGCTTATTGAGATTAGATTCGAGGAAAACCAGAAATAATCTTTTTCACACTTATTAGCACTGTCAATAATGCTATATCTATGTATGAGTTGTTACCATGGAAACAATGGACATTTTGATGGGAAAGTGGGAGGTGGATGCGCTTCAGGGTGTCGAAGGGGTTGGCTAGCATCCCTAGTTGCAGGCAACAGAAAATGTATCACTCATCCTTTACCACAGTGTAGTTAGGAAGTAAAGACTATTCTGGATCCAATTATTAAAATGTATCCCCTCAGAGACTTTGAGTGACGCTCCAAGCTTAGATTCTTTGTTAAGAAATCAGAATCACAGATGTATAATTGTAATCATCTTTATTTGCATATAGTGCAAATGCAAGGATGGATATAAACTGTCACTGGAACAATCGACAGTATTCACAGTAGACATTCACACTCATCTTTGACAGTCATAGAACAAAAACCACACATGACCATACAACACAATAAGGATCCCTGGCACCATTGAGTGAGCACCCATAATATCAGAGGTCGTATTGCTATAAAGAGGCTAGATTCATTCTTACAACTGGGTTAATGGAAAAATAATATTGAATGGGTTACTGATTGAAAGAACACCTTTGACAGTACAGTGTTTGATTATGAGACGACAAAGTTGCAACAAAACCTATTCTTTCTCACTTTAAAAACTTGCAGAAACGTTATGCGAGGGAAAAAAAACAATGCAATTGACGACATTAATAGTAGGTACATTTAATATGGCTTTCATAGGAACAGAAAACAATCACTGGTGTAATAATTGATTACTGTTGTTTGCCAGGGTCACCAAGGTCATTTGAAGAAAAGCAAAATAACTGCAATACTGTTGTAATTAATCTTATTGGCTCTCTCAATACAGCCCTATAAGATAGAGTTAAGCAATGGTAATGAAAATGAAGCAGCTAATATTATTTCATAATACTACAGTTTAATTTAGGCTCTAAAAAGGACCTCAAATCTTCTAACCATGGTTACAAGAATAAGATAAATAGAGAGATATCTTTTAAATCTGTCTTGTGCGTATACACTCTATTCCAAAGAGGGGACTGGTTCTTGGATAAACTAGCTTTTTGTTTTCATGTTTATTTGCAGAAATGTAAAAACCACTGGGACTGGGATACCCCTTAGGTGGCCCTGGATACTTTCAAAATGCAAATCAATTGACCAAATTCCATGACTCAATAATAGCATGCATCCTAGGCTAAACGTTATATATTTAAAGGAGATCAGGGAAAATGTTCAAGGTATTTTAGTGAAACAAGAATACTTAACCCTAAAGCACCACTGTTTTATCCGCACATGTCAATGAAAATGTGAGGTGTGTGTTCGTATACTGTGTTCTACAATTACATCTATATCACTGTAGAAAGTATAATGAACACTACATTACACAGAAACTCTGATGAGAACAAATTATGGACTTCACTCTGTTTCCATGGAGGTGATGTTTGAAATGTTATGCAACAGGTTTATTTTTTGCACAAATGATCCAACTTCTAATTACTTGTGGATAATAATATGACTGAGTAAATGTTAATTATCGTAGCATATCATCATTTGTCACCGTTGGGTCGATGAATCTCAATGACAGGGTTTAATGATGAGCAGGTTTTTTTTCATAATCGTTTTTCTTTCCCCTGCGATGTGAATGGAGATGAGTGGAGAACAGAAAGTTCTCCTAAGAGAAAAAGCCTAGAAAATGAGGAGCTGCTGGTCTCCATGGTTACTTGACTTACAAAGTCAACAGAGTGTGGGGGTGTACGTTTGTATAAAGCTTGATCGATCAAAAAGTGACATAGGGTGAGAGTGAATGGGATGGAGAGGAAGGGCATCACTGCTGATGTGATATATATTCATGTGTGGATGTGACTCTATACCTTGTATTTATGCGATTCAATCAGGGAGAAGATTTGAGGACAATATACGCTTCATTTACCGTTTCTGAAAACTGTCATCTGAGGACATACATGTTAAATGTGGAAAAAGAAATGTAACTTAAAGGCCAAGCTCCATGTGTTGATAACTGACAATTTGCTTTGGTTGATTTTAATGTTCTTTATGTCATTATCTGTCGACTACAGCCACTAATAAGATTATTCCCGCTGCATCAAAATACATAAACATATAGATAAAATGTTGGTTGTTTTTTCAGATTCCATTTGTAACCAGGTTCAAATGTCTGCTGAACAATTTTACTTCCACCCATTCCAGTCAGCTGGAATATGGTGAAAATTCTACAGTACATTATTAATAAATTCATTCCCTCATTTTCTGACCAGTTTAGTCCTCAAGAGGGTCAGAGACTATCTCAGCTACCAAAGGGTGAAGGTGGGGTACATCCTAGACTGAATGTTAATGTTTATATCTCAAATCAGCATGAACAGCACATTATATGAGTTGTGGTCATGATGTGCCCCAATACTTTTGTACATATAGCTCATAAACATCAAGATTTCCTTAAAGTTTAACAGGAGATTTTGTTTCCTAAGTCAGATGTGAAGAAAGTAGATGGTTAGATGTGGTGGAAAATTATTATTTACAGCCAGAGCATGAAATATATTTTAGAATATTTGGAGGTAGAACATTTAAAATCATAGTCACAGATTAAAAAACAAACCCCAAAACAATCAATGTTGAGAGAAATTAAGTGAAAACCATGTCTGAGGCATTTTGGGAGCAAAGATAATTTAAACAAAACTAACCAATTCAATGGAATTTATCACAATATAAAACTATATTATGAAATTTGTCATTATTGTTTTGTAGCCCAGACCCTTGTTAGAAAAGAAACACCTGAATTCAATGTGTCCGAATACTTTTGTCTGTTTCGTGTACATGGCATTGTTGTTCATATGAGAAAAGAAATAACCTAATTCCATGATAGTACCTACTGTTGTGGCCAAAAGTTTCCACATTTCCACATTCTAGACTGAAGAACAACAACAAGGATTTTGTATGCTTCAAAGAATTTTATTGGCAAATAAATCACATTTATGAAACAGTCAGTTAGTGTGAATGCAAAACCTTTGGCCACAACTGTACAATAGATTCCATTTAGAGAAAAACCGGAGACACACTACACACCCATAATAATATCACATGGGAAACATGTGCAGGCAATCACATTTTCACCTTTAATAAGGAACCCATAAACCCAAGCCAGGGCTTATGTTCTAAGGGACAGTTTTAATATGTTCTTCATAACATGAGATGATATGTGAAAAGTGGATTTACCTGGTCTATGTAGAAGGCCGTCCCTGAGCGAATCTCTCTCCTCTGTTTAAGGTCAGTCTCTGTGGTGTCCCGGGACAAGGCTACATACTCTACTTCACGTTTGGTCAACTCCTGGTCAGCAATTATAGAAAAATATTTACAGCACTTTGGAACACAGTCCCTAACCAACTGATCGTTTATGAATTAAAATGGTTCAAAATACAACAATTGCATTCCTACATTACATTTTTTTTTTTTTTTTGGAGTCTGGTTTGCACCATGTTGATGTTGGCCAACTCTATTTCTATTCTAGAGTTATACACTGTTTCCAACACATAGAAGCAGAAGAAAGACACTGAATAGCAGAGAAAGTGTGATAATTTTTACAGAAAAACTAATGCCGGTCCTCGACATAGAACACAGTGTAAAGGATGTTACCATGGAGGTGAGAAACTGAAACTGGAATTGGAAACTTCAAAGTTAAAATCAACAAACACTTGATTTAATGACCCTCATATGAATAAAAAAAGGTCAAGGATAAGTATTTTTATGGCAAATTATCATAAATGGACAAAAAAAAAAAGAAAAGGAAAGTGAGATAACATCCATTCAAATCCTTTTTAGATAAGTAACAGGCTATGAGTATGATAAAAATACTCTATAAATTACATTTCAGATGGAATTCATGTTTCAGACAGCATTTGTTACTAGAAATGTATGACTTTGACAGTTCTGTGCATAATGTACTCATTAGTTGTTTTAACATAATTTTATCATACTTGTCAAGGAAAATTGGATAAAGAATACAGTATATCTCAATCTTAATATTAATCTCAGACATATTTACACTCACATTAAGTACATTAAAATGTTGCCAATCCTATTTTCATTACTCTGTTCCATTCATATCATCTAATGTTGTACTGTAATAACAGACCTGACTGTGTGCAGATGATTGTGTGTTTGTGAGTATTTATAAACAGTTTGTACTCACTAGGTACTGCATTGCTATGGACCTTCTCAAGGGTCCAGGGGGGCCAATGAGAAACACATCCTGGCCCAACAGGTCTTTCTGCATAATCCATCTTAAATGCTGGGCCACAGCCTGAGGAAGGGAGTCTGAAACTAGGGTACACCCCAAAACCACAAAGTTTTAGTCCATGTTTAAAATATATTCTTCTTATTTGATGTACAACAAAAAATATTAAAACTCATGGCCAGAGAGAGAGCAAAGTACATACTGTGTTTGACAGGTACAAGTTCTGGATTCCTTGGGGTTTTGATTTTGTAAGTGATGTCTCCTATTTTCACTGTGTCACCTACAAAAAGAGATTAAACAATACACATAGAGATATTTCACAAACAAGATGATAAACTCATCATGATATTTGACAGATGATGCTCCAAATGTGTCCAACTACAGTCTCGAGAAATAAAAAAACATGAGACATATTTTACTGTCCTTTCAAAGACATTTTTCTGGGGCATTAGTACTGCATATGTTTGCAATTGCAATACTTCACCAATGTAGGAAAAATACAACACACTATGACACAGACAAAAGCATAATGCTACATCATAACATAATAAATTCATACTCCACTAAAGAAAAAAACACTAAAAAATAAAGTATAGCAATGCCTATAAAAATATTGTACATTCCTCATGATGTGTGTGTGTGTGTGTGTGTGTGTGTGTGTGTGTGTGTGTGTGTGTGTGTGTGTGTGTGTGTGTGTGTAAAAAAAA
>JAQQZY010000015.1:21225419-21256647 GCA_030068375.1 Ostorhinchus rueppellii
CATCAGCACACACATAGATATGATGACATTGACATCAGCTGGATCGATGCCAAAACAAACTACAATACATGCGAGGGGTGACAGTTGTTGTGCTTGGCACCACTTGTGTTACTGATTAACTGAGCATTTGTATTACATTTAGAAAAAAATATATGATTTCATAAGCTACTATTTAAAAAAAACAAAACATACTGTTACTACTATTTGGAGAAAACAAATCTATATTGTAATATGCATCATAGGGATATGAAATAGCCCATATTTGAATGTTGTTACATTTTGATCCTGTTAACACATGCACGAGTTTGTGCCTTCAGAGTAGTATTCCAGTTGGGAACCTTTAAAACTGCTCAAATGTATATAAGGGATAGATTCAGAAAAGCTGAGTGCACTTTTTCACCTTCAGTCTGCTACAGTAGCCCAACAGGTCTAAATGAGGAGATGACTTCATCTGCCATGTCTGTTTTTCAGTCCTACTTTGATTGCAGTTGCCGGCAAGCAGCGAAGGCCTTATAGGGAAGTCAGCATTGAGGTATTTCACCTTAATCCACTGCAGGAATTTGGTCTTGAAGCTGTACCTACGGAAAGGGAAGCAGGGAATTAACATAGGACAGCTGCTCTAGAGAATTCACAGTGTGTCTCTTCCTGCTGTGGGAGAGAACCTCAAAAGATTTTCACTTATGCTATATTTACTCTATAAAAATTGTGAGGACTTTGGGATATCCAGTGTGATGAAGAATACAGTTTCTGAAAAGACACGTCAATTTTACATAGTTTTGCTGAATTTATTTGGCACTTCAAGGACCACTTCACTGGTTAAAGTGCTTATAAAAGTGCTCTAAAAACAGCATGAAAGTTTAATTCTAGGGATTTTTCCCCAACAGTTTATTCCAATATATAAATTATCATTGTCATTAGTCCTCCACTGTATATGCATGCTTCATCCAGTGTCATACGCTAGTGTATGGGTGTATGGTGTTCATCCACGGTGAGCCTTTGTTCTGCGGCTGTGTTTTCTATGTTTAAGTTGACACAGCTGGTGGGCAGGATGTCAGCTACAGGCCTGTTTTTCTGTTTGTAATTCTCCCCTTAGAAAGCAGCCCTCCTTTTCTATAAATAGCTTGTGTGTGTGCATGTTTCCAACATAAATGTATTTACACATTCACTTGTGGGGACTCAACTCCCTCCTGGGGAAGAAATCCAGGTCTACATAATATAAATCATTACATTTGAAGGTTAAAGTTGTTTGGAGGTTAGCTTTGTAAGGCTAGGGTTAGTGTCAGGCATATTATGTTAAGCATGTTATGTTTAAGCTTCGGGTAAGTCTCCCGGAAATGAATGTAACTCATGTAATGTTCCAGAAACACGTGGAAACACAAAGCGTGTGAGGGTATATTTTTCTATATTTGTCCTAAAAGTGGGAGCCCACTCACAATATTAACTCTGACAGCTTCAACAATGCTTGATTCTGCAATATAGATCAGTATATTTTAAGGGGAACACTAGGGTAGCAGTTAATGTCGGGGTTATGTGATTATGTTATCGCTGTGTCATGGGCTAACAGCTGAAAGTGACAGAAATCTCATGTTTCATCACTTTTTCCTCACAAGATTTTCGTCACAACACAGCTAAATGTTAGTCATAGTTATTCACATTGCAAATAATACTCAACAAAAATTTCAGTATTGCGACAGTCTTAATTTATTAGCATTGCAGTAAAACCTCAGGAAATGGAAGTAAATGTATGTAAAGTCCCCAAAAGTGATAGGAAGACGCGTGGTGCGTGTATGTGTGTTCCTAAACAGAGAATGATGTTCTTCCATCACAACATCCATGTGCATTTCATGTGTGTTTTATTTTTTCCATGTCCACTGTTCCATGCTTCACTGTATTTGCTCTGTATGTCAGCTGTGTGTTTTTGTGTAAGTGTGTGCAAGATGATAATGGTTGTAATGATGATGAGTGTGTGTAGAGTGTCACTCATGGAAGGATGGTTTGATTCAAGGTGACGCACTAGGGTATTGGATATATAAGAATCAGCAAGGGTTTTTATACACTTCCCAATACATTTGAACTTCTCTATCTGTTTGTAGCTATTATCTCATTGTGTGTTTCATTCCTTTAAAGGAGTGATATTTTGCTTTTTTTTAAATGGAATTATACATTTTAACACATTTCCCTGTGGTCTACATAAAATGTATATAATTTTAATTTAATTTAGTTCAGTTTATTTCAAATATGCAACAAAACAATTAATCCTAATCCTACTTAGTCTTTACAAATGAAACAGAATATAAGAAAATGAACAAAAATGGAAAAAAGGAAGTATAATTTACTTAATCCCACCCCTTCTCCACAAAACAGTCAATTATTTAGCTTACTTTCAGCATGATATATGAAAAGTACCTCTCTATTAAAAAAAAAACAAAAAAAAAAACAACCTTGTGCAGATGTGATCATTTTCAGAAAACTCTGCACTTATACGGCCCCATATATCTATACTGTCAAGAGCATCCCAGGGCTGTAGATGGCAGTGTAGTGGGACGCTCAGGTACCTTAAACCAATCAGAATCCTGAAAAGAATCACAACAAAATGTTACTTCCTCTATGAACCTATGGAGATGTAGTTCGGAAAAAAATTCTTCATTAATTCAACACCACAGGTCCATCTTCAACCTTATTCCTGAGTAATGACACCAGAAAGGTTGTTATGAGCCCTAAATGCAAATGAGCCACTTCAGGCCCCGCCCCCTCCAGATTATTGGCTGTGCTGCTCTGAACATTTTATGTCAGCTTGAAGTTTGGTCATATTTTCAGTTTTTACTACAACCGCTGCTGCTGATAAACAATTATGGCGTTCTTGGAGAAATATTTGTCAGAAGTCTCGACCTTATATGCGCAAACGTCGTGATGTAACTAGTTATAGATGTAACAAATTAAGCAGGAATTAAAACAGGTTGTAGAAATCCACTTGATTTTTACCTAAATGAAAATATAGATAGCTTTGCAGCACCTGGAGGGTTCAAATTCAAACTTTCTGAACTATTATTTTTCTCAAATATACAAATAAATGAACCAAAGACTAATAAAAGTGGGATTAGATAAATATGAACCCTTTAATGTATTAATTACTTTTTTCAGAACATTTGGAAATTGTTATCAAACTTCTTTACGTCATTTTTTCCCTGTTATCCAAGCTGGAATTTTTGACATATCCCATTTACATTATTGTCAGTTTCCAGCAACACCCTCAATATGACATGGGAGAACTGAGCCTGTTTACATTCCCTTTCCTTTGAAGAGTTTTGTCTTTTGCTGATCAAACCTGTCTCTGACCTCAGTACTTATTTTCTCCCCTTCTGCTCATACCACGTTGTTTTTAGAATGACCATAAAATGTAAAAGTGATGTGAAATAAGTTCTTTCCGCTTTGTCAGGAAGGCTTAACACTCAAATTCCTCAGTTAAACCGATGGCAAAAACAGACACAGAAATATTGTTCTTGCCCTTTCGCCCCCTCTTTTGCTTTTCTTTGGTTCTTTCTTCTCTTTCTGTGTTTGATGCTGCTTTTCTTTCTGAGTTAGCCGTCTGTTTATTGCTCCTCAGAGAAATGAGAGGTGATGTGTATGTGTAAAAGATTTCCTATCTTCTGGCCTTTTTAGTCCATTCCTCATTGCCCATGCATAAGATTGATACTCACAATCACTCGCATGCACATACACATGTCTAAACACTACTCACTTTTATCTTAACTGTTTCCTGTAGATAAATGCAGTACAAGAGGCTGTTCTGTGCCGGAGGCCTATAAAACTGATTTTGTTGCATCTTTTCTCCCACCAGACGAGTATAAAGGAGGGATTGTTGCTGAAACAGACCAGCTCGTTCCAGAGGTGGAAAAAGCGTTACTTCAAACTGAGAGGCCGAACTCTCTACTACGCCAAAGATGCCAAGGTAGGAAACGCACATGCACAAGTGGCTATAAATGAGAAAGCTGCCAAACATACTTTGATTTTGAACTTCTCTATTTATACTGTAGGTGTATTTCTTTTTAAAATTGAACAGTTTACCCTAACCTAAACTCCTCCATTTCTAACCTTACCTCCTCGGTGTTGATATGTGTGTGCGCATGTGTGTATCCCTGTGTCTGCACGCGCACTAGTCTGGCAGTGCTATGGCGCACTGGCAGGAGCGGGCGCTGCATAGAGTGTCCAGGAGTCGTGTGTGCTGGCGAGTTCTTTCGGTGTGCTGGACGGGCGCACGTCGCTCCCCTCCACCCCTGGGTGCCAGCGGATCTGAGGAAGGCCTAGTGAGAATCCGGGTCAGCATAGCACAGCCAGGGGCCAGGGGTCAAAGGCCAGAAGTCATGGGCCAGACCACCAGAAGAGTCCAATTACGACTTCTTTACCAATACGTATTAGAGCTGCATTCATGCCATATGGAGCTAGATCTAGATATTACTACTGATGTTGATATATAATTTACATTTTTTTTTGTATTTCTAACATTCAGACGGTTTATATTCAATATCTAATCTGTAATTGAAAATTAGATTTTTGTAGAAAACTTCTAATTTGTTTTAATTTCAACAAAAATTTGACTAACTAGAAATAATCAGATCACTAAAAGTTTTTGATTTATAAATGGTGCAGTTCCAGATGTTTTTCACCATATGACATAAATGCTCTACGTATTTTAGATAGAATATCAGGAAGAGCAGCAAAACACATGTACAACAATAAAGTCATACCATTTAATAGACTCATGCTTAGTGAGGTTTATGACTTCTGTTGTTTTATGGTGTGTGTTGCTGGTCCTCTATTGTTCAGTGTCTCCTGATGGTCATGCAGAAAGAATAAAGAACAAAACAAATATAATTGATACCTTTTAGGCTTTTTTTTGTGTTATATTAATGTGAGCTTTAGACATTTATTATAAGTTCATATATTCTTTCTGTCATTGCCAGACAGTGACATAACCCTCTGTAGATAAGTTCTCATTCCCAACATGTCCGTCCACTGTGGTGTCTCTAAGGTAGACTGGCTGCCTGTGCTGTCCTCTGCTTAAGAAGCTTGATCTCCATATTGATCCAAAAGGGAGGCTACATCTCAGCATCACTGCCTTTATCAACTATTCTCCTCTCTGAGCAATCTGAAAGAGGAATTTATGAAATCCATCCCATGATGATTCAAAAAATTACAAAACAAAGAAAAAGTGTCCTTATTATTCTGACTAGTAGAGAGACAGAAAAAAGGGAAGTCAGCTTGTTGAGGTTGCTGAGATGTAGCTGGTGAGCTTAGCCGTGGATCTATGGGTAACAGTCTGGACATTTGCTTTTGTCCACCATTGACTGTCAGCTTTCATTACAGCTTCACTCACAAGAGTTGAGTGTGTGTGCCCACACATGTGCAAGTGAGTGAGCCGAGTACAAGAGAGGGAGTGTGTCAAAACAATTGTAGAAAGCACATGCGTGCCGTGCACATACATGTGAAGCAATAATATTGCAGCCAAGAGCACTGTAACAAGGGAACAGTGTTTGTGTTGGCATGCCATTCATATTGAGGTCCTCTTGGCTGACAATCCATACACACATGCACATTCACTTGTAGGCGTAAGTGTATGTGCTGAGACATGCCTCCACTGTGCACATAGATACATGCACACTCACACACAAACTCACACTCACAGTATGCGTTGGCTGATGTCCCTCTGCAGCCAGGCCCAGAGAGAGCGTCATTAACTGGGCATTCCCTTTGACAGCTGTAGCAGCTCCCCATACACACACAGTCAAAGGGCATTCCTTTGACGGCATTGGTTTTTGGCCTGCGGCCCTTTAAGAGCTCAGCTGCATGCCTTACACATCACAGCTCTGTTAGGATATCGTGTTCCTGTTTTGGAGACTCTTGCGCTTCTCTCTGTCTGTCTACTGGCTGGATGGAACTGACTCCAGTTCATAGAAATTCAATAAAACATATTAAAATCCACTGTCGTGTCGCTTACATTATTCCCATGTACTGAGAGAAAACAAAGAAACATATTGTGTGGGTTTATCATGGTGCACCGGTGAGATCGAGTGCATTTCCCTGTAATGAAACATACCAAGCCGACCAATATATAGTAGTAGCTGACTAAGTAGTTGGTTGATTAAATTCCATTTGGCTAATGCACAGTTAATCTGCAATATTTTTCCATGATGACAGTAAACAAAAAATAAATGTAGACACATCTGTTTCTTCTTTCTTTGTTTCAAATAAGGAGTCGCTGTCGCTGCTGCAAAACACTGTTGTTAAGTGCAATGAAGCATTATATTGTCTTCTTTCACAATTTTGTCATTGCAAAGTTTAGTTTTTTAGGATACTAGATTGATTTTTTCATATTAAAAAAGAAATGCAAAAGATACAAAGCACAGAATATGCCTACTAATAAGTATAAGATGAGCAATAAAACCAACATTGTATATTAATCATCAGACATGACGTTGTGCAGGCTAAATAATCAGAATCAACAATAGCATATAAACTAACCACTACCTGCACTACACTACTATATTCATACAATGAAAATTATAAAATATTAATGAAACAAGTTTTATTTGATGTTACAGTTCTTAACGACCAATGTGCCAAAATATAATACTTTACAGAAGAAAACGGGACAGGTTTAACCTTTTATGAGAAGTACAGTATATTATTTTTGTATGTACCACAAGAGTGTAGGTAAAATAATAATAAATAATAACAGTGATACTGGGAAAATTATTATTGATAAGACAGTGATTTTAAATGCTGTCATTTCTTGTCTTTCATGACCCTTGCCCTAGCTTTCATCTTAAGATAAGTTTCACCTGTCCATTCTAAGTTTCTTTTTTCTGTTGCTATAATAAATCACTGATACCTCCATGCCCCATAATAATAAGAGTTAATACAGTTAAGAGATAATAAGAGTTACAACAATTTAAGTTCAAGCCTCTTGTGACATTATTGTCCAAACTGACATTCTCTTGTTGTCTTCTCTGTTTTGCCCTTCTGTGCTCCTCACTGGACCTTCCTCTTTTCTCGATCCACACACCTGCTCTTTTCTGCAGTCCCTTATCTTTGACGAAGTGGACTTATCGGACGCCAGTGTTGCAGAGTCCAGCACAAAGAATGTCAACAACAGCTTTACAGTAAGTCCTTTGTGCAATCATAATACTGTATGTGCTAACTTATGTCAGATAAATAAAATTGTGCTTCTGTTTGTAAATTTAGTTGCATTGGTTTAGCTGTAATAGTTGGATGAATGATACAGAAAGAGCCACCATTCAGTCAGACATTATGCATTCAGATAGTGATCCCTAAAGGTCTACAAGAAAACAGGATTTGCAGTACAAGGACAGTGACTCACCTCTCATACTGTACGTGAAAATATCAGGTGTAGTAAAATCTAGATGAGATTTTAATACATTTCACAGCACTACTCTTTATGTTTTTATCACATGCCTCTTGTGGCACATCTATTGAGAGATAATAAAGCAATGTTCCAGTGAATGGGTGCCTGCTTAGAAAAGAATGAGCAGCTTAGCTGGCAAGTGGGGGAGGTAAATGGTATTGAACGTAACTATTATCTACCAGGAGGATACAAACAGACAGAGAAAGCGCCAGTAGTGACTTGTCCTTTCTATAAATGTCTCTCTTCTCCCTCTGTGTTGCTATAATAAGAAACAAGCAGGAGGAGGGGGTAGGCAGGAGAACAGTGCCCAGGAGGGAGCATGCAGCTATTTATAGCAACATCTTGAAATGCTTCACTGAGTGCTTGAGATGGCTTACATCTGTCATATTCATAAATAAGATTACACTTAATGTGGCGGGTGGTACATGTGTGCAGCACGTGTGCAGCAGCTATGATTGTAAGCGTAAGCGGTTATCCTCATGTGGGCATAAGCATTAACATCCTACTAACATGAAGAGAAGAGAGGAAGGAGAAGGGGAAAGCAATGATGTCAGGGGGTAGGGGAGTCAGTGGGGTGCATGGAAAAAGAGAAGCAGTTCAAAAATATGTGTTATGTTTTATACAGTTGTGATATTCTGGGCTATAGTTCAAGTACTGTTGCGTATCTGTTGCTGTTTGGGTCTTAATGTGTTTCTGAATATGTTTGGAGTGGTGATGAGATGCTGTGTTGGTGGACCTCAGCTAAATGAATAAAGATGAAACGCTGCGTGTACAGACTGAGGTGAAAAGAAGGGCAAGACAGAAATAGTGTAATTTAATATGACGCGATCATAAATGACTGCAGGGCTATTTAAAATGGCAAAGGAGAAGGCACAGTAAGGTAAAGCAGTAGAGGAAATCCTAGCGTGATGTCACACCATAGCTGACTGCACTTGTACACATACTCCCTGGGGAAAAAAGGAAAAGCAGGGTAGAGCGAGAGTGAGGCATGAGCAAGCATTGAGAGGTAGGAGAGGAAAGACGGACGCAGAAGGTGAAGAGGGGTGGACATGAAGACAGGATGGACGGGAGTGAATGAGGAGGAGGGGGAGGAGCAGTGAAACATAAAACCAAAGGTAATGTGACATGCTAAACAGCGGTTCACCTGCAGCTGCTACGTGCGATCCCTCTAATGCACATCAACCCAGACACAGTCATGCACACCGACAGGGGGAGACCAGGCTATGGTGGATGGGTTATGTGATCATGACGGAGAGAGAGAGAGAGAAAGAGAGGGAGCGACTAGGTGAGGCAGGGTGCGGGTGGAGGTGGGGGTGTGGGGGGGTGGACTACTGCAGAGGATGCATTGCAGGGTTTGCTCTGACTGTGCTGAGTCCCACTGTCTATCTGTCTAGCGTTGTCTGTCTGCCTGCCAGGCTCCCTGTTGTTACTTCTGTCTGTCTGGTTGTTGGTCAATGCTCCCAGGATGAGTGATGCTGTTGGTGTCCTCTCTGCAGGTTAGTGCTTCCAGCAGTGATGTGGTATAATTGACTCATGCCGGTGTTAAGGTGCTTAGTGATTAATGCTCATTCCTGTTCATAGCTGTCATTGTGCTTCAATGTGGTTTGACAAAATGGGGTCTATGGAGCTGGGACCTCCCTTAAACATTAGAAATGTCTCCATGCTGTCTTAAAATATGAAATAGAATACTTAAAGATTGAAGTATGCATTTCAACTTCTTTCACTTTACTATTTTTTGTAGATCCTGAAGGTATTTGTGGTAACATATTTTTATTAATGCACTTCTTTCTATATAACATGCACAAGACTCAGCAGCTATATTGCATGTAATTGAAGTCATGTAAAGTGATTTAACCTATCGTTTGTTAGCATTATGAATTCCAATGGATTACAGGATTAATATAGACCCCACGAACTGTATCCATCTCCATCATGTGTACTTGTATATCCTGTTGTGCATTAACTGTGTGTGTGTGTATTTGCGGTAGAGTGCTACACATGTAAATGAGGTTGTACATGTATTCTTTCAAAAGCCATTCCATTTTCCTGCTTATTGTCACTGTTAGAAGGAGCCTGCCTATGAACATACAGTACAATGAGCCAGTGTGGCGAGAATAAGCACCTTCAAGTCCACGTGAGTTAGATCTCAGCCCGCCCCACACCCTTAACTCATTACAGACTCTGTAGCCATGCACCGCCTCTCTCTGACTCACTCATGTTTATTGGATTGGCTCGGTTATTACTGTCCACTTTAAGTCCATGAAATGAAACTCAAGGAAATTCAGACCAGCTTAGAATTGTGTACTTGAATCAGTGGTGCATATGTGCTTTGATTAATTGTGTAGTTAATATTAAGGGTTAACGGCATTTGCAGACCGTATGTAGGGAGTGAGCAGCTGTCACAGTTCCTTTCCACCTCATCTGCTATTGTGCTGCTGGTCCCACTGGCTACAGTATTTGTGTCCCACTGTCACCAGTCCTTTGCCTGTGTGTGTGTGTGTGTGTGTGTGTGTGTGCATGCGTGTGTGTGTGTGTAAACAGCGACATGTATTCCTCAATATTGCTTAGTCTTCGGTTGCCTTTCTACCAAAAATAACAGCTGATGATGCTGTTGATTCTGTGTTGTCACAATTCACAGATGTAGGTGCTGATCAAAGACTCACTTTTATTTGTCGTCATTACTCAGAAATACACATCTGATGAATGCAGCATTGAAGGTCAGCCATCAAGAGAGGTTTTCCACACTTGAGGGATGCCTAGAGCCATTTTTGGAAACGGTCGTTCTTGTTTCCCCTGGCAACCAATCTTATCATTACCTCTCTCTAGACACACACATACAACAAGACACATGGATACAGTACAGCTGGAGAAAGACAGGGTGATCTATGTCCACAGCGATCAGTTTGCCCATGTGCAGGCAAACACACACACACACACACACACACACACACACACACACACACACACACACTGATTTCCTGCTCTTCTGCATTGTTATTAATGGCTGAACGAGAGATGAAGAATGGAGAGAAAGGCATATAATTGATCGGTCACAATTATTACATAATTGCCTAATGGTAATTATTCCATCCATCCATTTTTTCTCAACTGCTTAATCATCTAGATGGTTGCAGGAATGCTGGAGCCTATTCCATCTATCTAATGGGTGAAGACAGGGTACACCATACAGGAGGGGTCACCAACCCTGATCCTGGAAAGCTACTATCCTGCATGTTTTAGATCAGGGGTCACCAACCCTGATCCTGGAAAGCTACTATCCTGCATGTTTTAGATGTTTCCCTCTTTCAGCACTCCTGATTCAAATGATAAGCCTATCATCAAGCTCTGCAGAAGCCTGATAATGACCCGTCAGGTGTGCTGAGAGTGGGAAACATCTAAAACATGTATGATAGTATCTTTCGAGGTGCAGGGTTGGTGACAGCGGCTATACAGCACATACAGACAGAGAACCATTCACTCTCACATTCACACATACAGTACAGATGTGCATGTAGATTGACCAGACATCCCATGCAGACGCAGAGTGAACATGCACACTCTACATCAGGGTGTCAAACTCATTTTAGTTCATGGGTCACATGAAGCCAAATTTGATCTGAAGTGGGCCGGACCAGTGAAATAATAACATATTAATATATAAATAATGTCAACTCCAAACTTTCTTCTATGTTTTAGAGTGAAAAAAGTATGCAGTGGGCTTCACAAAATTACCTTTTTTCCTTGACAGACTTCTCAGGATTCAGGAGTAACCACATATTGGTTAGAGGTCGTGGCATAGATTGTTAACAAGACAGATTAAGGTGATCAAATAGCAGTCAGTCATGCCAATTAGTACACAAATATATTTTGGCTGTTGGAGGCAAATATTAAATATATGAAACACCACTATTAATCTATAACGACCCAGTGCTACTTTGTGGCAATTCCAAAATATTTTTTTTCTCAATATTTAGCTTTTCTTAAGTGATTTATTACCATTTATTATGAAATTATCCTCTGTATTTTGCATTTTTTAGTGAACATCAAGTATTTTCCTATATTTAATTTACTGATTATGTAGATGTTCATAAAAGCTCAGATTAAAATTGATGGATATTATATCAAGAACAGAGAAAACTGAAGAAAAAGTGACTTTTTCACCAAAGTACATCATTAACTAAACATAAACCCGTGTCTCCATCCACTGTCATTGGGTTTTACTAGTGAATCAGTGTCGTAGAAGATGATGGTGTTTCCATGTTCACTACGGAGCCTCTGAACATCCAAATAGGTCATATCTGATGACCATGAAAAGTTAACCATCTGCATTTTATACCAATTATTTACATGTATTAATAGGATCAGTGGATTAGCAGGTATTAAACAGCTTAGATCATTAGATAGTTTTGGTCGTCTGTGTCTTTTTGGGTGTTTATGGGTTCAAGTTAGAATCACGTTTCCATTGAAAATAATATCATTGATGGATAAGTGGCATGAACATTATCTCTGTAAATATAATATTGTCTAATAAAGCTTTGTTAGATGATAACCCAGAAGGATGGTTAGCAAGAGTAATTGTGCAGAAAAAGCAGACTTACAGCAGACTGAGCTTTTCACTGTACGTTAAACACTCCATACACACTCATGCAAGACACACAATATAAGCATACACTGAAAAGTAGACATGTGGGTGTTTGGTGTGCACCGGCTGTTTTCCACACTTTGCAAAAGGCCCCAGGTGCTAAAAAGAAAGGGGGACAACCTGAATTGCGATATCACAAAATTGGTAACTACTGATGCGTGGTAACAACAATACTGTTTTTTTCACTGTAGTCTGTTCCAGTTTTCTTATTCAACCACTGAATATGTGTTTAGTTATTAGTTATTATTAGTTATTATTTTTATTTAACTGTTCCACCTCCTTGAGAAAAAAAAAATTGCAACTCCCCATTTGTTTTATCTTGATCAAGTATTCAGTTTAGCAGCCATTCCATTGTTGTCTGCTTGTGCAAAAGTGTCTTGACTAGCCTAGATTCATATCACATGAGACCGGATGTCATGCAAATCAAATAAAACTGTACGTGAGCTCATTAACACCTGTGGCCTTTTAAATATACTCTGCTAAATTGAAATTTTATGATGGCACAGCATTTTATATCTAGCCCTTTGCAGCTGGCTTTGCAAATATCACTCCAATCTGCTCCCAAGAAATCGATTGCTTTTTTTTTTTTTCACAGTGACAGCACTTTGGCTGATGAGACCATCCAGTCAAATCAAGCATCAACAAGCTGCGACAAGGGTCTTGCATTAATCTGTGTTGAAATGTGTGGTAACCTGCAAAGAAGTAATTAATTACAAAAGCATACCTTGCAGAGGGAAGGAAATTCCAGCTACTAGTTCATGAATATTGAATTTTGTAATATTCCCTTGTGTGCCTCTGCTCATCCTCACTTCTCTCACTAAGGTGAATAGGGATAACATAAGGATTTGATGAGTTGAGATGGAGATGGAGAGAAAGAAGAGATGAGGGAGCATGAATAAGTGATGGGGTGTTGAAAGGGTGCTGTGTGTCTGTAGGGTTATCTACAGGGAGACTGTACTTTAAACACACATACACACATACACCAGTGAGGACAAGGGGAGGGGGGAGAGGAAGCTCTTAGCCTTTACTGAGGCGCTCCGCCTGTCAGCACACATCTTCCTCAAAGCAGCATGGAGAGCTGAGAGCCATAGAAAGAGAGGGTTGAGAGAAAGAAATGCAGGGGTGAAGGAAAAGACTAACTCAGGAAGGTGTTAAGGGATGAGTGAGCTAGACTTAATGAGTAGAGAGAGAGAGAGCGAGAAAGAGAGAGGAGAAAAAGAAAGAGGGAGGGGGCTTCTCATCCCTTCTCTCCCTTAAAGACAGAGCCCATCGCTCTGTTTTCTCAGTGGCACCGCAGGCAGAGGAGGATAGCACTGGAAATATTTCTGCCTTTCTTCTATCTCTCTCTCTTTCTCCTGCCACAGTTTTGGTCTTACTCCCTCACACGTGCATTTATCCCTCACTCTGTCCAGGTGATTACTCCGTTCCGTAGGCTCATTCTCTGTGCAGAAAACAGAAAAGAGATGGAGGACTGGATCAGTTCGCTGAAGTCTGTCCAGTCCAGAGAGCATTACGAGGTAAGAGCCCCTTTCCGGATCAGTCAGACAGTCACATAAGTTCGTGTGCCTTAATTTGTGTGTTGTTGGGAATGATTGAATATAAACCAAAAGATGGGGAGTATTGGCAGATAGTGGTGCTGGAACAATAGATGTGTGATAAGGCGTAGCCTCTGGTGGAGATTCACAATGTTGTGCTTTTTGTGCATATTCTAACCAAAATATTTCCTTATGAGTGACCACATCCTGTTAGATTTTAAGGATTTAACTATCAGTGGAGAAACACCAGTAGTGAGACTACAAAGTGCAGTAATAATAGTTATATTGTACATTTTGTTTTGTAACATGATGCTTAGTGCTCTGAGGCCACTGAGGCACCCCAGAAGTTGTTTATGCTGAAACAAACACACCCATGTTGATATTCAGAGTCTCAAAGGAGCAGTAACCATGCCTAGGCATGTAAGGGCAGGCATATACAGTACAGTCACAGGTGCACAACTCAGAGATACATACAAACACAGGCAAGCAGACGCACACAAGATAAACAATACGCCTCTATGATGTGTGCATGTATACTAACTAACATAAAAAGTGGACACATGCTGATCTTCCTGAAGTACTTTGATTCTGTATCACCCCCTTTTTTTATTCTGACTCACTGGATAACACATGAGCAGGAAATGATAAAGTCCACAGTCCTGTCAGTTAGCGCTACACCCATTTCGATGCTTGTTTTGATGTTAAAGACGGTGAAAAACCTAGAACACAGGAAGACAGCAACATCAGACTAAAGCACCATTCGGAGATTGTCTTACAAAAAGACCATAAATCTTTGGTGTGTCAGCAAAAGCTGCCAGAAAGAACTAAATACGGCCAATGTGTTGACAGTGGCAATTTGTGGCGAGCACAGAGAAAAGGGGAGTGCAAGAAATACAGTGCTGCATGTTAATGGCTTTGATTTGCGAAGGAAATCTTATATAAGACCCCGTCCCACACCCCCTACTGCACTGCAATGCAGCAGTACCCCCAGAGCTCAGACACCACAGGGTACACACATGTTTGTGCATGCATGTATGCACACCCCTGCCAAGGTGTCAACAGCATGTAATGACTTTGTTCTCTCATGTACCACTGTAAGAATCAGCCTGTCCCAGTTTATCAGCACCTGTTACAATTTCACTTACGAAACAAACTGTATCCAGGGCTGCACCAACTACTGCAGACGCAACGCCCACACTTGTACAATACATTACTCACATTAGCTTTTGCTCCTTAGTGGACTTCTGCTATATATTAATGTAGAGAAGCATGTGATATTCTAGACGAGGAGACACTTTTATGAAATAAGGGAGCAGCAGGAGTAGAATAGTCATATTAATGTCACACACAACTGTCAGATGATGGAGAATCTCACTAATGTATGTGGAGCCCTATTGTGGAGCTGGTGTTCTTACCCAATAGAACAGCAAAAAAAAAATAAAGACAGAGTTTTTGAGGAAAGCTTCCATAATAGTGGTTGAGAAATGTATTGTATATATATTGTATATTTAATTTTAATTAGTTTTAGTTGCAGTTTTAATAGCACAACAATAATGTACAGATCATTGCATATTTTATTAGTGCGATGATGTAGAGCTTGCCTTCCTGTGATTGTAATCTCAGTGCTGTTAACCTATTTTAACCTCCTCTTTCAGACAGCACAGTTTAATGTGGAACATTTCTCAGGGATGCACAACTGGTACGCCTGCTCCCATGCACGGCCCACCTTTTGCAACGTTTGCAAAGACAGCTTGTCTGGGGTCACTTCTCATGGCCTCTCCTGTGAAGGTGAGTAAAACCCTCAAAGACTGTACAGTACATGTTCACTGTCAAAAATATGCATTCGGGTTAGGAAATCACACATATGCACATCACATGTATTGCATGTTTTTTGTAAATTTATTGAATAAAATAAAACAAAAAACACATAAAGTCATATTTCTTATTACATTTTGGATTATATACTCAACATACTTAAGGCACATATCCATCTATTATTGTTTCCCTCCTTTTTTCAGACCTTTTGAGTACATTTTCCATTAAACATATAACAAATAATATAAGCTGTCAAATATTTTTTCCAATATGCAAAGTACAGTTTTCCAGTCCACGTCAGACCAAACTCAAATCATGACCATGTTGTTCCTCTTTTAGGTTCAAGGTTCTTGTTTTGTCTTTCTCTTGTACAAAATAACATTATGTAATTTTGTTTGAAGGAGTGTAATTTGCAACACAACAAAATAAGCGATAGAGAAAAACGTGTAGTGATACATTATCAACACATGATGCATATTGTCGTATCATAAAGCCCTAATGTGTGTGTTAAGAGATCTGTATTTGCACAAATGTACAGACTGTATTTTCTTATCCAAGACACTACTTAAAATAGACTTCCTTTATTTGGTTAAAAAGGAAACATACTGTACTGGAGTGATGTAACTGACTTTTTGCAAGTACAAGTCTGAGAACTGGCTGGCCATTTAGGTACATTACTATTTTGCATAAAGACCTGTGGTTAAAGTCAGAAAATTCTTTGTTTAAATGTCTTTCCAAGTGGAGCAGATTGGATATACTTGCGCCAACGTGAGTCTTTGAAACACTCAGTTTTCGGTTTTAGAACTGGATGCCTATCAAACTGTTGGCTTGAAATAGTGAGAATTAAAAGAATAAGTGCGGAACTGCCAATAATTCTTTTGAGACTTACTAACATGGGACGAATTTATGCTACATTGTTAGTTACATAAGCCTCAACTTAACCCATTTCAATTTTGAGTCAGCGTTTACATCTGCCTATTTACACGGTACCAAAAAAAAAAACCCCTGAGAATGACGCCACATCTCCTCACCTAATCTGTGAAAGAACAGTGTGGCTGTTAAGGGGAAGGAGGTTGACATGTGAGAATGACACAATTTTTTTGCTTTCTTTGAGCTGGTGTGAAGTGTCACTGACAGGCAGCAGATCTTAAACGAGCACCATCTGCATATGTTGGCGTTCTAATTTAGCTCATGTTCTCCTGTGTGTTCATTTCGCATGTGTGCACACATTTCGGTCCATGTGTGTGCCGGGTTAGGTGTGTATGTGTGAAAGCAGTAAGAGTCTCTCCACTGAGTGCTCATTATCAACTACAATGAGGCCCTCTCATATCCAGAGCAGGAGGCAGAAAAGAGACACAGAGAAATGGTGAGAGAGAGAGAGAAGACCAACTCATTAGAGCAGCATCTGCCTCTTGTGATTTAAATCAGCTTATCCTCCTCCTCACTCACACACTTTAACCAACAATTGGAAAATGCAATTGACATCACTGTGCCTTCATAAGAACAAGTCAAGGTTCACAGTAGACTGAAGATACTTAACGCTGTGCTAGAGTCTCACATTGTTTTTTTTTTTGTTGTTTTTTTTTTTACACATTTGGATTTAGCTTTCTTCAGCACTGGAAATAGTAAAAATCCTTTTTGTCACCTCCTCTGGAATCTGATCAGGAGGATGGGATCAGACAAACAGGCATCAAACAAAGCTGAGCTGCTTGCATTTTTGCACCAGGAGTATTATAAAGCTCCCAAAAGACGAGTGAAGAGCATGAGACAAAGCATGAAAGCTGATTTCTGGAATCTAAAGTTAAAACATTAGTATTCTGTTGTTTACTGTTGAATATGAATGTGTTTTGTTTTGTTTTTTTTTGTTTAGTTTTAGGGTGTAAATAGTGTTTTTTTCCCCCCTGATTTTACTTATATTTTCTGCAAATGAATATTCTAAATTACTTTGTGTGTGTGTGTGTGTGTGTGTGTGTGTGTGTGTGTGTGTGTGTGTGTGTGCGTGCGTGTGCGTGTGTGTGTGTCTGTGTGTGTGTGGGGGGGTTATCTCCAGTGGTGAATAAAACTATTAACTATGCTCAAACACAGTAAAACCAGTGGTTTCTTCATTTCACCCCGAGGTGTACATCTATATTGAGCACAGAAGTTCCTCAATTCCTGCTACAGTAATAGTGCAGAAAATACTACAAGAAAATGAGAGGAAGTGAAAAGTGATGGAGCACCCTTTACAGTTCGATCAACGCTTTGTGAAAACTGTAGAAAGACGGAACGAGAGAAAACGTGAGGAAAACAATGTCTCTATTAAACGTTGAGAGCAGCCAGCCAAACAGTTGCACACCAATCAGCGCAGCTTAGATTTCCCTTCGATTTCCTGCACAGGACAGTCTGGGGGGATTGATTTGTGCTACCTAGCCACAAACACACACACACACACACACACACACACACACAGACGAACTCTCTCTATCTCTATTTCATCCACACATGCACTCATTGTTTTGTTCCAGTCTGGTTTGTGAATGCTCAGAGTATGGCCGAGCCATTAAGAGGCAATAGTATCATGTCGTCTTCATTCTCTTAATGCTCTGCTAATGCTCAATAACAGCATTTAGTGGTACACAAGATAGAGACATTGATTGTGATTCCGGATACAGTATGTCTTTGACTTAGTTTGTGTATCTGTAGACTGCCTAATTACAAGGATTTTTGCTCTGTGTATTTACAAGGGTGGGGTAAATGAAAGCAAACTTCCCTACATTATAACCATTATTTATGACTCTAAGTGCTTCATCTCTAATACATAAGAGAAAGTGAACATGCAGTGCTTCTCTGCCTATATGGCATTCAAGGAAATATATGTTGTATTTACATTTTAATGCGAATTACACCATCATCTACACCTAATGTTACCATATGTCTCTGTAAGTAAGTTACAAGTGTATGGTTGAACATACACCTATAATCACCTATTGATGCCATTATTACCTCTGCCATGGAGGTTATGTTTTTGCCAGGGTTTGTCTGTCTGTCTGTATGTTTTGTTTGTTTGTTTGTTAGCCATGTAACTCAAAAAGTTATGGATGGAGTTTGATGAAATTTTCAGGATATGTCCACTGGGTCAAGGAAGAGATGATTACATTTTGGAGGTGATCCAGATCACTGTCTGGATCCAGGAAATTTTTAAAAGATTCTTTATCATTGCAAGATAGGGCATGGCTGCACAGAGTTGCATATGATGTCATTCAGTGCCATCTAGTGGAGGAAAGTACAAACACTACCTTAAAACCAGAATGGACATATCCTGAAAATTTCATCAAAATCCATCCATAACTTTTTGAGTTATGTTGCTAACAAACAAACAAAGAAACCCACAAACCCTGGCAAAAACATAACCTCCTTGATGAAGGTAAAAAAAAAAAAAAACAGAAAGAAAAAAAAAGAAAAAGAAAAAGTACAAACACTACCTTGGCGGACGTCTGCGCTCTCCGAGTGCTTTTCTAGTTGATTTTACATTGGTTTGAAAATTGATGGTATTCATAATGAACTAGTGAAGCACTCTGAGAGCGCAGACCACCGCTAAGGCAGTGTTTGTATTTTCATCCACTAGATGGCGCTGAATGTACAGATCACCACCAAAATCTAATCATCTGTAGGATACCCTGTTTTTGACAATCTGTGAAAATTTCATGAAAATCCGTTCATAACTTTTGAGTTATCTTGCTAACAGACAGACAGACAGACAAACAAACAAACAGACAAACGCCAGCAAAAACATAACTTCCTTGGCGGAGGTAAAAATGGAAACTCCTGTAATAGTAATAGTGACTCACACCGTATACTATTACACTGCGATCTTTTCTGAGGCTCTTATAGTATGAAAATCTCATGCTATTTAAAAACTAATGGAAGCACAGAGATTTTTTGAATCTATACATACAATTAATACTGTTTTTTACTTCAGCCACTGAAATGGCATAAATCATCTCTTTAAATAGACCTTTTTTGTTTTGAATCAAGAAAGAAGATGCATATGACTGTAACCTGGAGTCAGAAAACAGCATGGCTCTGTACAAAGGAAGGTGAAAAGTATCTGTTCCCCATCACATCTAGCTCACACATCATCTTCTTACATGTTTTTCATGTATTTACAGCAACAGAATGATAGAAACAGACTGTGAGCTGTATTCTAAACTGAAAAAGGCTGTTATTTTCTTAATATATGCAATGACAGGATTTATAAGAACATCCAAACATTTTCATCCGATTTTTGTTCCAAAAATAAAAGCTTCTATCACCGGATTGAGTCAAACAGCAGGTGTAGAAAATGATTGTGATAACATTAGTTTTATGGCTTTCAATTTACAAGATATGGAGTCTTGAAGCAGGAATAGCAGAAAATGCTGCCAACCTGATCTGATTCATCCATATTTTCCTGCTTTCCTACTGTGTTATGGCTATTTTATAATGTGCTTATAGTGATGACTTTGAGTCAAAGTAGCAGCCATTTACTTTCTGCTGTTCATATCTGTGCAGAGTTGCAGAAAAACACTCTTGTATAACATCTACTTGTTTTCTTGGCTGAGCAGAGCAGGTGGACTGTGATAGCTCCTGGATAGTTTTGGGTAGTGGATAGAAATAAGTAGATTGAGGTTTGCAGGGTGAAGCTCAGTCGTCATGCTTTGCCTCTATCTGTCAGACATGTAAGAGCAGAAGAGGCTTAGGGAGGTTAGTAATTACACCCACTGACATCTCATTAGGGCTTGATTCATTATAACACTGTACTTTGCTGGGCGTGTTCTGAATCGTGTGTCAATGTCCAATGTTTTTGGCTTATGAGGAAATGTAGTATTTTGTGTTTTTTGCTGGTTATAGATGTGTAAAGATGCACAATACAGTATGCTGGGTTTTTGAAGATACTTAAATATTATACTATCTGTTCTATTGTACTGTATTGTACCATATCGTCACCCTCTTAAAATAATTGCCTTACTCATTTTGGCATGTTTGTAATTTGCTTAAGTCAGGGGCGTCAAACCGGCCCACCAAAGGTTCCAACTCAGCCCACAGCATGAATTTACAAAATTAAGAAATTGCACTGAAGACATTAGATATTTCAATTTGTCAAAAGTGTCAAATTGCCTTATGAAAATATTTACATTTAGAAACTATTGTCACAATAAAATGTGAATATCCTGAACAACTTGAACATTTTTAAGAAAAAAAGTCAAATTTTAACAAAATAATAGATTCACATTGATCTGTACATTATGTTAATAATAAGCTGAGACACAATGTTGTTGAAACTTTACGTGTTTTTCTTAAGAAATGTCAGATTGTACATGGTAGTTCAGGTTACTCATATTTTCACATTAAAACAAAGTGAAAAATTTGGATTATTATGTAAAGGTTATTATGTCTAGTATTTTACTGGTCTCCTCATGATCCTAGTGAGGATAAAATGGGTTCACAAAATGAATGAATGAATGAATGAATGAATTTTACTGGTCCGGCCCACTTGAGATCACATGGGCTGAATGCGGCCCCTGAACCAAAATGAGTTTGACACCCCTGGCCTAAGTCATTTAATTCACTCATGTTTGACTGACCTTGTTGTTTGTATGTCAATAGGCTTATGTTGTTATAAGTGTTTTGATTAAAATTGTTAGTAAATATCATATATTCAACAAATGGTTCAGTTTATTGTGTTTCCTGAAAAATCTGAAAAAATGACTTACCGGTAGGCGATTATTTTAAGACATCGATATGATATGATATGATATGATATTATATGATATCTTCCCTTAGCCAGCTATCTAGATCTTATTGAGAGTTATGAGTTTTTTTGAGCCATGTTATCCAGGCTTATTTTAGATGCAAAAAAAGTGCTATTTATTCGTTTACATGTTTGTACTGTTTATTTATGCTTCATTTCACTGAAAGTCTTAAAATAAAATCATTCCCATCATGTGCAAATTATATTTTTCCCCAGTTTGAATGGTGGCATATTTTTGTTTTAATCAAACTGTGGTTCATACATCTATGTACTTTAACACAATTTATGTGAAGTTTAACTTTTTATCTTTATCTAACATAAACACTGAGTAAAATATGTAGTAAAATGCTCTCAGACTGACAGATATGTTTGTTTTTTTATAGTGTGCAAATTTAAAGCCCACAAACGCTGTGCTGTCCGTGCTACTAATAACTGTAAATGGACAACCCTGGCCTCCATAGGGAAGGATATCATTGAGGACGAGGATGGGGTAAGATTTTGTGTGTGTGACAGTTTGAAGTTATTTTTATTATTCACTTTTTTTCTGGTAAGGAATTCTTTGTTAGGAGGCATTCATTTGTCTCAGGGTTTCCCAAGAAATAGACAAAAGTGTTCCACAAAGCAACATTCAATTGATGTAGACAGCATAATGTGTTTCTTTCTTTTTCATCATTCTGTGTGTGTTTGTGTGTGTGTTTGTGTGAAACCTACAGATTGCTATGCCTCACCAGTGGTTGGAAGGCAACTTGCCTGTCAGTGCCAAGTGTGCCGTATGTGATAAGACATGTGGTAGCGTATTGAGACTGCAGGACTGGCGCTGCCTCTGGTGCAAAGCTATGGTAAGACATCTGGCATATATGCATAAATTCAGAATGCTTAATTTCCTCCTGAATAAGATCAGCACTTAACAAGATTAGACAATGCATAACACAACAAACTGATCATATAAGTTGGAATTGTTAAATAACAAAAAGCCTAGAATCACTGTGTAGATCTTAGACCAGAATGGGTTTTTAAAATATTGCTTACACCATATTTGGTTTTCTTATTACCGCACCTGACAAACATATAGTAGTTAACAGTATTTCACTAACGTATCCCAACTGCACTTTTCTGATTAGAGGTGGGGTATTAGATCTTGGAAAAATGGCTGGAGCAAGTTACATTTTGAAAATACACAATTCAAAAGTCCAAACCCCTTTCTTCAGACATCCCCCCGAAGCCACACCTCCAGAGTACTGGTATGCGAAATGCTTGTTCCCAAGAGTTCACGAGCCCTGCACTGCTTGGCCCTGACCCCAACCCCGACCCCGTCCCCAGCTCTCGGATCCATGTGTACCTCATTCAGTCTCCTCCAATACACCCAGTCTTACAGAAGAGCCCCAATTCATACCTATCTGGCTAACAATGCCATTCCCTAGTGATTTATATCAGTGACAAAACAGTTTGCTTTCCATCCTGATATAGCTAATATAGCTAGCCAAGCTCTGGCTCTGGCTCTGTTTCCTGTGCAAGTGCTCCAAGCCTCTAAGAATGCACCATTCATGCAAGCAGAGGGGTACAAGCATTTCAAAAATTCCTGGATCCAGACGGTGATCAGGATCACCACCAACATTTAACCAGTTGTTCCTCATCCCATTTCTAACATTTAATCAAATCCGTCCATGACTTTTTGAGTTATGTTGCTAACTAACAAACAAACAAACAAACTCTACTGATTACATGACCTCCGTGGTGGAGGTAATTATTCAGCTATCCAGATCAGTCTTGTAGAACCTTTTTGTATTTTTTTCCCCAAGTGCCCTGACCATTCTTTGTGGAGTTTATGCACAAATGCCCAAAATGGTCCTATCTCGCAATGTTATAGAATCCTTAAAAAAAAATTCCTGGATCCAGACGGTGATCTGGATCACTCCCAAAATTTAATCATTTCTTCCATATCCCATTTCCAACAATTCCTGAAAATTTCATCCAAATCCGTTCAGAAGTTTTCAAGTTATTTTGAACACAAACAGACAAAGAAACAGATAAACGCAGGCAAAAACGGCGGAGGTAATAATCTCATTGTAATTTCCTCATTTGGATCATAACGACTGCATTAATGTTCACCTGTGTTGGGTGTCAATCTTCTAGGTGCACACAGCTTGCATGGACCTGTACCCTCGCAAGTGTCCTCTTGGTCAGTGCAAAGTCTCTATCATTCCACCCACAGCGCTCAACAGCATCGACTCAGATGGTAAGCAACACCGACACGCATAACAGGTTTAGTGCATTTTAAGATTCAATGTGTGATATTACCCTGTTAATACCTCCACCTCCATTCCACACACCTAAGAATGTTTGTTTTACTTGTTATGGGCTTTTTAGTTCAGGGTATATTAAACCTTACTCTGACGGTAAAAAAACAATCTTAATCTTAAATTTGAATGATATGCATGGAGAGGAGAAGCTTCATGCAACCTTTACGTCTGTATGCAATCTGTTTTTTGTCCTCTATAATATCAGTGCCCACATACACACACACACACACACACACACACTCACCTCTGCCATCAAACTGTTTCACTCAAAGGGTCAAAGATTGATGTCAGATGGTTCCTGTAAGCAATTGTTACAGGCAGAGGCAAATAAATGAGTTTTTACTCGATTTGGTTCGATGGTGCCTTTTCAGTGAACTTTGCCCTATTGCTCTATCAAAATGAAGGATGATGGCAGGAAGGAGGAGAGAGAGAAAGCGATGATTCACTGTGGTCTGGTCATGGCATCAACATCCATTCAGGCACACAGTCATTAACACACACACACACACAAGCACTATCCATTTAAGGGTTTTGTGTTTATTATAGGAAATGGAAAACACAATGATGTTATTTTCTTTGGGTGGATTACTCTTAATATCCAACCTATACTTATCAGATTAGATAGAATGAACGAGAGCTGTTACACATTCCAGGATTTTATCGGTGACTGGAATAGCAGGATGGATAAAAATAACATATCGTTGCAGGTTTACACGCACCTTTGTTGGAGCTAAAAATAGCCCAGTGTCTTGTGGGGAGACAGCATACGAGGAAGAGCCTCCCTTCAGACCCTTTGTTCTACAAGAGGAGGACAAAATATTTACGTGTCTTGCTCTCATTTCCCCATTCACACTCTGTCATTCTCTATCTGTCTTTGTCTGTTTGAGGCCAGGCCTTCATAAAACCTATTCTAGATGGATCAGCACCTGCAAGACAGGCTCAGATAAGCACGTGTGATTGGATTACTGTTGCAGTACCCGATGCTGTTTCTCTCTCATGTACACACATATGCTCATATATAGTAGAGGCTAAAAAAAAGAGGCGGAGAACGAGAGGATGAGGAATCAGGAATCAGATATGAGGGAGAGGAGATAAACGCAAAAACAGAAGATGAATAAGAATAAGAAAGATCCTTCATCTGCATAGTTTTATCTGTATCTCCTCATGCCCCCCCCCCCCCCCCCCCCCCCGCACGCCTAAATGCAGTATGGAAAGAAAGGCATTTTGGTTATAATTGGCTAGAGGGACAGGGATGTGTGTGTGTGTGTGTGGGGGGGGTGGGGGGGGGTTCACTGTAGACACGTGCTGGAATATCGTGACTCTCCCCCTTCCCTCCCTCTTGCTCTCCTTCCCTTCCACTCACCCGCCTTCAGTCTCTCCTTTACTGATAACATCACAGAGAGAAAACCAGAAAAAAATCAAAGAGGCTAGACAGAGAGATTAAAGAGCAGAAAGAAGAAGGGACGGAAGATGCCATGAGGAAAAGGCAAAGGAGGAGTGCCAGTAGTAGAGCAGTACAGTTCAGAACACCCACGCACACACATATGGTGGAAGTCCTAATATGCACGAAGCTGTCAACTCAGTGGGGGTGTACAGATTATACTGTAAGCATTCAAACTCTTGTTGCATTACCTCCCTCAGATTAGTGTATATGTGTGAGTGTGTGTGATCGTGAGTGCGCGTTAGCCGTCTGCAACTGAGCAAGACACGTGGTTTTGGCATGTGCTGTTCCTCCATACGTCGCGTTGCTCGCTCTCACATATGCACAGATGTCGTGATGAAGGTTAAATGATAAAAGACTTCCACCCTGACGCCGCTGCCAGAACGCGACTCCAGGTCCAGCTGTCCCCCATACTGGTTTCGGAGCATAAAGGAGGCAGTCAGCGTGTCACAAAAAATCAATTCATTCCAAATAATTCTAGGAACAGGCTTCATCTGTATTTATTCTCAATGAAAATAAGACAATACCGAAATAAAAATTCATTTATCGTGAGTTTGAAAAAAAAAAATCTGTTCTGTGAAGTAATGAAAACTAGAATAAAATACTAAGAACTTGATCCAAGCTACATCTTTCTGCTTTTATATCTATTGTGTTCGTGTTTCTTAATATGTTGCACTTACAAATAAAATCTATTATTATTATTATTATTATTATTATTATTATTATTATTATTATTATTATTATTATTATTATTGTTGTTGTTGTTGTTATTAAAAAGCAAACTAGTCTCAACATTTAGTGATAGGTAAATTAGATGCACATAATTTAATCTAACTGCAACATATTAACTGGCATACACCTGACTAACATTGATTGATAAAGATTTGCACCTAGAATATTTAATGAGGTTTGGATTTTTCGAGACATGCCTAAATAATGGAGTACACCCTATAGCAGGGTGGGCAATCCTCGTCCTCGAGGGCTGTCATCCTGCACGTTTTAGATGTGTCCCTCTTCCAACACACCTGATTCAAATGATGAGCCCATCATCAAGCTCTGCAGAAGCCTGATAATGACTGTCAGGTGTGCTGGAAGAGGGAAATATCTAAAACATGCAATATACCGGCCATTGAGGACCAAGATTGCCCTATAGTCTACACACAAGGTTACATTCAGACTGCAGGCAAATCCGATCATTTTCCAATCCAATCCAATCCAACTTTATTTGTAAAGCACTTTAAAATAAAACAACCACAGTGGAGCAAAGTGCTGTACAGGAAAATAAATAAATACAAAATAACAGAATAAAATACAAGAATAGATCGAAAAACATAAAATCTGTACAATTAAAAACAACAAATTAAAAATAAAAACAATAAAACCAATAGCAAATGAAACAGCTGAATAAGAACGATGCATTTAAAACATCTCACGTGGTTTCAAAAGCAAAGGAGAAAAAAGTGGGTTTTAAGAAGGGATTTAAAAACAGACCGAGAGGAGGCCTGTCTGATACGGAGAGGGAGCTCGTTCTGTTTTGACCATACTGTATGTAACCTGTATCCGATCTCTTAAAGACAGTTTGAACAGCACAAATCCAAGTTTTTCAAATCTGATCCAGGCCACTTTCCTATGCGGTCCTAAACCCGATCCGTATCACATATTTTGCAAGGCGGCTTAAGTCTGAATAGCCAGGTTGCATTTATCCAACCTTTATGTCATTGAAATGCTACAAATGTCACAATTCTGCATCCCAGGAGTGTTACGTCAGAGCCCCTTTCAGTTCATACTCAAAACTGATCGAAGTGTAACATGAACGAGCACACACAAAAAATGTGATTTCTCTAAAAAAAATCCAAGACCTGCTGTCTGAATGTAGCCTAAAAGCACTGGAGATTAAGATGGTGACTCTATGGTATTATGTAAAACTAAATAAGATTTTGAAACTGTTATTTTATGCTAATATAAATTTACCCAAACAAAATTTGCTGTCAGAAATGTTAACCTACACCTTCTGCATCTGTTTTGGCTCATGTCCTGCAACATCTCTTAATGAGCTTTTTCCGATTAAAGTCTTGCTTAGAGTCTTCCTTCCTTGTGAAATGCTCAATGTTTTAAAGAGACATTTTCTCCTTTTTTTGTTGCCACTTCTCTTCAGGCTTCTGGAAAGCTACGTGTCCCCCATCGTGTGCCAGTCCTCTACTCGTCTTTGTCAATTCCAAAAGTGGAGACAACCAGGGAGTCAAGTTCTTGCGACGCTTCAAGCAGCTCCTCAATCCAGCACAAGTCTTTGACCTGGTTAATGGTGGGCCACACCTCGGGTGAGGACCATGAAAAATTAATGATGAATAGAGTAGCTGCACAAATATTATGCATCTGTGGAAACAATAAAGAGACCGCTGGTTTTGGTTTGAAAAAGAGAACTGGTCAAAATAAACAAAACTACATTGATTTTAGGTTTTGAGGAATCTAAACAGCTTCATATTCCTTTCTCCACATAAACGTCACTTTTATTGTCACTTTAAAAAGGTTCAGCAATAAATATTTGGTAGAATAACCCAGGTCTTCAGTCAGTGGCATGTTCTCCACCAGACTTTCGCAGCATTATTGGCTCCATCATGACAGTCTGGTTGTAAAAATGCTTAAGCTCCTCAGTTTTGTGACCATCTATCTTCTTATTGTTCACATTCCAGAGGTTTTCATGGGGTTCTGGTCACAAACTATGGAGTGGTCTCTTAATTTGTTCCAGAGTTGCACATAGATGAACACATCTGACCACATCTGACGGTGTCTGTTTATCTTTTCAGTCTGCGCCTTTTTCAGAAGTTTGACAACTTCCGGATCCTTGTTTGTGGAGGTGACGGGAGTGTGGGCTGGGTCCTCTCAGAAATCGACAAGCTCAATCTTCACAAACAGGTAATATGAATTAGAGTGGACATATTATTATTACATTAAAATGAATAAAGAAATGAAGTCTATTGATATATTAGATCACAGGTGTCAAACATTCGGCTCGGGGGCCAAATCCGGCCCGCCAAAAGGTCCGCTCCGGCCTGCAGGATGAATTAGTGAAATATGAAAATTACACTGAAGATATGAACAGTGAAGAACGTTAAAATCATATAGTTCAGGGGCCAGATACAGATACATTTGGTTTAGTTTGTCTTTGTTTTAGTGTAAAAAAAGTAAAATTATACTTAAAAATCTTTACATTTACAAAATACCTTTTTTTTTTTTTTTTAACTTGTCCAGCATCCTGACAGCAGAATGGTCGTCTGGCTGCCTTTTGGTGCTAAAAAAATTTGCTTTGGAAAGAGAAACTTCATAAAATATATGAGGCTTCCCTTGATATTCTACTGTCTTTATTATGAGTTTTGTTGAATCACATTTCAATGACGAAACTACCTTTCTACAGATCTTGTGAATAACCTGAACAAATACGAACCTGAAATATTTCAATAGAAGTCAGTGTAATTGTACCAATATTCTGTGTTGTTAAATGTTTTGTGTTTTTGTAGATTCATTGTGATGTGTACGCTATAATGTACATGTAGAAATGAGAAGCTGAGACATAATATTGTTAAAACTGCACTTTTTTTCTTAAGAAATTACTTTTTTTTAATCATGCTTCATGTTTTTTAAAGGGTAGTTTGTAGATGTAAACATTTTCATAATGCAATTTTATATTTTTCTCTCAAAGCATAGAAAAAACTTTGGAGTAGAGGTTATTTATAGGTTATTATTTTCCTGCTCTGCTTTGTGTATAAATATGAATAGAAATATACATAATACAACAATTTCAGAACATAATAAACTATACGTTTACAATAAGTAAACACTGTACTCTGTGTCTTTAATCATTATACCACCCTTTTGCCTTTGCTCCTGGCGAGCTTACATAAAGTCACGCACATATTATACACACACCAGCAGGCATACATAGACACACACAGACTAATTCTGATTGCAGCAGGGGTGTTTTCCCTAATGCCATAACCCTCCCTGTCTTTCAGTGCCAGCTGGGGGTGTTGCCCTTGGGTACAGGCAACGATCTGGCACGGGTACTGGGCTGGGGTCCGTCATGTGATGATGACACCCAGCTGCCCCAGATCCTGGAGAAGTTAGAGAGGGCCAGCACCAAGATGCTGGACCGCTGGAGCATCATGACCTATGAAATTAAGATCCCACCCAAACACAGCTGCCCCACCACGCCTGAGGGAGCTGACGACTGCCAGGTACTCACGAGAGTTGACAGATATTCACACGCATCAGTAGACACAATCAGGCCCAGCAGGGCTTCCAGACAGACAGACAGATATGAGTAGGAGGTAGCTGAGCACATGCTGGAAATAGTGTGTGACATTTTAAAATCAGCTTCGGTTCATTTTAGGATCAAAACTGGATACAGGAGTGGGAGTTTCTCCAGAATTAATCTTATATTTTCAAATTTTTCACATTTTCTTTGAACTGAAGCGCCAACTAAGATATAACTGTTATGTGTGGCTTTAACAGTACAGTTACAGACTTAACCATTTTGCTGTTTGTTTTCTGTCTAGTTTCACATTTCAACCTACGAAGACTCAGTAGCTGCTCATCTCACAAAGATCCTCAACTCCGAGCAGCACTCTGTGGTCATCTCCTCTGCCAAGTAAGTGACTCCAACATAACTTTAACAGCCTACACAGGTGGTTTAAAACCAGCAGAAACTAAACAAAGACTAAATTGCTTCTAGAAATTCTTAAGTAAAATAAATATTGTTCTCAATAAAAGTACAAGCGGCTTATATTTAGCACAGTACTGTACGTTTTTGTCTGACGGTACAGCTCATCTGTTTTGTATTTACATTTCCACTGACCTGTTTAAGAAGCATTTGTGTAAAATAATGACAGGACTCCTATGAATCATGCTGTTCTTACATTTTTCTATTAGTTATTATTGTTATTGCAAAGTAATACAATAAAATATGATTACCTAGTAAGGTGATAATGGAGAAATTATGACTAAGAAACTGTGGGAAAAAACAGCTATGGAATTCTGTAGATCATCCATTATATCTTTTGTTACTTGTCTCAGCTGTTTCACATCAAAAATCATTTTTTTCTTTATTGTGTTGTAGGATCCTGTGTGAAACAGTAAAGGACTTTGTTGCCAAAGTGGGCAAAGCCTATGAAAAGAGTACAGAAAATGCAGACGAGTGTGATACCATGTCTCTCAAAGTAAGTCCCAAAAACAGGGCAGCTGACATCCATCACCCTGTGCTGGAAAGCAATGACCTGTATCAAATGATTGCTGCCACAGCACTCCATCTTTTCCCTTCTGTTCCCCTCAGTGTGCCATCCTCAATGAGAAACTGGACTCCCTCCTTCAGACCCTCCACACAGAGTCTCTTCCTCCGCTTCCACACTCCACTCCTCCCATTGTAGAGGAGGAGCAGGAAGAAGAAGAGGAGGAGGAGGAGGAGGCGAGCGAGGAGAGTTTAACCGAGCTGAAGGAGAAGCTGGAGGAAGAGGAGACTGAAAAAGGAGGGGGAGGTTCCCCACACCAGCTGTTCAAGTGCAGGGAGCAGCTGATGCTCAGGGCCAACAGTCTGAAGAAAGCTGTGCGACAGATCATAGAACAGGCAGAGAGAGGTACACGAGTTAGAAACCTAGCCTGTGGTTCCACTTTTATTCATCTTCTAAATATTTTCAGGCAAAACAGTGTGTATTTTTTCACCTCTAGGGGTCTCTCAGTCTAAACATAAGCGGACAGTGTCAATTTTGGCACATTACAGTTCCACAGTTATCACCTATCACAATAAAAGCTCATAGCATTTCAATAAAAGGTAACTCAGCAAAATAAATTAGAGCTTTATTCCTGACATGTTAATCATGTATATTCATGTTATGTCACCGATTATTATGAAAAAGTTGCATTCAACATTACGTATTAATCTTAGTTAAAAACAATTGGCAGATGAAACACATGCTAACAGTCAATAAGGTTCAGGATTTTTCATAATTCAAACATCATTGAATCATTCAAAGCAACACAAATACACAAGTTAAGACAAAATGTAATGCAGCTCTAGTTATTTTTAAATAATTATAAGTTAATTTGAAAAATAATGTGGATTTTTTATGACGTTTATTTGATATGGACAATGCAAATGTTACAAACAAGCTTCACATAAAAAGATTATAAATATTACTAGTTTCCATCTCCAGTCCTTAGTCAGGCTTTTAGAAGAGAGAAAAAGAAAGAAAGAAAGAAAGAAAGAAAGAAAGAAAGAAAGAAAGAAAGAAAGAAAGAAAGAAAGAAAGAAA
>JAQQZY010000015.1:21256819-21266996 GCA_030068375.1 Ostorhinchus rueppellii
AAAGAAAGAAAGAAAGAAAGAAAGAAAGAAAGAAAGAAAGAAAGAAAGAAAGAAAGAAAGAAAGAAAGAAAAAGAACATTTAAGGTTGCATAAAATGACATGTCACAGTCACAAATGTTTTTTATTTTTATAAAAGTTACATAAAGGAATTTAACAACAATTGAACAACTATTATCATATAACATAAAGTAAAACTGTTTGAAGGCACAATATGCACATTTTGTCTTGTAAAGCATTAACCTGTATATAACCATTTTAACCATCCCTTCTGGTTGGAGCGATGCAGATGATTAGATTTACAGAGAAGAGACATTGTAAACACAAACCATAAAAATGAATCAAAAACAAAACTCAAAATTGGAGCACATACTGCTAAATGAAACGTGTATCTTCAGATGCTCTTTGTATTTGATGAACTGTTGTTGTTTCTCATGCTCTGCCTTCACTCTAATTGTGCTTTTTCTACTCAGTGGTGGATGAACAGAATGCCCACACAGAGGAGACAGAGCTGGCATCTCCCCTGGAGTTCAGGAAGGACAGCGAGGAGGAAAACAGAGACAGCGAGAAAGATGAGGACACCAAGGAGCTGGAAGCAGTGCCATGTAAGCCTATCACTGCTTCTGCTGTTGTTCTGGGCCTGTTTCAAATCTCTGACCTGTCTGCTCTGGTCCCGTTCCCTTTTGTACCTGTTTGGCCCTGATGCATTTCTACCCTGGGCCAATTCCAGAACACTTAACCTGCACAGAGTTGCCGGTCTGATCTCCACACCTTCCACTTTGCCAGCTGGCATTGTTCTCCCATTTAAAGGACATCTAATTAGTGCTTCAAGCCAGCTTTGTAAACCTCTTCTAATAGACATGTTAAAATTAACTCCTTTCTCACTAATTGATTAAAAGTGTCAAGTATTACTGTAACCATATAGGTACATATGAAGACATGTTGTGTTCTTAAAATGTCTACAAGTATTTTTTCTACTTTGTGAAGTGAATGGATACCAATAGAAAACAATACAGGCTCTAAATGTCGCCACCTTGTGGACATTGCTTCCCCTGCGCCTCAGTCAAACAGACTAACAGCGAATGGAAAAACTGCCGCTGACGCACATCATGTTTCCTGTCATAAATAAACTCAAGGATTAGTGCTAAAAGTCCATGGAGAAAACCCTGTCTCCTGAGATATTCCACCTCTTGCACCAGGCTAAGCTCTTTATCTCTCTATCTTAAGTCTGTGGCAATGGAGAAGCTGTTTAATAATGAATGATCGTACCTGCAAATACTGTGGCGATGAGGCCTCTACACAGGCCAACTGTGTGTTAATGCGAACCCGTGTGTAACTGTTGGAGTATTGTCTGTGGGCGAACACACGTGTGTCCCTGTGTGTGTATGTGCATCAGCCACAGGATGTGTTATTGTCTTAGGAGCAGAAGTTCTTCCTGTTTATCATGGGGCTGCTTCCTTCCTTCCACACATTTTCCAGCCGTTAGAAGACTATCAGTCAGATCCTCTGCTTTATGTCCTCTCCTTATTTCCTCTTGTTGCCTCCTTACTCCTTCCTGACCTGGACACAAACCACACTCAAATGCAAAAGAGAAAAGGTGTCGCTGATGTTGATCAAACCCATCTTTCAGTATTGTTACTCAGCTTCCTAAAGGTCTTAAATTGTTTACACAGAGTGCATTATGTAGTGTGGCTGTGGATTCATTAATCTACCAATATGGTCCTACATGGTTTTAAACATGTCTTATATCAGTGGTTCTCAGTCTTTTTCTGTCAGGCCCCCCTCATACCCCAACAACATTGTAACAGTGTTCCAGTAGTAACTTTTTTTGAAAGAAACATCAATATCGCAACAAATCTTTTTTTCTTTCCTTGAATAATTTGTTGTGAAAATTAAAAATAGCTTAGATTTTTGCTTGAACGGTACAAATAAACTCAACAAGACTGCTCCCTGAGACAATATTTTGTCAAATAAAATAGGAAATGTGCAATTTTCATACAACTATGACAATAAAGTTACTTTTTTTTAAAAAAGAAAAACAAACAAATGTTGGTAACAAAGGTGAATGTTTTATCACTATCAGTGGCTGCAATGAGCCTGTTTACATTACACATCTCAGAACATTAAAGTACAAACTGTACAAAAACACAAACGTTGCACATTTTTCTTGTGCAGTCCAATCCTTGTCCATTCTTCAAACCTAAACTCTTTGTCTAGTCTAGTGACTGATCACCATGGCAGTGTTTGTACATCCCTTAAATGAGCCCAGGGTGCTCCAGCACTAAAATTAGTTCCACCTGCTACATGTTCTAACCCTGAAGAAGAAGAAGAAAAACAAAAACCCAGGAGAGATCCTATGCCCCCCCTGGTAAGCCTCCACACCTCCCCAGGGGACCCACCCCACAGTCTCAGAAACACTGTCTTATACTAATCTTTTATACGTCATAAAACTATTAAGATGCTGGGATTAAGAGTTTCTGAAAATGAAAGATAATTGGAAATATCTGTCTTTTTTCAGATAATCCAAAATGCCAATTATATACATTAGTCAAAAATAGGGAGTAGGAGACTTAGTCTTTGCACACCAAAGTTGCCCAGATGTTTCCATGCAGCTCCAACAAGACTACTCATATCTGTACGTTTGATTTATTCTTGTATATTTTCATTTGTTTCTTCATTTTTGGTTAACACACACTTGAATTTGACTGTATTGTAAATGACAGCATTTACTCAAAATTGATCAGTCATTCTGAGTAACAACATAGGAATTTCTTAAACACTAATCTTGGATTTTTCCTAAGTTCAATATTTCCTTTGAACTGTAGAGTTTACCACAAGATATCACTATGACTATGTGTTACAAACAGTCAGTGATTTATTGTACTTTTTTATTTAAAATGTTAAAACACAAACAAAAATTCTAACTTGCCCTAAGCTGTTATGTGATGTCACTTTAGACAAAAATTCATCTGCAACCTCAAAAAAAAAAAAAACCAAAACAAGCTCATTACTGAGTACCACATATTACAAAGGTTGAATGTCTCTCATTCAACAATTTATTATTTTGACTATGGATTGTATTACATCAGTGTCAAACTTAATTTATACATGAATTTGGCAATAAAGTGTGTTCTTTCTACATTTCATCATCAACAATTCACTCAGACAATAGTACATTCAGACAACTTTTCCTTTTTAACAATATTTGTGTGTTGGAGGTCAACACAACTCAACCACAGCTGTATCTGGTTCACGATGCCTCCTGGGATTCAGGGGCTTTTGAAACATTAAAACTGACATCACTGTGTAACCTCCCTAAGGAACTGCAGCTATAATAAAATCTTAGAAACAATATGAGTAGAAATAGGCCATGAAAATAATAGGAAGTTTTTTCTGTGTTTCCAGCTTCTAAGAGTCCTTGTTCTCCTACGGAGAGGAGGGTGAGCCGCAGTACCCAGTCCTACGGCTCCTTCACCATCACCCCCTTCACCACCAGCAAGGAGAACCTCCCAGTGCTTAACACTCGGATCATCTGTCCTGGTAAGAACAGACATATTCACTCATACAACAGTATATGCACACATTAGGGCTGGACAATGAACCAGTAAGGGTCATTGTTGCAATATAATAATATTCTATCATAATATAATTTATACGTTCTACCCAGGAGATCAGACTAATTATTATGATGTACATTACTTTGTGTTTAGAGCTTATTTTATTGACAGTACATTGTCAAACAAAGCTAAATGTTTCAATGTTTGGGTTGTTTCATTTAATTTATACTCTATATATCAAATGTTCATTATCTCTTGACAATCTAAAAGGTAATTTCACATTTTTATGATTTTTATTATCAGCATCCACTAATACAACATTTTGGTCGATGTTGCCCAGCTCCAGCACACATATACATAGGAAACACTTTTCCAGAGAGTCTTTCACTCATGTGCTTTAATATATGAGGGCACCACTTTATAATAATGTATATGCTGTATGTCGATCAATAACTACTTTATTATTAATATATTAGTCGTAATACATTGGCTGTTTATTAGTCATTATAAATAATTTATCAATTAATGATCATTTTATATCAGTATCTTCTACAACCATTAGGCCATTAGCTCACATGTACATTAGCAATATGATTGAGATTTATTTAAACACTATTGACACTTGTAGTTTTCAGTTTTAAAGAATTTATTATTAGAAATATTATTAAAGAGGAGTTACTTTTTCGTTTCACTACAGCCTTAACTACTATCAATAAGCAACAGGCAAGGGTTGTTTAGGGAAACTGTTCAGCGACATGTTGTAAAATATGGTCATACATGCTTCATGATGACCTGTTAAGAGCCTATGATATATGACTAAAATGTTATTATTATTATAAAAGAGTGTGTTAATTGTTGATATGTGGACCATAATGTAAACTGTTAGCACTGTAAGATTTCCGGCTTTATTGTGTTATTTGAAAAAGTAGAAAAAGGGGAAATAATGTGTGTGTGTAGTGTGTCCATGCCAACACATTTCATATATAATGTATTCTGAAGGATGCATAACACTAATTGACCTTCACCTGAACTCAAAGTAAAGCTGACAAGGACAGGATCACACAGACATTCCAGCTCGACCTTATGTGACAGATATGTGTGTGTGCATGTGTGTGTGTGTGTGTGTGTGTGTGTGTGTGTGTAGGTCTGCGGGCTGGTCTGGCGGCCTCTATAGCTGGCAGCTCCATCATTAGTAAGATGCTGCTGGCGAACATCGACCCGTTTGGTGCCACACCGTTCATCGACCCCGACCTCGACTCGCTGTAAGAGCTTTTTGTCTTCTCATCTTTGTCACTGTCTAATTCTTCCCCTGTCCATTTATGTGGAAATGTATAATAACGTTTACATATGTGTGGACTCAGTGCCTTTCTCTTTGTGTGATTTTTGATCACTCCAGAGAGGGTTACATGGAGAAGTGTGTGATGAACAACTACTTTGGGATTGGCCTTGATGCCAAGATCTCTCTGGAGTTCAATAATAAACGAGAAGAGCATCCTGAGAAGTGCAGGTGGGATACATTTTAGGTTCTCTTTATTGTTCTCTTTATTTTCAGTCAGTTCTGGGTCTGTAAAAGATTTCTAAATAGTCTAAAATCCAAAAATCACATGTTCAACTATATGAAATATAGGACAATTTGTATCATGTTGCATCTAAAGACATGCACTGATAGGTTAATCGGCTAATCTAAATTGCCCATATGTCAGCCCTGTGATTAACTGGTGACTTGTCCAGGGTGTACCCCGCCTTCACCCTTAAGTAACTGGGATAGGCTCCATGCGACCCCCGTGACCCTAGTGAGGATAAAGCAGGTTCAGAAAATGAATGAATGAATGAATGAATGCATCTTGTGTAAGAAAACGCTCAAATTAACAACTTTGGGAAGTAAGGCATTATAGATACTATAAGTAAAAAAAGAAAAAAGCTCCCAAAAGCCTGTTGTTATCCAACATTGTTCTGTGTCTTCAATATGCTGATCTCATCTTCTTTGTCCAAACCAGGAGTCGGACCAAGAATATGATGTGGTATGGAGTTCTAGGCACAAAGGAGCTTCTACAGAGAACCTATAAGAATCTGGAACAGAAAGTCCAACTGGAGGTGAGAAACAGGAAAAGAGCAAGGCATTTTCCTGTTTTGAGGATAAAAAATCTAAGTTTTGCTGTGAAAGCCAATAAGCATAACCTGAGCTCTGACTGGTTTTATTTTCCTTCTCAGTGTGACGGCCAGTACATCCCCCTGCCCAGCCTTCAGGGCATCGCAGTGTTAAACATTCCCAGCTATGCAGGCGGGACCAACTTCTGGGGTGGCACCAAGGAGGATGATGTGAGTACATTTACAACACACTGCATGTTCACAGTGTGTAATTTTGGATCCTAGCGGTCACAGAACAGGCAACTTAAATCACCTTTGATCACTTTTTTTTTTGCCAACCCTGTGTCAAAGCTTCATATTCCAGAATCATGTTCTCTCTCTCTGTTTTTCTGTGCCAAGACCATCTTGAACTTGGTTTAACATGACCCCGATGGCCTGGAGGTACAGGGGAAAAGCATGGTTAGAGAAATATCTGTGCTTGTTTGTTTAGTGCTCAGAGCACAAGGGTTACTGAGGGATTAGAGTGTCAGTTTGCACAGACGCACACACACCCCTGAGTGAGCCCCTGCAGAGGTTACCCTTGGACACACGCATACTGTATGTGCATTTGGTGTTATATAACTGTTTTGCTGGAGAGGAGAAAAAAAAGAGCAAGAGTACTCGAAGCTTAAATTAATCATAATACACTCACAAAATGAAACAGACATAAATTACAATTACAATTACGTTCATAAGGGGGCTTTTATAGTTTTTCGATATCATTATTAATGCATTATTTTGTGCATTGTCAGCAGTAAATAAATGAATATGCTTTGTTATCTCAGACAGACCTATTTTATCGGTTATGTACATTTTTAGTACAGCTACAGCTAATATGTAGTTCTACTGTAAAAAGTAGATTGAGATTGATTTAAAATACATTTAAAACTGCACAATTGACACTATACCATCAAATATTTGCTGCTCTTCCTGTTTCCCTCTAGTGGCCAAGGCTTCACACAAGCATATGATCATGGTCTTTGGTTTGATCTCAGAGGTGTCATTGAACTACCCAGCAGTTTTTTTTTTTTTTTTTTTTGTTTGTTTTTTGCTGAGTCTCTCCCTATATGCAGATGCTGACTCCTCATGGCATTGACCTTTTAACGGCAGTTTTCTGACAGAGATCAATATCAGAGATGTCAGGATCCTCTTCTTTCAGAAACATTTCTCATTTGGGCTCCAGCTAAACTGAGCTGACGGGGCAAAATGGTTCTTCCAGGCAGGTTTCAAAAGTATCACTGAAGGACAGAGATATAGGTTCCCAAATCCCACCAATCACAGTTCACTAAAGGACAAGGCTAAATGTCAGTGGCTATGCAGTTCAGTCTGTTTGTGTGCAATTTATTTACCAAGGGATGTAACATCATGTATGTAAATGAACCAAAAAAAGCGGATTTTCATTTGCAGTGCCTCACTGTTGATTGTGTAAAAAACATTAAAAGAAAACCTTCATAAGCAGTTAAATAATGACGCAGCTATGATTCCAGATTGTAGCAGCATATTTGATTGTCTAGTAACCACTGTTTTATAGATATGGAAAAACAAACTGAAAACGTGACATTCCTCATGTCTGTGGGTGTAGTGTTTCAGGCCTAAGCATGATGGGAAAAGGTGGTTAGGAAAAGGTACTTTTCTACATAGTACTTTATTTTATATTGCCCTGTGGTTGTGTGTCTATTAAATACGTTTTGATTTAGCACCATATGATGAAATCATTGAGCCAAGAGGGAGTTAAACCATGGAAAACTTTGGAGAAAAGTAATATATCAGTGGATTTAATCGTCAACCTTTTAACATCCTTTCATGGAACTTTTCCTAAGGTTAGGGTCAGGCTTGTAACAGGAGAACTGGAGAGCTAAAATACATCCATATTCTGTATTATGTACAGCTCATTTGAAAAGGAGTATCTTGTAGTTTTTGTGTTAAGCATGTTGGTAAAACACAACATAATCATGTTAAAACACGGCTCAAATGTAACACAAACTCTAACTGTACATGAGTTGTCAGTAGAGGTTAAATGATTAAAATTCTGATTTAAAAAATAGGCTTTTTACCCAGTATTTTCACAGCCGGCTTCTGTAATTTTTGTTTGGTTTGTGGTACTGTTTGATCTGGTTTTGTCTTGCTGGTTCATGTAATGCATTAATGTACACTTTTTAAGGCCACGCTGATGAATTGTTGCCAATGTGTCTAATAATTTACTGAATTGTTCATTATTTAACTATGTTTATAATGTCAACGTTTGACTTAAATGTGCATTATGATTATATTGCTGTACCTTTGTATTTACTGATAGTCTTCTCCTCACCTCATCAAGGTTTTGATCTCTTTATATCAAATGTAACATGACCTTGTCTGTAGAGTATCTAAGAAACACATGACCTTGTCTTGCAGATCTTCTGTGCGCCATCATTTGACGATAAAATCCTTGAAGTTGTGGCTGTTTTTGGAAGCATGCAGATGGCTGTCTCCAGAGTGATCAAACTACAGCACCATCGTATTGCACAGGTTCAAATGGATAAAACATATCAGTTATACCATACGGACTGAAAATACATTCATCTGGAACATACATTTAATCTAATCTATGTCTCTATCCAATCTAGTGTCGGACAGTGAAGATTACTATCCTGGGTGATGAGGGGGTTCCCATTCAGGTGGACGGTGAAGCCTGGATCCAGCCACCGGGTGTCATCAAGATCCAGCACAAGAACAGAGCTCAGATGCTTACCAGAGATCGGGTAAGGCTTAAAAATAGGAGAAGGAGTAAAGTAAGGTTTGGTGAGGAATAAAACTGCGCAATATATCATTTCAGTATTATTATCATTATTGTGAGGTGCAAATTAGGAAGAAGAATGAAGACGGAATATGAGAAAAACCCTAATAAGTGAGATTTGATTGGAAAAAGAAAAGTAATCGAAAAGCAAGAAAGAAATGCAAAAGCATCATCATGTGTGGAAAAGATCAAAAAGATTATTTTGACCAAAAACAGGTACTGGCATTGACATTGACTTTTCCCTCCAAAAATATTTTAGAGGAGGAGTTACAAAATGCGTCTACTTTATATGACATTGCATTTCATAAAAGAATGATTCAAACAGTAAAACGATACTTTTACTGTTATTGCTTTTTAATTTAAATCCAAATGTACTGCTCTAAAAGTCACCCCGATAAATATGGATTTGTGAACAGTGTGTCATGTATATGGCCGGATTGCAAGATCAGGTATTCTAGTATCATTCAAGTTCTGGTGTGGACAAGTGTCCTCTGAAGCCGTTAAATGTTGGCTCTAATGCAAAGCACTAAATTATTGTTTGTCTTCATTTTTTTTCATGCAGGCATTTGAGAACACATTGAAATCATGGGAAGACAAGTTGAAGTATGATAAGCCTCCCTTGCGGCCTCATCTTTACCCACAGCAGTCTGTGGATCTAGCAACGGAGGAAGAGGCCGCCCTGGTGCAGATGTGTGCCCGAGCTGCAGAGGAGCTCATAACAAGGTAACATGAACTGTCTTCAGGCCTCATTCTGCATATCCATGTTTGTCCTAGCGATATGTTTTTGTTCCTAGTGATTTATGCCTCTTGACATGTATTCCATCTAATTACAGGATATGTGAGGCTGCAAAGACCTATGGGCTTTTGGAGCAGGAGCTGGCTCATGCTGTCAATGCTGCATCTCATGCCATCAACAAAACACACCCAAAGTTCCCAGAGGTTAGAAACTGACACACATCACACAACACAGAGTCCTTTTAGACTAGACATTAAGGACGTGTTACTCTCATTTGTTTTTTTGCAATCTAAATTAAGTTAATCCATATTGTCTAGATCAGGTCACCTGAATTTGCCTTCTAGGGCTTTAGTTTCAATCCATGTTTCTGACACATGGGAAAGACAGTTGTATTTCTGTTGTTTAGAAGTGCGTGTATGTCATCTCTATGGACTTGTGTAGGCAAACACTTAAAAATGTGTTACATGTGCTTTAATTTAATAGCAACAGAACCATTATACTGTGACATACTGGATATGATTGTTCATAATAATCCTCTGAAAACACTTAGAGTAGCAGAACATTTACCAAATTAAAGCAAAGGTGCTAGCACATTAAAGCCTCCAGAGTTGTGTATACAATCCTGTGTTTGTTGTACATTGGATATGTGAGACTTTACTAAATGATTGTTGTGTCCCTCGTCTAGAGTCTGACAAGGAATACAGCTATAGAAGTTGCCAGTACTGTCAAGGCTCTCTACAATGAGACAGAATCTCTTCTAGTGGGACGAGTCTCACTGGTAAGTTATTACCCCGCCCCCTGAAGGCGAGGCAAGGGTTATTGTTTTTGGTTTGGGTTAGTTAGTTAGTTTGTTTGTTTGTGTGTTTGTTTGTTTGTTTGTTGACACACTAGTGTCAAAACCATTGGCTCAATTCATACCAAATTTGGTTTATAGATTGCCAGTGTCCCAGAATAGATCTGATTACATTTTGGGAAAAGTGGGTC
>JAQQZY010000015.1:21267096-21280280 GCA_030068375.1 Ostorhinchus rueppellii
TATAATGGGGAAAATTTCAAATGTTGAAAAAACATCAATTTGGTTTCAATTTACTTCAAACATGGCACATACATAGAGACAATTGATATGCTGACATCAGTACACACATAGACATGATGACATCAGCTGGATCGATGCCAAATAAGACACAATATGTGCAATGGAGGGGGGTGTTGTGCCTGGCACACTTGTTATAGCTTTGATTGAAAGTAAAATAGCGAAAAAATCAGTTTAATAACTTTGTTTATTACTTTGTTTATTGCACTGAACATTGTTTAAATCTCTGAAGAGAAGTTTTAGCTTCTGTGTTTGGAATAGTTTTATTTATTTAGCTTATTTGTACTCTTAGTTTTGATGAATATATATAATAAATTACAATGGCTTGTGTTTTCCCCTTTAAAGCAACTGGACCCACCAGAAGAAGAACACCTGTCATGTGCACTCCAAAGTGTGGAGCTGGAACTGGGAAAACTGGGAGAGATCCCCTGGCTCTATCATATACTGCAGCCCAACGATGAGGAGGTAAACAGATTCCCATATCACATTTACACATGACTGCTCTCAAACACAGACACACCACATTTTTGTAACAGAAAATTTAAAAAAATTGCACACATGGACATTAAATTTTAAAATGCCATCAGCACATAAATGCACTGTATGTTTTAAATGTAACCTGGCTCCAGGTAACGGGAGAGCTGGATAGCTAAATGAAAGGCTATAGGTTGACTGTGCTTATGTACCAGGACCACTCTCTGGGTTACGGCAAGAGGAACAGTCGCAGCAGCATGTTTCGCATAGTGCCCAAGTTCAAGAAGGAGAAGGCCGCCAAGAAGACGAGCCCTCAGTCAGGTAGGGCTGTGCCCAAATATCCCTCACAGGTGACAGATTGGATGGAACCTCCATCAGTCTGTCCTGACCGCCATCAGGATGTAACAGGGAACAGCATTCACTCCTCCTTCCAATTTTGGTCACATTACATGACTGTAATTTTAGATGTGGTTAGTAGAGGGTAGTATTTTATCAAAGATCATTAAATGACAAATTTAAGTGAATTTTTAGTGAAGATTACCAGATTTTATGGTGAATTCCACAATGTTACCTCAGAATCATTTTCAGGAAACAATCACTACTAGACAGTGGAGCGGGGGAAAATTCAGAGAAATTACAGCTTAAAATATATAAGCAGAAAACATGGACATTCTGATATCACAGTGGTTGATTTACATGGAATATCACAAAAAAATGGACTTTTCTCGGACTTTAGAGCTTTTTTCTCAGAGCTTTTCCCCCTCCTGGGTTCTTTTTACATTTATTTTTGTTTTACTTAAATTTGTCTTCATACACGACTGTTTGAGGAAAAACTGATTAGGGGTTTGTATTTCTTAGCTCATCAATAAGCCTATAAAGACAGTCTTTGTCAAATACACATTCACATACTCACATTTTATGGAGAGATGAAGAAGCACATACATGATCATACACACAATTGGGTTTTTACTGCTCTTCTCACTTTCACTCAAAATACAACTATAGTTCTGTCGTTAGTTTCAGCTGACCACAACCATTAGCACATCCATTAAAGGTAGCGATGCTTTCTGATTTCCTTCATATAAGCAGATAGAACCAGTGTGAGCTTTAGGCAGGATCCCAACCCCAACTTGAATCCCTTCCCTTTCATTCATGCACCCTTGAAGCTGACAACATGGTTTCAGAAGACGCAAAGTGAAGAAAAGCAACAAGAAGAATAGCTCCGACAGTAATTGATATGGCTGCGTGTTGAAAGTGAATGCATTTCTATACACGCTTGACCTCTGACCTCTAAGTCCTCCAAGGCTAATCGTCCACTTTTGTTCACATTCCACAACATTATTAAAGAACAGTTGGTGCCAGTTGATTGTTTTAACCTTTGCAAATCTGAGTTAGCATAGTGTTAGCTCGTTTTCCTGGGGTTTGTCCTTGGTCCTTGTCCCATCCTTCCTACCAAGTTGGTGCAGTCGTTTTGTGTCATCCTGCAGACGTATGTAAAGACAGAAATACAGAAACAATTACATAAGCTACTTGGTGTACCTAAACATGTCTTTAAGAGTGAGGTCAGGTGCAAAAAAATGTAAGTCTTCCCTTCTTTGGCTGAGAATTGGGCAATATTTCCTGCAGACCACACAGGCTTCCTCCTCCCTTTACCTCCTACTTTTTCTGTGTGTTCTGATATGTGTGGACAGTATGCATGCCCTTAGCCTTCCTGGAACGTCACTGGCCACTGCCTTGTTGTGATCAACCTATGGCCTCTGTTAAATTCCTCCCTATCCCGCCAGCTGCCAGTGCTGCTCTCCTTCTTCCCCTTTCTCTGATGCTTGTTCCCTTTCTCACAAATTCCCTTTTTTACATCCTTTTCTCCAGTGGTTTACCAATTTGTTTGTGTGATGATGAGGAGGAGTGAGAACATGAGGTGGCCACCTAGTTGGCAGTGTGTGTCAGAATGTCACAGTGCTGCTGGACCCTATGAAAAATTGTTCTGATTTTAAATTCTCAAATAGTTTGACTTTTTTGTGTAATGCCATACCATGGTGTAGGCAAAACACCAGTTGTAATACTTAAATAGGAAGCAAATGATACATGTTTGCCACTAGAAGCTGTGCAGAATGCATTGAGAGGGGACCTTAGTTAATCATGTGTACCCTTCTTACTAAATTATAACTTCATCACAATTAATTACCTATAATTTCCTCTTTTTTCATTCCATTTCAGCCTATGTGCTACAAACATGCCAGATTTCTGAAAAGGAAGCCATTTCTGTTCTTAAGTTCTGTTTTTACTCCATTGCACTTTGCACAGCAAAAATTGTTTACATTCTGTTCCCTTCAACCTATAATTAAGCTCCGAATCTAATGAAGTTAAGGCAAACGAAAGACAAAAACAAACTGATGATAAAAAGACAATGTATTCGATTAACATGGAGTCCTAAAAAAACCAACTGGAAGAATTACAGCTAGATATATTTGTAAACAATAGTAGCCAATAAAATATAGAGCTAAAACGACAACAATTTGAAGTGAAAGAAAAATTGAATTAACTCAATTCAGTCGTAAACTTTCTTTACAAGATTTATCATCTGAAACTGTTTATGCATACATTTTTGTCAAGATATTTTAGCATTATGTAGGCCTAAGCAAACCTTACATGTATAAGAGCCTTTAATATACACTGTGAGACAAAAACAAGTCCCCGCCTGGGTTTAACTGAGCAAATGATTCAGATCCTTCCATTGGATAATCACTGCAATTAATAATAATAATAATAATAATAATAATAATAATAATAATAATAATAATAATAATAATAATAATTAGAATAATTAGAATAATTAGAATAATTAGAAAAGCACTTGGAGACCGCAGACCTCCGCCACGATAGTGTTTGTCCTTTTTTTCTTTTAAAGGTAGTGTTTGTACTTTCCTCCATTAGATGGCACTGAATGACCTCATAACCAACTCTGTCCCACCATGCCCTCTCATAATGATAAAAGAATCTTTAAAAAAATTCCTGGATCCAGATGGTGAGCTGAATCACCTCCAAAATTTAATCATCTCTTCCTTAACCCAGAGCAGACATGTCCTGAAAATTTCATCACCATCTGTAGGATACCCCATTTCTGACAATCTGTGAAAATTTCATGAAAATCCATCCATAACTTTTTGAGTTATCTTGCTAACAGTCAGACAGACAAACAGACAGACAAAGCAACGCCGATGAAAACATAACCTCTTTGGCGGAGGTAATAATAATAATGTTTAATCTGCAAGAAGTTATTTCATGCAGTGGTGAATGCAATGGACTCAAGTACCCCTTCAACCCAGTCTGGACAATAAGATAAGATAAGATAAGATAAGGTAGGACTTTATTGATCCTACCATCGGGAAATATAACAGTTTACTGCAGCAATATGCGACACAGCAGTGCAGAAGAAAAGGTAGGTAGAAATAAACATTCTTAAAAATATATTTAAAAAAAAAAAAGAAGTAGCTTGGAAAATGAATGAATGAATGATGCAGTGAGTAGCGTGTCATTTCTTAGACAACCATCGGTTTGTTACAGAGGATAAATATTGACAATGCCAGGATTCATCAGGCTCAGACTGTGAAGAGTGGTCAGGGAGTATGAAACATCATTTTCACAATCTAAACTGAAATAAAATAAACCTCTTTGAGAGTCTTTGGGATGTTGTGGTAAACATTTTATACAGTGGTCTGACTCCCATCATCAGTACAAAGATTAATGCAACATTTATTGTGACACTGCATAAGCATTGCACAGCATAAACTGTGACACAGCAAATGTATCCAGCAATCAAGGCTAAAGGTTGTTATATTGAGGAAATAATGCGTGGGATTTTTTTTTTTTTTTTGGTCAGGCAGCGTATGATGAAATATATGATGTAATGTGTTTCTTTTTTCATTTACATGTATATAAAGACCATCTCACAACCAAAGACCACCAAAAAGTAAAGTAAATACAATAAAATAAAATAAAATAAAATAAAATAAAATAAAAAAACCTCCATCCAACTTTGTGTTCATACCACCCAGCACTAGTATGTGGTTGCGGCAGTTTGTATGTATGTGTGTGTGTGTGTGTTCATACCTGTGAGCCTCTCTCTGCTCTGCTCTGTGAATGTACGTGTGTGCTTGTGTGTGTGCGTGTGTCTGTGTACAGTGGAGAGATGGGGCACAGAGGAGGTGGGCATCTGGTTGGAACAGCTGAGCCTGGGGGAGTACAGAGACACCTTCACTCGGCACGACATCCGAGGCTCAGAACTGCTGCACCTGGAGAGGAGGGACCTGAAGGTATACACACACACCTGCTAACACACTTGAATCCCTCAGTGAGTTGGTGTGAACCCTTTCCTCCCACCCACAATCAGTTCATTCTCTCTTGCTATTTTTCTCATTCTCTTTCACCTGTTAGTCGTCTGCCTGTTTTGCCACCTCTCTTTGCTGCGCTGCATCGCTCTGCTTGGCTACTTCTGTTGTTGCTTGGTGAAAGAGACTGGCCACTAACAGTGTGTACCTGCTGAGAGGGGAAGCCTTCAGGGCAGGGATGGGTTGGGAAGGGCGAGATCAAACAATTACAGATGTCAACAAGAGTCTGGTAGTGAGATAAGTTTAGCTTAGGTTGTGTGAGCCTGTGAATGGTATATATAAAAAAAAATGTTAGTGTTGTATTTCTTTACACAGAGGCACAAAACTCCAGAGATGACACTTTATTTTCGATATGTACTGCTGTTCTGAGTGGGGACCCAACTAAGGGCATTTATGTTCATATGTTGCCATCAAATCTGTCTTTTTTTATTTGTTTTGTTTGCTTGCATAGAACAAAAAAATGCAATTCAGAGGATGACTAAAGGAAGCACAAATACACGTTGGAGCTGCAGTGACATCAAGATAAAGTACAGATTCAAAGTTACATTAGACTTTTAGTTGCTCTTCATCTGTGAGTGTGAAACTACTTTTACTTGAGTATAAATTGAGGTACACGTTATGAGCGAAAGTGACAGAAAATATTGCAGTGGATGTTTTAGTTTCATCTTTAGGGTTAGATTTGTTTACATTGTCATGTATTCTTGCACCAGTTTGTTTGTTTTTACTGAATTTTAATGTCTTTTTTTTATTACTATATTTGTTTTAAATACTCTGCCTCTAGATTTGTCATTCTGACCATAAGTCATTTTTAACCCTAAAATGAACCTTTAAAATTAAAAGTAAAATTAATTTGATGTTTATCATTAAAATTAGTTATAATAAAAGACATATACATTTTTATCTTTATAATATTTCAAATCGACAACAATAGGAAGTTCTATAAGATGTAAGTGTGATGTATCCCAGTATTTTTGCCCATATAATTTACTTCTTGACTTCAGTATATCCCATTTTATACAACTTTACTTATGCTCCTCTCACAGAGTACAAAGACCTTAAAATAAGCCAGATCATAAACACTGCAATACACCCGTATACATTTCTGATCCTAATCAAAAAACATCATGTATATTAATGAAAAAAAGCCCAAATAGTCATTGTACAGGCCATTGACTGTTTGTACTTTTCACAGGATGGATCATATTACTTTCCTTTACATAAATGCAGTACTTTTACGTGTGGAAAGTTCTCACATTGTCTTATTAGTACCTTTGCCAAAGTAAAGAAAAGAAATGCATCTCCTACCACATCTTGTCATATTTACTGTCTTCTATCACATTCATTTGGGAATTATGAGCAAATATCCCCTTCATACACTAGATTAAACAGGCAAGTGTGTTATTCAGGTTTCCCAGTAATTTTTTGTCAGCATATATCAGTTCAAAATGGATATAATAAAGAGAACACAAGCATAAAGTTTAACCCAGATAGAGTGTCATGTCTCGGGAAACAAATTCACCATGTGATTGAAAATGTATCTGTTTAAGAAAGCCTTTAACTGTTGATGTTTTGATATTTTTAAAATCTGTACTTTTCTGCTGTAGCACTCTGAGATTCTCTGAATGAAAAGTGTGTCATAAATAACCCCTTGATGCCTGAATTTATTTCCAATTATGGAAAAAAAAAATGTTCACTTGTGTTTTTACTTTCAAGTAGATAGTATTTTGGTTGCATTGTGGAGTGGAGGGGGTTTGATGCGAATTCGCAACAATCAGCATCAGGGGGATAAAATCTATTATTATTATTATTATTATTATTATTATTATTATTATTATTATTATTATTTTATTATTATTATTATTATTATTATTATTTTATTATTTTATTATTTTTATTTTTTATTATTATTATTATTATTATTATTATTATTATTATTATTATTATTATTATTATTATTATTATGCCCTCAGTACACTGGCCACCTATATGACTACACTCCACACTTTGCACCTCAATTCACCAAAGCTCTCATGCCTCATGGCTGTGTGATCACAGCGACAAACACGTGATGCAACCATATTATCCATTTATTATTTATGGTCGAAGTTCATCTTTAATAATTAAAGAGGCAGCAGTGAATGGCAAACAAGGCTCATCTCATTATAATGACAGGACCAAGTTGGTATGGTGATACAGTACAGTCACATATCCAGTCTAATATGGTCAGAGACACCCCTTTTACTGAATAAATTTCAGCTTTTGGGAAACAGGCTTGTTCTCTTTTTGGCATAAACTTTGGCAGAGAGTGATGTTCCTCTGTGGCATAAATAAAACACTACAACCAGCAGCCAGTTGTACCTCACACCTACCACTACATTATGTTCCAGTAATTCTTGGCAGTGAGCACCACCTTCCTGGAGTTTTCAACAGTTGCCTGGTGAATGCTATGCAAAGCTGCACTCTACTATATAAGGAAGATATAACTAGTTAATTAGTGATGTTTTGATGTAATGGTAGGTCTGGCTGTGTTTTCTGTCTTTAAACTAAGATAAGCTAACTTAATGTTGCATTTTATTTAGTGTATAGGTAGTAATGCAATGCCAGCTTTCTCATTCCATGCCAGAAAGCAAAAAAGCCTTATTCGTCAAAACGATGAACTGTGTCTTTAATAAACCAGCCTAAAGGTTGACCTGTGGAAATGAAGCGTGATGTCCTGTGGTTTCTGTGTTTTCCCTAATGTATCGGCCTTTTTGTCCCCTCTCAGGATCTGGGGATATCGAAAGTGGGTCATATGAAGAGAATTCTCCAGGGAACTAAGGACCTAGCCAAGGCCTCCATGGTTGATCTCTAGCCCAGAAGCAGGTGCTACAGGAGAGGGGAAACAAATATTCCCCTGACATCAGTGGATGTGTTTGTGAGCACCATAAGCAATGAAGGAGAAGGCAGATGTTCAAGGAGAGGGTGAATTTATTCCTCTGTGGAGCAAGCCTTTGTGATGTTGTGAACAAAATATTTTAGTGTGTCTGTTTGTGCTTTGGTGCCAAAATAACAGGCGAGAATGTTGGAGGAAGTGCAAAAGGAATTCATGGATCTTCACACATAAAAAAGCCATTTCTAAGTTAATATTCATTCATAGCACACAATCAGGTATGCAAATAACCATACTGTTGGCAGTTGATTTGTTGTCTGAGATGCGATAACAAACTAGTAGCAAAACCAGGACTTCCATGAGTGTCCCCTGAGGAATTTAGTTTTAATTCAGTCCAGTGTAAAAATGTGATGTTTACTGGATCTCTGAGTCACATTACAGAGCTGTAGATGAATTAAAGCAGCCTTCAGGTTTCAGTAGCGCTGATGCTCAGAGGAGACAGAACAGAAGGTGTCTAAGAACAGTGGGATACAGTCGCATGCTATGCTTGCTCAATTTTAGATATGTTAAATTGCATGATTAGTGACTTGATTTTTTTGTGTGCAGAATAACACTTGAACAAGTTTTACATGACTTAAGTATTACAATGCCATTTGTTACTACTGACGGCAACCTCTTTTCTCTAAATCAACCTTTTTTTTTTTAGCTTTAATTTATTTTGTTTGCATGATAATGATGTGTCAAAGCTCTATGTCAAGTGCCACATTTTCGGTCATTTAGTGTAAAATGTGCTTTATTAGTAGACATTATAGCAAGTTTTGAAAATTATTGATGAGGTATGAATACATGGAATTAATATCCGTAAGTTGACACGTTCTCTGTGGATGTGAAAATCAGTACCAAAGTGAATGTCTAAGAAAACATCTGATGACTTTGTTCAGAAAGCCACTCTTTATTTAATAAGGCAGTAGGTCTTAAATCCATTAAACTTGGGAGGGGGTTTAGTTCTAGTCAGGAAGAGAGTAAAATAGTTGGCCTGAAGCCAACCAGATATACTGTAAGGTTGTTTTTTTAAGGAATACTTAAAAAGCACTTTTTACTTCTTGCTTTATGCAAGTGCAAATCCTCATATCATTACATAGAATTAACAGTCCACCTCAACTTTTTAACTTTTGGCTATTAACAGTATTTAACACTAATGCTGTTGAGAATAATAGATATCAGTTTTAAATATTAGTAGAGCAGTTGATCTGCAGTCTGCATAGCATTGTTCAAGTGCAGCTTTTTTTTCCTTCAAATTACAAATAAGGTGTTAATAGAACACTACTTTTCTTGTTAGTTTCTTTAAGACTGGTGGCATTACAGGGTATATTTCTATATGTGATGCTAAGTTTATATATATGTATATAAATATATTTGCACTGTATATACAGTATACCAGTGTATGCAAACAATGTTTGTAAGTGTTGTAGTCTATTGCATTTGTAGATTGCAGACATGGCATGCATTGTCAACAGCTTACACATTTGATTGTGTATATTACACCATAACAATTGTGTATTGATTTTGTTCTAATCTCTTGTACATGATAATGCTGTTGTAATCTAATGATGGTGCAATATTTTATCTCTTGTTTTGATACTGTCTCTGCAGCTTTCTGACATGATGTTTCTCAGTGGGGAAAGCCCCTTGAAAAAGTTTTTGTACCTGTACTCTTCCTCAAAGATAGAGGATTCGATTTTAGAAAGCAGGCCCCAAGACAGACTGCATTTTCTTACGGACTCCAGATTTCTTCCAGCAGTTCACTAGTTTGTAGTTCTCCTTCTCCGTGCTTCCAAAATGATACATTAAAGTAGGATTATATTGATGAATGAGTAGGAAGGGCAGACATGACTGTTGTCTTAATTTGTAATATGGATCACAATATGTTTGTGTGCCTGCAGTTGTGTGTTTGTGCTACAGCAGTGGCGTATTGTACATAATCAACAATTTTATATTAACTTTTGCCAACTAATACATTGATTTAGATTACCCTCTTTCAAATAACTTCTATGTATATTGGTTTTAATTTAGCCCTTTACCCTCTTGTTACTATTAAGAGATACTTTTAAAGCCTTTTTGATAGTGAGGACTGAAATGTACATTGCTAACTTGCTTTAACTACCCATCAAACCATCCTTAATTTTATTAGAATGTGAAATGTCCCAAAGACAGAGTGGAGGTATGCATTTCCACTTGTAAACCACCAGAGGGAAATCTATATTATCCCTTATTTCTACAGGTTCACACTGTAGAACAGGATGATTTTCCTATTACTTATTCTGATACCCTTTTGTGTCAGACTATCGCATTCTTTGTCTGACACAGTAGACCGAAATGCAGAATGAATGCAAATCAGTAAAACTCCATTGTAGGATATATGTTGATGATTTAATATTTTTGCTCACCTCCAATTCATGGCCAAAAATGTTAGTCATTATAAACAATCAGCTTATATATATCACCATTTTGTTGCACCTCTGACTGAAGATAATTTAGTCTCATGGAGACAACTTTGCCTTTTGTTTTTTCAGTAGGTCCACATTCATAATTAACCACTCAGCTGCAGTTGATGTATTAATAGCCATAAACTTAATGCAGGTTTTGTCTTAAGTGAAGCCTTTCTTTTATTATGTGCTTTATTTGGAGCAGTATAGTACAACTGCTGCATGCTGCCTTGTCCATACAGTCCTCATGAAGTTTGATCTCATGCACACTTGATCATCACACCAGTGGCCAATCTGAATTCACTTTCTGTTGCAGATCCTGACCTGTGTGTGTGTGCGTGTGTGTGTCGTTGTTTATGGTTAATTGTGTATCCAAAGTGTCTGCCAGATTCTGTAAATTTCAAACATTTTTGGTTGCAGGCTCATGGCAAGACTAATGCTTGACCCTTCCATAGAACGTGGAAGTTGCCACCTTTCACCCTTGCTGTGTTTTCCAGTGGTCTGTAAATAATGCTGCAAACTGCCTGGTTTTCAAAAACCAACAAACCCATGCAAGGATCTCTAAAAGACAGGATAATATATTGTCTTTGACATGATTCCTAAAGTAATGGGAGAAAAGTGAGTTTCATTTGTTTACATTATGTTTACAATGGCACAGGTTTAATTTTTAAGAATATATATATGTAGGTATAACAATATTTGCATATTTATTGCCTAAGGTTAAATGATATGATGTGTATTGTGTTTTCACATTTGGAATATATTGTTACAGTTGTCACCTGTATTACTATATGGATGATTTTGGTAAAGTAGTTGATCATTTTTATGACTACTAAGTGACTGTTTTCTGTGCCTTTTTATGGTTAGAATGCATGGTTAACTATTTATTACAATTTGGAGTCACCAAGATGTGTATTTTTGTATTCTGAATAAATAAATGGTTCAGCTTTTGTTGTACATTTTTAGGGTGCCTTAAAATAGGCTACCTATTCATATCTCTCTTCTTCAATAAAACCAAATACATATGCAGTGTCTTTGTGCCTCATTCTATTCTGATTTCTATGCCATACCATAGGATAAAACACTTATGGAAAAGTCATTTTTTTGTGGCATTTGAAGACCAAAACATAGATGTTTGTGTTGTGATTGCAGACTGCAGGCCATCTGTGACATTTGAGGTTCTTTTGGGAACATCCACATCCCTGAGACATTTCTGTCTGGATCCCTTGTACTAATGAAACTCATTTCTTCATCATATTCTCGTTCTAGTTTTACTGTAGCCTCTTTTGGACTGGAAATGTGAGCAGTAGCGCTCTTTCCTTTTTGAACACTGACCAGTGTTTTTTGTCATGTCATCTCAGATTTTTGGCGACATATTCCCTTTTTTCTGACTGTCCATTCACTTCCACATCTGTTTCACATGTTGTTAACAAAGAGCCACCTCATTTTTTCCCCAGAAGCAAAAATCCAATTTTGAACCACATGGATGCCATTCAAGTGGTTGTCAATGAGCCACAGCAGTATTGACGGAGACAAAAATAGTAGACCTGCATTTTTTTAAATGCATTGGTCAAGACCACAGACACAATACATGCAAATAAAATGGAAATGGAAACATGTGCTGTTGAAATATAAACACATGGGCAAATAAATAAATACTTAGACTTGAAGATTAAACTTTTCTACACTGTCTTATAAGAGCAAAAACAGAACATGTTAAACTGAATGACCAAAATCTTTTTTTTTTTTTTTTTTTTTTTAGCATTTGTTGACATTTTTAACTTCTAAAAGTATGAATTTGTCAAATCCAGGGGCCCAAAAATATATAAGAGAAGACAGAAAAAGAAAACTGAATATGTGTGTATACTGAATCAACAGGATGATTCTAAAATTTAAGACCTGGGTAGATCTTTGACTGTTTGATCTTCAGTGAGTTTCAGATATTTTCATATATTCTTTTTGGGGGACAGTTTGTAGATAAACTATGTTAATAGAGTGTAACTTTAGAATGTGACCTGGATAATCTTTTTTTTTAAAAAAAGTTGAAGAGGTGGTTGCAGCATTTGTTTGCAGGTGAATTAAGATTTCTTGTTTTGAAAGTGTATAGATCACACATGTAGACATGCACCACACGCCGAAATTAATTTTCTGCATTTAACTGATCATTAGAACATGCAGGAACACACCACCCACTATAGACTAGGAGCAGTGAGTTTTCCATATCAAGTGCCTAGGAAGCAAATGGGGGGTTAAATGCCTTGGTCAAGAACACATCAGCCAACAACTTTCTGCCAGTCTGGCCAAATCAAACCAGCAACTCTTTGATCAAAAGCTGACTCTCTAGCCTTCTAAGCCATGGTCTGTAGAAAAGCATACATGCCACTTCCTGAAAACAGCTACACTGGCATTGAAGTCTTTTTGGAAAGGTAATGAAGTACAATATACTAACAGGTGGTGGAGATGATTTCAAGGACATATAGTAAATAAAGAAAACGAACAAAAAATAAATAACTGCAGTTTCACTAATTCAAACGTATGATTAGAGGCATTTTATCATTAATTTCTAAAAAAACTGCATAGGTTTTCAAGACTTCATGCTTTATGATTATGGTGGAAGTTGATGCTGTGAATTTTTTTAAAATTGTATTTTAATGTTTATTATCTGTTTAAACAATGATGAACACCTAAACAACAGAGAACAATATCATAAGGAAACAAAAGTCAGTATTCTTTCAAGCTGTTTTATGTCTTCTATCACCTGCCACGGGATTGCAGATGAAAAGAAGTTTTTTTTTTTTTTTACTAATTATGGCTTATTCACATGGGTGTACTTTTTATACAACAATGTGCATAAATACACATGGTCCCAAAAATAAACCAATAAACCAATAAAATTAAATTAAAATTATA
>JAQQZY010000015.1:21280777-21298624 GCA_030068375.1 Ostorhinchus rueppellii
ATCGGTGTGTTGGTGTGTGTTATCAGTGTGTGTGTCTTAGTGTGTGTGTGTGTGTGTGTGTGTGTGTGTGTGTGTGTGTGTGTTATTGTCTGTTGCTGCTGAAATCATCTCCCCCAAGTAAAAGGTTTTTTTTAATGCTATTTTTTTTCTTTTAGACTTTACCCTTAATATTTACTACGATAATTTAGTAATGTGTGCTCTGTTGGAAAGGAATGTTCACGCATTCATGTGAATTTGACTACAGTTCGATTTTTCCGCCATCGACATCGTGCCACACATCGTTTTTTCCGTGTGTGATTAGTGATGCCTCACACAGTCTTGTTTTCATGGGAGGCGCAGGCTGTAGCAAATGGAGAGTTCGATTCATATTTAGAAACGGTGAAATCGATCACAAGAGGGTAATGTATCCATCTCCTTGAGCTCATCCAGTAGAAGAACTCTCGCTTTGGGGAGATTTTTTTTAAAAGCCCATTTTACCTAGAGAATATTGTCCCAAACTGTAAATATTGTGTCATTTGCTGCTGTCTACACCAGTGACAACCGCTTATGTTGCCATTTTCTGGTCAGATAGACTGATGCAGCATCCTTTAGGTTTAGCCACTATGGATCCTGTCCACTTTTAGTGGTAAAGATGACGTGACCAAGGCAGAAAGGCAGATATGACTTGGACCATTAGTTGATTCCTGTCATTTCTTAGCTAAACGTAGCACTAAGATTTGAAAACAGACGAAGCGTACGGGTTTTGAATTAAAACACAGCGGTTTCCTCCAGCGCTGTAGGGGTCAGGTACCGTGAGGTAACTAAAAAGACACGACACGGCATAAAACAATGTTGGGAATATCTGACAAATTAATACACGCAGCTATTAATCATGCGTTTTAATCTATGCTAACGCAACTGTTGGGTTGTTAGCTAGGTGTTAGCTAGCTAATGGTTAGGCGACATCACAGACGGAGGCCTGGTTCTGCTGTTAGCCGATTGATTGACAACCTGTCACCGAAAAAGGGTGTTTATGTTCCTGTGGGCGACTGTCATTTTGTGTATCCTGACACTTTGCTCTTAAAACGTCAATATCTGAATGATTGTTTATTAGCTAATAGGTGGGCTTCTGTCAGTTGTTGGTAACAGAGCCTGAGTGGTCGTGAATCAACAAAAGCATCTACAGACGTAGTGCATCGGCTCCTCCACGGCCTGCTGCGGCGGATACCTGTCCGTAAGCTAACCACAACAAATCCCTGTTCTATTAAATATCTGAGATTAAATAAATCTTTACTTAACTTGTTTGGACGGAAATGGTTTTCACAAGTATTTGTTTGTTACAGAATGAGAATAAAAAATCGTGAACGTCAACAAGTTAAATCATGTCGGGCTGTTGCTTATATCTATGACACTATTATGTTGATTACTTAGAAAATACACACAAAGCTTCTTTCTTTCTTTCTTTCTTTCTTTCTTTTCTGTAGAGTTTGTAGAGAAATGTGGCTTTCATAATACAGCAATAGTGGCCATATAGAAAGATGATGATGCATTGCCGTAAATTAAACCCAATAAGCTCAATTCTTGATGCAGCATTAAAAATCAACATAGACATTAATGCACATGAATGTTAATAATGCATGCTCACCACGTTTACACTTTTTACTTTAAGTAAACTTGATTATACTGTTAATTAAGACTTTGGATGTAAAAATTTTACTTGTACTGGAGTGTTTTCACAGTCTAGTATTAATATTTTTACTTTGCTAAAATTCTGAATAGTTCTTCCACCACTGAAGAAAACTTTTTTTTAACATATAAATGAGTTAATGTGTTGTTTGGCGTTGGTCCTTGAAGTGTAGGGAAGTTTTTGTTCAGCAGTGGTCAGAGAGACCACCACAGTGGGCAATAGAGGGAAAATCCACCCTAAAACAGAATTTACATTGTGCTATACAAGTGTTTTTAGACAATAGGTTTCTACAACCACAGTTGTGATGTTTTTCAGGAGGTGGTTTGTTGATGATAATAACACACCAAATGATTTTAGATGTAAGCAGTCACATTTGCAGTTGTTCTCAATGGAGTAATGGTGCTACAACATCTATTCATATCTGAATACTGTTTGAGTCTTTTATAGAGCAGTGTGATATGGTGATAAGTCCCCTAATTTGTGTCACGTTCTCTGTTTAACTGTGAAGCATTAATGCAGATTTTCTGCTTGTGTTCATGCCACACGAAAGAGGTGTGGTCCTAACAATGAAAAATGTAGCTGTAAAGAGTGTTTCTGACAACAAAATAAACTGTAATGGGATGAGATAGTAATAGGATATTGTGATAAATAATGTGAAATAATGGATGTTTTGTCTATTGGCACACAGTATATTGTTGTAGTGCACATCTGTAGTCTGTGGGAAACAGAAAAAAGGGCTCACAGGTTCCTCAGGTGAAAGGTGATTGAGTTTTTACAGCTCTAAGAGATGTCTCCTACATACTTGTATTTTCTTGTCCATCCATCCATTCACTGATATCACCTGACCCAATGTAATCTGCACCTCATTAGTGAGCTGTGAGTTTTTCTCATGGTCTCCTGGCTGTTCTTTCTCTCAATCTCTGTTTATCTATTCCTCTGACCACCCACATTCAGAATGCTTGAAAATTGGCCTGCGTCAGCTAACTACACAGACTACACAGTTTCTGCACTTGGCGGGCTGTTATGTTCTCATTCTCATAAGACGATCACAAATAACCCCCAGAATCCTTTACTAGATCTGCATTTCTTTAGTAAAGTTTTGTGCTAACACCGGCAATTAGTTTGATGAATCAGCCTAGCTTTGTTACACATATGGAGTTTGTTTATGACATGCCAAAGACTAATAACATATGACATGTGGTTGCATTATTTGCATGAGGTAAAGATGTGGGGTCTGTCATATACTAATGCAAAAAATGTGACCCAAACATGAAATGTCGTGAGCCAAAAATGCACATTAGCCTGCCACTTCTTGTTGTTCATTTCTGTTTGAGATAGTCATAGCTCTAATAGACGTCATTGTGCCTGCTCTCCTTGTGAGTGAATAGGGATGCACTGCATAGTTGAGGTTAGGCAGCAGTGGTTGGATGTGTTGTTTTTGCACAGCCCACCAAAGCACTCATGAGAAGCCAGGAGGTCCCAGATCACTAGAGGAAGCCGGTGGCGTATATTCTACCCCTTCTGGTTCTCAAGATGCAGGATAGGCTGATCAATAGGACCGCCTGCTTGTGTCTAGACTCAACTAGCTGCCTTGGATGATACCTCAAAAGGCTTGAATTTCTTGGGAAACTTTTCCCTCTCGTACACTGTAAATATTTTGCCTCCTTTACCCACTCTCTCATGCTTACGAAGTGTTTCCCCTGCTCAGAGCACACACCCCTGATCTCTTGCCTTGCTGTTTGATCTTTGATGCAGGCCTAACTGTTTAAAGAATATCAACGAAGCATGGCCTACTATAGCTTAACCTCCCCAGCAGGACAAGTCTGGGCCTACTTTTAAAGGATTGATTCATTTTATTTTCACATGGGCTTAAAGAAAACCTTTCTCTGCAAGTTGTTTGTACAGTTTTAAAATATTCGAGCACAAACAAAACCTTGTCTGCCCATACTTCAGATGTATTTGGGTATCACAAGTTTCCTTAATATAATTGGTTTAGAAAGGATAAAAATGCACAGTTGAGGACCTAATTTCCTTGAATCATCATTTCAGTAGCTGGAACTTTTCTGAACTTCACAGTCACTAACTCTTTTGTTCTCTATGTTTCTTGTTCTGTTTTATTTCTGTTTCCAGGTGAGTGGCCTCTCAGCCTGCCACGTGCACCTCTCTGTTTGCTATGGATACCTGTGCTCGTATTAGAGGAGTGCCAGTTAGGTCCAGGGCTGCAGTCCGGAAAGAGGTTTGTCACAAACGTGCAGTATACTGCCAAGATAATTTCAAGACTCATGTAGCAGTAATTCTTTGGGATAACCATTAGAGATGACATAGTATTTTAGCTTAAGTGCACCTGTACTTGAAATTTTTTAAAACCATGTTAGCTGGAAGAGGTCTAATTAGATATGCAACTTCCCCTGCTGTATTTTGTAAAGTTTTACAGCAATAAAAAGTTTGTCTTTTTGGTTTGTATTGTCCTATTACTTAGTTTTTTGTTTAATATAATTGCAGATTGAAATATATTTGTTAGAATTTCTAATTTGCTGACAAGTACAACTCAATAAAGGCATCAGGCATATACAATTAGGCCAATACACAAAAGAGGACACAACATTTTTGCATTCACTTGTCATGCTAAGGATGAACATGGGAATGAACACTAATCTTCGCATTATGTCAGTTGACTATCCATATACTAGTCTAATCTAAAAAGTATGTTAATGTGTTTTTAGACTGTGCGTGACAGTGGGGCACAGTGTGTGAAGAGCCTTTTTAGGAACAAAAAGGAGTTATGCAGCATTTGCCTGGAGCTCCCACCCAGAGATACCACAAGACTGACTGAGGTTTGTCACACACAACACTGTGGGCATATGTAAAGCTTAACCATAAACCACAAGAGCTATGTAAATAACCACCAATTGTGTTGTTTCAGATTCATTTTGTGTGTCTGCCTGGTCATTGTGATGGGGAAGATGTGACTCAACAGGTAACATATTCCTGATAATAATAGAAACACTCCTGTCTCACACTTAAATATTTTATGGCAGTGAAATATAATCACTTTTTAAGCAGTTAGTTATTAGTTAACCTTACCCTCAACATTGTTGCACTTCTGTCTTCTTTTTCCTCAGGCTCTGCCATCCCTGCCAGGGGGACTGTGTGAGCTCCTCCGGTCAGTTCATGTCCAGAGCCTCAAGAATGATGAGGTGCTGCTACTCAGAGATTCCCGTAGGCTGGCAGAACACAAGGATGCTGGGCCTCAGGTAGGCAACAGACCATGTTCAGATAATGGATTTGGTCCAAGTACTAAGTGAGGTAGAGTGAGAACAGAAAAATTAGAATGAGTATGTCATTTTCTTCATCTTTACATACAAATTTGTCCCAAAAACTACTTGTGTAGAACAAAAGTATGTGGCAAAACATTGCAGATTTTGATATTTCTTATGGCCAAGACTTCTAACAAGTATATTCACATTAGAAACTTGTCAGACAAAATACTTCACGGGCAGATATTGTATCCTACGTTAAAAATCCATTAGCAAAAAAATTTACTTTTTCTGAAATGTCATGTTTTGCTTGATGAAAAACCTAGCCGTTTTGGATGAAACTATTTTCCTAGTGTAAGACTTTGTCCATACAAGCATGTAAACATATAAACCAAGATATTCTCATGCCTTTGAGTACATGCAGGTGGGGTTGATAGACAGGGTTGTTTTTCTAGAGCCCACGATTGTAGCCTTGTCCTTCCTGGCCATATGTGCCATGTTTGGGTTCTCACAGGCCCTACAGCTTGATCTGTGGTTTTGTTGACTGTTTCAGACAGTGAGACCTCCCACCTCCCCGTTTCACAAAATGGAATTGCACTAAATGATTTTGTGTTCAACATATGCAAGATATCAACTCATTTTCACAGTACGGACATGACACAGGCTTTTTTGTAAGACTAAAACATTTCCATTGTGAAGTCTTCTCAGTTTAATAAAATGAGAGCTTTTAGATCATTGGGTTGTCATCTATCAAGTTATTGTGCAATATGGTGGATTTGGTGTTTAAAATACTCTACATGACTGTTTCTTATAGATTCTGATGTGATTTTTTTTTTTTCTACATGACCAGAAAAAAATCACCTGCAAAGCAGCTCTAACTCTCTATATTTTTCCTCTCTGTTTCTTTATTTTGTTTCTTTTTCTGTCGCTTTAGTGGTGGTTAAAGACTGTGTGTGTCTTGAGGCATAATCCCACCTCTAGCATCTACCCTCAGTCTGCTGTAGCATCTTTACTGGGCTTGCTGGGGTGCTACATGGCAGGTGTCCGCTATGCTTTGGAGCAGCAGGTTCTTCAAAGGAGTGCTGGTGGGTCCAGCCAACAGGAGGAAGATGACACCAATCAGTCTGTTTCATCAATTGAGGATGACTTTGTCACTGCCCTGGAGCACCTAGAGGAAGATGACACAGGAGATAATCCCTGTAGGTTTAATTTGCAATGCTTATTGGCAATGAGTAGCTCTTCGGTCAATTGTTTAAAATCATTTTCCTTATTAGAGTTATTACATATTCCAGCACATTGAAAACACACAATCATTTATCAGTCTGCAGTTAATGACTTGGAAACAATGAGGAAAATAGACTAATCTTTGTCAAGTAATCAAAGTGCAAACACAAATCAAGACAGTTTCAGCTCATGTCAGATGTGCAAATGCAAATGGAAAGTTCAGCCATCACTGATATGAAGCAATTCAACCACTGTGCAAGTCTCAGAGTCTCTGCTGCTACCACGGCATGAACCTGTCTGTACATGTGGCAGGTGGATATGATGATGGTGAATAGGAGTTGTAACAAGTGGCTGGGCATTATGTGGTCTATCTCAGTCTGTACGTCTGTTTGTTGCTACAGCCGTCTGTACATCCTGCCTGCAGCATATGGTTGGCCTGTTCATGTTGGTTTGCACTCACGCATAGCATCGTAACTACTAATGATTAGTGTTTTCATCTAGGTTTTTATAGCTACTGGTTACTGTGTGTAACTTACCAGTAACATTTTGACTTAATCCTGACGTTAAAGGTATTGCTGGAGTTTGTATAAATTGAGTGCAGATTAATTTGTTATTAACAAAGAAAACATTTAAGCATGACGCAGTATGGAAGATGACTTAGTGAATTTTACAGTTTCAAATTCAAAGAATTTGAATCAAAGAACAGAATTAAAGTTGATTCTGAGCCACTGAAGACACATGATGGACCTCATGTAGACAGTGTTCTCCCTGTGATATCTCATTTTAAGAAAATGAAAACTCAAAAGTTCTTATTTTTGGGGTATACACAATAGTATGTACTAATGGAAACATAATTGTGAATGTTCAATATCAGCTGTTACATCACCCTTAATCCTCATTCAAAAACCTGAACTGAAAGATTCAATAAAATATTAAGTAACTTAAGTAATAACAGTTTCAGAACAATCACAGCTGACAAAAATGGGATAGAACTTAAAACATTTTTATTTTTATGCAGTTAAAAGTTTTGAATAAATCTTGGGAGGAATTTGAGGAGGATCAGTTCACTGCTAGATGGCAATGATAAGTTAGATTCAATTTGAGATGCACTTTTCCTTTATATTTTTATATCTAGAGTATAATAGACAGTTTTGATAGTTATAATAGTTTTGTGACTTGCATTGTGTTATTATTTTAACTAATACCTGTTCAATATATGCTTTTTCCTTCTGTCCTTTGCAGCTGCAGCCTCTTATCGACATTTTAAAAAGCGTGATGTGGCATCACAAACAGTCCTTTCACATAAAAGGCGAAAGGAATTATTGGGGTCCCGAGTTATCATTAGCTCATCTTCAAAGAAGTATTCAACAAAACATTCATCAGGTCCAGATGTATCTGTCACTGTGCAGAGGTCAGCAGGTATGGAGTCCCAGTGGACCTACTGCAGCCCTGGAGCTCGTTTCCCTTCACCTCCAATTCATGTCAGTGAATCTGAAGAATCAGACTGCTCCAGCCCCAGCCCAATTATTTTCCTGGATGAAGTAGGTTACCAGAAGAGCCTCCTGGCTAAACTGGACATTCCTCAAGTGCCAGGGGGTCCTAGGGAACGAGTTGAAGATTCAGACTCTGAAGTGAGTGAGTTTTTTGATAGCTTTGACCAATTTGACGACCTGGAGGAGCTGAGCTCTGAGAGCTGCACTCTTGCGCTGCCTCTGGACACCATTAGTGCCCCTACCACACAGAAGAAGCTTGCAGATGTAAGCACCAGTGGGTCAGGATCCAAATATGTATCCAGGGGCTGTTCAACGAAGGGTATGAATCCTCACCGCTTTGACCCACCCACTCTCCCTGCCAATGTGAAAAAACCCACTCCTCTGAAGCCAGGCTCACCCTATTCACTCCACTCTGAGGTACCTGACTCACCTCGTCCAGTGCAGACCCCGTCAGATGAGAATGGTGGTCCTCTCTTCAGCCCTGTTAGCTCCTCAGCCTTTAGTCCCCTTACTGACTGTAGTGGGACACTGGAATACTTTTGGAAGACGGATGATGATGGACAAGACAGCTCAGAACTACGTAAACCCCAGGACCTTTGTTCTCTGTATAAGACTTACTCAGATTTTGCCAGCAGTCTCTCTAAAGAAATATTAGGATCTGTCTGTGGCTACCAGTCTGCTGTTGATATCAGTGATAACAAGAATCTCAGCTGCGTCTGCCACAAAGAATTCAAGAATCCATCTGGTTATCTGATGAAACTCTCAGAAATCCAAGAGACTGTTACAGTGGCTAAACTGCAAGAGAAATCTCAATCTTTAAAGGATGGCATTCAGAGGTTTGCAACTGATTTGGTGGAAATGAGCCTGGGCAGCGCTTTACGAGATCTCCAAAAAGGTGTGTCCTCTTGTACAACCACCTTGTGTCACCTAGCTGCGAGGCTGACTTCCTCAGTGTTTCAGATGGCCTTTCATGAGATTGGCATGCGCCATGCCTACGTATTGAAGGAACGAGCAATCAATGGTCTGGCTGGGTTCTTGGTTGGAGAAGCTCTGTCTGGAGCATTGGCAGAATTTCTGACAGTAAAAAAACAAATTTTTCACAGCACAGTGACACGTTTTGCTGCTGATTTGGCAGAAGAACTGGTGTTTGAAGGCATAATGGAAGTGTGTCAGTTCTCCCACCCATCAACACCTCGCACTCCTAGTGATTGGACCTTTGGCCGTGGGCAAGAGGAAGAAGAGGAGGAAGAAGTTGTTTGTTCTTATGCATCAGATTTGTCAGAGTCTGTTCTCCAGGAGGCTTTCATAGAGCTTTCGCAGGCTGATGTTGCTTTCACTAGCCAAGCAGCTATCAGTGTCTCTTTAGATAATATCTGTTATGTCAGTGCAGAAAATACAAGCACTCACACTTGCAGTACCTTTGCGAATCAGCAGGTTGTCAGTGCCAGCTCAGCTGCACCAGCCTTAGGTCCTTCAAGTGAGGAGGACACCTGCACAGTGAAGAAAGCTCTGTTCACTGTATCAGGAATGGCTAGCTGCATTCCTGTGCCCAAGGCGGGCCAAGCTCTCTCCTACCTTCAAGACTCTGAAGAGGCTTCTCAGAATAAATCTGGTTTGACTCAGAACAGCCCCAAAAGGTTATTAACTCAGTCTTTCTCTGATACTACAACATCTACTCAAACTCACCATTACAGTCATGATACTGAGACCCAAATGCCTGAAGGAGGCCCCTCCCAAGAAAAGTCCACCTTTCAAAATTTCTCTGGCAACATGGTAGATATGATAGTAACTGAGGCTTGTGAGCTTATAACTGCCTCTAAAATGAAGAAGAGTTTTGGTGACTGTGCTGATTTTCTTACAAAGACAATAGGAAATCAAAGGGTCTCTTCATCTAAACAGACTGTAAATAATGAGGCTCTAGATTCCTCTTTTCAGCAGGGGGCGATCAGGGAGAGTTTTAAGTATGACTGTAAAGATTCTGTTAGGAAGGCTGGCTTTTTGCATCACTCAAAAGAGCCAAACATGCCTCACATTTCCTTCCAGACGGGGAGAGCCAGCTGTGAGACAGACCCCAGGAACAGAGGTGTGGCTGAAACCCATCCTGTGTTAATGGATACTCTTGATGTCCCGGGTTCAGCTATGTACGGACAAAGAAGGATATCAGTTCCTGGAGATGAATCAGCTCCAAACTCTGGCCAAAAGTCTGGTGGGACTCCTGGCACTCCTCCTTCTACCCCTCAGCAGCCCAGTGAGGTATCTAAAGAGAAACAGATAAAACAGTTCTCCAAGAAGCTGAAAAGCAAGCTGGCCAAGGAATTCTCCCCTGCTACTCCCCCTCCAACCCCTCACTATCAGCCTGAGACTGGTCCAGGGCCTAAAGATACTACTCCTGATGCAGACAAAGCAGAATTCATGCTCAAACTGATGAGATCCCTTTCTGAGGAGGCAGATGGTAATGAGGATGAAGAGGAGGAACAGTTGGCAGAGGAAGCAGCAGTTGGTGTTAGGGCTCCTAAGAGATGTGCAGAGTCAGGGCATGGTGGCCATGAATTCAGTAAGACATCTGCTCGCAGAATGTCCAACAAGGAAGCTCTCCACTATGCTGAACGGTTGGCTTGCCACATTGTTTCCATGGCAACAGAAATGGACACCCTGGGAGTGTCAGATGAGGAAGAAGAGATAATTAAGGGCAGTGAGAAAAGAAGAGATAGTGTGGCTCAGTTCTCAGAACAGACTCTTAACACTTTGTGGGTGTATGCAGGGGAGGTGGCAGGAGAGGTTATCAATGATGTAAAGAGGATGGTGAGTTCTGGGCAGCAATGTCCATATCACAGAGCTGTCAGAAGAAGAAGCTTTGACAGGTCAAACTCTGAATGTTCTCATCATCACCACCTGTCCCAGTCAAGTACAGACCAGAACTTGAGGGTAGGAAAATTGGTTGAGCAGTGGTCTAATGACCTAATAGCTTCTGTTCTCCGGTCTCCCACTTCCACCTCAAGCACAGTCTCCAGTGCTAGCTCTGGGTTGTCATCAGAGTATCCTAGCTGTGAGAGTGTGACAGACGAATATGCTGGGTATCTTATAAGGGTGCTAAAAAAGGAGGGGGGCAGCAGGGAGTTAGTTTTAGATCAGTATGCGAGCCGTTTGGCTTACCGCTCCATAAAGTTAGGCTTGGCTCATGCTAGCCGCAAGATCAAACAGAGATCGTGCACCACCCGCCTTCACTTCTCCAGGTCCCTGCCAGATGAGTGGAGAGCTTCTGGCAGTGAGGCATCTTCGCCTAAGGAGAGAGCAGAGTCAGCAGTTACTCCCTCAGGTGAGGACAATCAGTGTTGTTGTAGGGTTTCTGAAGAGCAGAGCCAAAGGGAGTACATGGATCTGGTTAACTTTGCAGAGTCTTTAGCTTACAATATCACATGTGATGTCACACGCAAGCTTCATCTTTCCTCTGTGCGACTACCCAAATCGCTCACTGACTCCTGTCTGTATAAAAAATCTAAACTTGAAGATATGACAGAGAATCTCATAAGGAACTCTTTCTCCTGCCCCCTGTTGTCCAAGGAAGGAAGGAGCAGGCATTACCACAGCACAGGAAGCCTGTATGATGGAGGCTACAGCAGTAGAGTGATGCAAGTTATTGAGCATTATGCCAGGAAAATAGTTGATGACACTCTGAAGATGAGCCTTGCATCCCTAGGACATCCATCACACGATCACCAGAGGAAACAAGACCATGAGCGACACTCTCACACTCAGAGGTTGTCTGATGCCCTAAAGGAGAGAACATGCCATTATTGTCAGGTCCAGGAGTGTCCCTACTGCAGTAAACTTAGTAGTCACCACCACCAGCCTGTTTTACAGAGAAGGCGAAGAGGGCCAGAAAGTCAGGCAAGGGCTGAACGACTCACTGGCCTGGAGATCCCCAAGATTCACATTAACTTGGATCACAGGGCAGTATTTGCAGAGGAGATGGTGTCCATGGCAATGGAGACAGCAAAACGTGAGCTGAGTAACACCAGCCTGAATGCTGACAGTGGGATTGGGCATGATGGAACAAGCTACGCTGAAAGCCTAACTGCTGAGATCATGACCTCTGCCTTGTCCAACATCTGCCAGGCTGCCAACATCAGGTATATGCTCTGTGTTTTACGTTCATAGCTTACAAACACTCCTTACGGTTTGTTTTAAAGCTGCTTTCATTTCCCATCTTCTTCCTTTGATGATACTGCTTTGTCATCTTCACAAATAGCTCTCAAGGGAGGGAAACCACGGAGTCCACTGTGTCCCAGCAATTGAGCGTTGGAGATGACAGCCTGGGCAGCTGGTCAAACTTGAGCTTTGAGGATGAGCACCTAGATGACAACAGCAGCTTCCTCCACCTCAGTGACAGGTACACAACTTCAGTATTTAATAAAGTGTTAAATTTATACTGAGCCTACTAATCTTACTTCCAATGTTGGGAAGGTTACAGTTTACTTTTTAAACTGTTAAAGTAATTAATGCAAATATTCTAACCACTTTCTTTTGATTACTTTATTGACATATCTTGTCAGAAAAATAATCAAAGTTTCTTGTCATGAGGCAATATTGTATAATGGGCAATAAAGCCAGAAACTTGTAATAACATAAATTTTTGCCAGGCAGTGCAAATAACACTCAACACTGATCATAGTCAAAATTTTTATAGAAAGTACGGTAGACCTCTTTTTTTTTTTTTTTTTTTTTTACTCAGTAGCTGTAACTGATAACAGTTACATTTATTTTGTTAATTACATGCTAGTGGTACATATAACCACATAGTCCACAACATTGTTTCCTCCAGATTAATACACTTTAATGATAAGTAATATGCTCATGTTTAAGTCATGTTGTTCAGTTCCTGTTTTGAAGTACTGAGATGCACAGCATCCTGACATTTAACCTAGAAAAATTTACAGATGACGTTTTAGTTTCCACCATGGTGTTGTTTTTGTAGTTGAGTTACAATAAAAGGTTTCCACATAAGCAGCAGGGTCAATGCATGTTTTGGGAATCTTATTTAGACCTCACCACCAAAATGTAATTTTATCTGATTTGTGCAAATGTTGACATTATATTTGAGCTCTCTTGTGGATGTGTAAGTTTTTCTCAGAATGTTTGTGAAATACACCACAGGCATAAGGATTGAATAGATGTTGTGACAGAACTGGCGTTTCGACAATTGGCGTATCATCATCGCTATATACGTGTGTTTGCAAAGAAAAGGAGGGAGGCAGCATGAGTATCAGCATTCTGAGTGATATGGTCTTACATGGCCCCTAGTCTCTGGGAATTAAGCTGTTGAAATTTCTGGCAAAGGCTGCTATCGCTATGGAAGCAAAACTGACAACATTTGAAATTCTTTCCCAAGATACTGAGAGAACAGAGTGTGTTAGCAGCTAGCTATTTTAGCCATCAGGGCCAAGTTCACATATGATAATATTTTCGAAAGGTGTGTCTTTGCGTGCTCTCTTTACTTTAGGCACAGTTGTGCCAGGAACAAAGTCCAGCATATGTAATTCATTAGAGCACCTTCAAAAGCCCACTGCATCGATTTTTGCACGGCAGATGAAATAACGGAAGAAAAAATTACCACAAGGGCGTATTGAGACACTGAGCATGTTGATTAAGTTAATTAACAAGTTCTCACCATGTGTCATTCACTAAAACCACAGGGAGAAAGCTGAAGCTGAGGTAATTCAGATTAATGGAGTTATTTTTAGATTTGAGAAATGTTCTTTCCTTCAACCTTACTCTGCGTGCTGCAAGCCACAGTATGCATGTTGTAGCCAGGAGGCTAATCATTGACTAATTACAGAGGGAGTCTCTGTTGTTGTGCTTCTGTTGCCAACTGGTTGTCCTGGTGTAAACCAAAGGATTAACTGGATTATGTGAGGACAGGAATGCAATGATCTCACATGTTAGGCCTTTAGCAACAAATTATCTTTATCAACATTATGGGTGATTCAGTAGGATATGGTGGAAATATCTGCATCATATGGAGAATCCACCTTTGTTTTGTTTCTCATCTGGTATTTAAAGGATGATTTCTAATGCTAGTAATAGTCATCATCTTGAGTACTGCTTTGTTCAAACTACATGATGTGACATGGTATGATCATTATAACAAATGTGATAAAACTGCTTATTATAGCCAGATCTTTGTTCCATTTAAGTGGCTCTCATGTGATAACATCTGCAAAGATATTTGTTTCTTAGCTAAGGATGGAAATTGGAAACTGATTACACTTTTTCTAGACTGTCATATCACTTCTAGTCATCCAGCTTTTTATTGATCCTGGCATGTTTTTCTGACAGCTGTATATTGCAAAACATTAGCACCAAAATCATACATCTGTGATTCTTGAAATTTGCCACCACAGGAGGAATGGGGGCTAGGAAAACACAATGCAGTGTGAAACTTCATTCCACACTAAAGAGGATAGCAGTACTTTTTTCTACACACAGAACTGATCAGGAATCAAAAAGGAATCATAACATTATCAATCTGATAAGTAGAATTAGTAATGGCAGTGGTATCAATAAAGTGTTACTGATTCCCATCTCTAATCTAAGTAGATCTGTCTGTATTTCAGTGGTGCGTTACCTTCCTTCTCTCTCTAGCAGCAATGGGAACAGCAGTAGCTGGAGCAGTCTGGGTCTGGAGGGGGAGGCATGTGAGGAGCGCCTGTCCTCCCCCTCAGGCAGGTCGGTCAGCAACTGGTTGAAATTGTAAAGTTTTCAGAATGCCCACAAGGTTTGGGGGAATCACCTAGAATGAGACAAAGACATGGCTAAATCAGAGTATTCACTCTGGAGCCAAAAGGAAGTAATGAAAGCATGTTACATTTGTATTAGTGCAAAATCTCACAACCAAATTGCAACGGCAGGATGGTTACATCATATGAAACTGATTTACGACATTCCTAGTGCAATAGTATTTTGATTTGTCCTTTGTCTCATACTAGGAACCACCAACTTCTTGCATGAACACCTTTACATATAAAATGCTTGACATGGTATGTGCTTGTAGATGCTACTGTCAGCATGCATGCCAAGTGTTATTACAATATTTTTTACATTTGTAATGTCATTATTTTGCGCATTCTTACCCCCTCTATTGCTTTTTGAACAGTTTAAACCCACCAGATTTTTCGACTGCCTTTAGTCTTGCAGGATTATTGACTTGTTCCACCATTCTAAAAAAAGGAAGGACAAAGGCATATAAATATATACAGTGAAATTAAATCTACATTGGCAACCATCTGAAAATTTACCTTTGTTTTTGTAGGCTGGATTCAACTTCAAACATTTCAGTATTTCTGATCTACATTTTTTTTGTTTTTTAAAGGCACTTGAAAGAAATTTCAATATCATCTAGAGTTCAGATTCAGTTGTTGAGTATTCATTTAAATGCAGAGAGCTACCACATTTATGTTGTCCTTATAAGAATCTGTTTGCATATTCATTTTTTTCTGAGTTCTTCCTTCAGCATAGCACATTAATTCAGTGCATTTTGGCAGAGACCTCCAGTTTCTCAAATGTCAGGTTCCACAAACAACCAAATGCATCAACATAGCAGGGTTTTAAAAACATTAATGCTCTATAGCAACATCAGACCTGGGATATAACACAGTGAGAGTATTTACTAATAACTTGCAAAATCTATAACAGTATGGAGCCCTGTGTGTACTGTACAACATGACATTATGTTCCATGGAAAATGCATGTCATCTATCAGATTTATTGTCCATTGTAGGCACTTGAGCATTTTTTCCCACCTCAGCTTACTATGTATTTAATTCTCTGCAGATTTTTTTTCATGATTTAACTATATCACAATAGTTACTTGTATCAGATATTGGAATAGGGTAGGTTTCACTGATTTGATTATAGTGTATTCGTTGCAATTATTACATTAATATTTTCTTGTTAATTGGAGAAGTAACCGATCACCTTTTCCCCAAATGTTGCATACAAATATTGCCATTTAGTTAATCAGTTTTGCAGAAAGTAGTCAAAATAACATCATATACTAATGTTATAACACAGAGTTTACGTGAGTGTTTTCAGTCACGTCTTCCATGTGTCTTGGCATGCTCTCCAACATGAGCCTTTCACATTGCTGTTGGCTGTTTTATGTCACTCCTGGCAGGAAAAAATGCAAGCAGCTCAGCTCTGTTTGATGATTTGTCACCACCCATCTTCCTCATGTTCACGTTCCAGAAGTTTTCAATGATGTTCAGGTCTGGAAGTTTAAACTGGGCTCCTCATTTTTTCCAGAGCTGTAAATTTGATTATAATGTGAGAGTGACCCACCCCTTCAGAACAATGTAATCACTGGGCACAAAGGATTAGTTAGTAGCAGATCTCCAGTTCAGTGCCTGCTTTTCAACATTTGGTGGCAGGCTTTTCACAGATTTAACTTGTGCGTTTTGTTAATTCTAAACATGACTGTTAGAAGTACTGTAAAATCAATTTAAGAAACATCAGACAGAATTGTCTTAGATTTGAGAATGACACTTAGCTGAGAAATGAATTATTTAGAAGCCTGATAGTAGTTGCCAACTGCTGCAACAATTGTCCTCTGGTGGGTTTATACTATTGAAGCACATTAGCAGAAGATACAACAAAAATTACTTTAGTCTTGTAACGCAAGGCTGTGTATTTGTTGCTGCCTTCGTTGTCTTAGTTTTTTCTTAGTTCTTCTCACCTCAGCTTTGATTGTGTCATCACTGCTTCATGATTCCCAAAATGATATCCTTACTGTATATCATAATGTGCAGAGTCTCAGTGTCTGTAGCCGAGGGCTGTGTCAACAAGACTGTCATTAACCAACTTATAAAGTGGAGAAATGACTGTTTACCTGTTGGCCCGTCACAGAGCAAATATTTGCACAATTGACAAAATGGATATTGAGTACACTTTCACACTAATGAAAATGCACTCTTAGTCATTGTGTCTTAACCTGAAAAAAACACATTAATCTGATTTACTGGAATACAGAAGAACTCTGGATCAGGATTGCTTTGATTGCAGAGCTTCTTCTATCCCGCTTTACTTGTATCAGAGGCCAGTTTCATGCATGCTTGTAGCTGTAACATGCCCTTTGTCATCTGTCCATGAGTAAAGACTTAACTCTGACTCATCTCAGACTCTATTCTCACTAACATGTGTAATCTTATATATTTCAACAGTGACCATACAGAGGACAAGGAGACTGAGGTCAAAGAGGAATCCAGTGGTAAGGATCTGCCATTACCCACAACTTTACCTATGAATAAGCTGTAGTGATGAGGGAATACTGGGGTTTTTCAATTTTAGGCGAGCTATTGAACAAAAGGATAGAATTGTTTAAAAGAGTCAAAGTCACTTTACAATTTCTGACAGCTGACAGAAATCAGGAGAAAGACAGGCTCTTCTCCTAATTTTGGTGTTTCCATTCTTTGAGATTCACAACAGTTGGCCTTGATTGTAGCTGGTTGTGTGCGTCTGTCTGCCTGTCTGAATGCGCTGTAGCCGGGGATTTCTACACCCCCATATTCAGCCACACTATTGCTCATTCATCCATTCCACTCCCTCGACAGTCACTCATTCTGTGTTATGTGAGTGTGTGTGTGTGTGTGTGTGTGTGTGTGTGTGTGTGTGTTCAACCAGAGCAGCCTCCACTGGAAGGGGGGGGCTCCTCATTGGGTATGTTCTTGCTGTGGGAGCGTGGGAACCCAGTACTGAGTAGAACATGACTGGGGGAGCAAAGGGCTGTTTAACAATACTTTATGTATTAGTCTGCATTTGGTGTATAGAAGGATAGGTTATTTGTCCTTAACAAGGAAATACATTTCCACAGTAGGTGTGCACAAATAATGACAGTATTATGCAGAAGCGTATAATTATAAGATTTCACACATAAGAGGCAAATACAATTATACAGCAGTACAAACTGGGTTGTTTATGGCCAAAAATGATCATTACACTAGTCTAGAAGTAAAATACTTCCAGAATAAAAGTAGTTCAGCTTTACCAAATTTGGGTCATAAATAAAGAAAAATTCAGTCAAAAGTCCTAGTTGGTTGTAGTTTCTAAGATACAGCCTTAGGCCAAAATGTGAAATTTGACAATTAATGAGAGAATGGGTTTGATTTAAAAGTATTGTTTGTCTCAGAGTCACCAGATCTACCTCTAAACAGTG
>JAQQZY010000015.1:21322223-21333824 GCA_030068375.1 Ostorhinchus rueppellii
TAATAATAATAATAATAATAATAATAATAATAATAATAATAATAATAATAATAATAATAATTGATTCGATTTTTATAGTGCTTTTCTAGATTCCCAAAACACTTTACATTGTTGTCCATTATTTATTCGCTCTCACATTCCCACTCTGATGGTGGAAAACTACATTTGTAGCCACAGCTGCCCTGGGGTAGACTGACAGAAGTGTGGCTGCTAATTTGTGCCTCCTACCACCACCGAACATTCATACGCATTCATACACCAGTGTGAGTGACACTATTCAAGTTATCACCAGTTTTTAGTCTAACCTATTGTATCACATGGTCTCTAGACGAGATACCAAAGATCCCTCTGTGATGTTTTTGCAGATGTCATAGTAACAGGAGTGGGGTTTAATCCTGTTGACTTAATGACTGAAACCACGACTAATGAAAACTCCCACAGAGTCGTTCTGAGACTGATGAACACTCATCTTTCAAAATGTGTAAAGACAACAGCCCTTCACATGCTCCTACTATTGTCTGCCCATTTCCCAAAGTGACCACATAGTGATGCTGTAACTGTGAGTCTGTGTCTGTGCAAGATTTCTAAGGAGATCCCAGGACAGCTAAGACCTTGGCACAACAGAAACTATCAGCGTGGGAGGAAGGGGATGGAGAAAATGATGGAAGAGAGAGGGGGAATCGAGATAAGAGGTTATGTCAGAGGGAACAGCTGAATCATATTGAGAATATGAGTGTTTATCTGGAAAGGATCGGAAGATAAAGAAAGAGGAGACTTTGGGCGGAGGGGAAATGGCTCAGTCAAGAGGGGCTGTGAGTGTTTCCCAAATGGACTGCTCTGTTTTGACTCTTTGGTGATTGAAAACAGCAGTTGAAACCTGATGTGGACCTGGTTACGTGGTAAATAATATTAAGTGTTATCTGTGAACATGGGTAGTCAGTGATTCTCTCTGACTCACAAAAACAACAAGCATCCCTCTGCGTATGCACACGGCACGTCATTGTTCCCACCAAACATTAGACTCATCCCTTTTAATAGCCCACTGAGGAGGATTTACTTCACCTTGTGTTGTGTCTCCTCGTCTTTTGTCTACTTACACCCACTCCTCTATTGACTCAGGTGCGTCTTAAGTTTGACAGACAGCACTGCTGGGTGATTCAAATTAGGAAACATCTTGACAAATCATGTTTCTTGGTGACCTCAGGGCACTTCCTCCACACCCACCTTGATGATGACAGTGGTCTGTTTCTTCAGGCTGGATCTGGGTCTCTTTGATGTGACCGCAGAGAGGAAGTAAGGTTAATTATGGGAAATCCTGACTTGACCAGCTGAAGAAGAAACAAGTTCTGCTGATGTCATTGCCAGTCCTAGCTTAGCGTTTTCTCCCATAGCAGTCCTCCTCCCTGTCCAGTTAATGCAGTCAACCTGGCAATGGATTTCTGACTGTAGGAATGACAGCTGTTTCTATAGATCACAGGTGTCAAACATGCGGCCCGGGGGCCAAATCTGACCAGCCAAAGTGTCCAATCTGGCCCGTGGGGTGAATTTGTGAGATGCAAATATTACTCTCAGAATAGTATCAGTCAAGAACATTAAAACCATTTCAGTTCAGGTTCCACATTCCAATCCACATTCCACAGGCCACTTCAGTCTCAAGTGGACCAGAACCAGTAAAATATTACCACAATAACTTACAAATAATGATAACTCGCCCAGTCTTCTCTTTGTTTTACTGTCAAAAAAAAGCTAAATTACTTGAAAATGTTTGCATTTGTACACTATTCTTTCACAAAAAAGTGAATAACCTCAACAAATACGAACAACCTGAAATGTCTTAAGAGACTTCGGTGTAATTGGACCAATATTCTGCCTGTTTCTAAATGTTCTGGGCATTTGTAGATCCACTGTGATCTGTAAGTTGTAATGCACATTTGTAAATGATAGACAGAGACAGAATATTAATAACATTGCACTTATTTTTCTAAAGGAATTTCACTTTTTTTTTAAAGGATAGATTGTAAAAGTTTTTCATCATGTAATTTCACTTTTTTCATTCTAAAACATAGAGAAATGCATGGAGTTGACATTATTTATATATTGTTATTAGCCCAACTCAGATCATATCGGGAAGATGTGGCCCCTGAACTAAAATGAGTTTGACACCCCTGCTGTAGATCATACTTCATTTATTTGCTCACGACAACCACTACTATTACTCTTACTTCTACTACTGTCAGCTGCTCCCTTTAGCAGCCAGTCGCCACAGTAATCTGCTTCCACCTGACCTTTTCCCTGCATTTTCCTACTTCACACCAATTACAGTTGTGCTCATAAGTTTACATGCCCTGACAGAATGTGCATGGAACAGTCTTTAATGTTCCAACCTGACAATAACCCAAAACACAAGGTCAATCCCATCTGTCATTGGCTGCAGCAGAAAAAAGTGAATGTGAAGGAGTGTCCATCTCAATTTCCTGAGCCACCCTGGGGATGTCTCAAACATGTAGTTCATGCAAGAAAACCCAACAACATAACGGGACTGAAGGTGTTTTGTCAAGAAGAATGGGCAGCTTTACCATCTAAGAAAATAATGTGCCTCATCCACAATGACCACAAAAGGCTGATGTTAAAGGAGCTGATACAGAGGAAAAAGAACTAGGGTATGTAAACTTTAGATCAGGGTCATTTGGATAGTTTCTGTTGTCCTGATGATTTAAAAAGAGCAAACACATTTGTTTGACAATAAATAGCTCCACCGAACCACTAGCCACAAGTGAAAGAAAAGAGTTTGTATTATCATTCATATTCTCTGAAAAATGACCAGAGAACCACAAATTCTGCTAGAGTATGTAAACTTATGAGCACTACTGTGTATGCATATCCTCCTTCATCACATCCATAAAACTCCTCTTTGCCTCCTGTCTGTTCAGCCCATCTTCATCATCCTTCTACCAGCACATTCCCTTTTCCTCCTCTGCACATATCTGAACCATCTCAATCTGGCCTCTCTCATTTTGTCCTCAAACCATCCAACCTGAGCTGCCGATCTGATGTGCTTTTTCATAATCCTGTTCATCCTTGTTACTCTCAAAGAACACCTCTGCTGCCCTGTAACACTGTCCACCTGCAGGTTTCACATTAGTACACCTTTAACCTTCCTCGTGTTAGCTTTTGACCATCTGTTATGTCAACAGGTCATGTCAAATCAGCTGTAAAATACATTAAAAACAATTATCTATCATCCAATTGGTTTCTCATCTCTTTGCTACCTTGTTAGGCTTCCTTATCCATGAAAATATTGGTTTTAATATTTTTGGTGTGAGCCTCTGGGCCTTTTTTTTTTGTCAGTATACCGCTTGATGTGCACTCTGCAAGTCACCAACTCTATACTGAACTGACCTCACATGTGTGGACATGCCTGCGTTTGCTTGTTTCAATTTTGTGCAGGTATAGTGGAAAACAAAGCAAAATCAGAATCCCCAAAAGCTCACATGATTGGGAGAGAAGCTGGCTGTCAGTGTGTTGGCTGACAGTGCACTTATGATTTCAGTTTTGGCTCTAATTATTGCTTTATAATCTTATTTTTATAACTGGGTTGAAACCAACCCTAACAACACAAAGATCATAATTTCAACCAGAGCATTTCATAATTTAGTGAAAAAAATGTCTTGAGTATTATTTTGTTGAAATAGAGGTTCCTGACAAACTCAAAAAGCCTTGATACAAAACACAGTGTGCTCCATTTATGCAGTTAAAACCTAAAATGGGTCGGTGCTGACCCTAAGACAAGAGGAAGGTTAAGAGGCCCTGCACAGAACACTGTAATATTACAGTTTTTTTGCAAAAATGTTGAAAAATTACTTTGATTTGTGGAGCAATAAGTCCTAGAGAGAAAATAATCGTTGTGTTTTCACATATTCTTTTGAGACATACATTAAAAGTGTGGAAAACAGCACCCAATATCCGAGCAGCCCATTATCCTGCTTTTATTACAACACAGTTACATCCAGTATTTAGTATTACATTACATGCCCAACACACATACAGACATGGACTTACATTTAAATATGGGTCAAAATCTAGTAATGTCCAGTCAGAGAGTGAACTTTAATTGTCATTCCAACTTTTATTTCAATATAAAGTAGCTCCTTGTCTTGGATAATCCCTTATGGTCCAACTAAAGCAAAAATGAATTTAAAAATAAAAATGTGGGTCATTTAGCAACACTAATCTGTCATACTGTCTCAAAAATGTCCCATCAGAGAGATTTTGAATACCGCGTTTTGACCCATAGTATACAGCTTTTACAAGACAAGGTGTTCTACCGTTCACATACCAGTGGCACAGGCTGGGAGGAGGCTTCATTTTCAGTAAACGGCTCAAGGACACTTTGACTTGTGGACAGGAGACTGAACAGAGCAGCCAAACTTCCGGTTCATGTACAATCCACTCTGCCTCCCCAGTCCCAGCCACCCCTTATGAAGACTAAGAATACATAGACTGAGATTACAGTGGAGACTTTGCTGCATCACTGAAAACCCCTCCAGTTCCCACCAAAATGGTTAAATGTGAGAATGACCTTTTTTTTTTTTGTTTATACAGACAACAATATCTGCAAAGTGATGTAAGATGGATGGAGAGAAAAGAGGAAGACGGGAGGCAGGGGAGCAAAGAGGAAGCAGTAGAGGATGAGAGGATGTAGGAGTGCTGACAGACTGTGTGTTTAACTTTTAGTAAGTGTGTTGGGGAGAAGAACATGTGGGGGTGTAACATGTGTTTGCACATTTTAAACAAGGACAGCTTGTCTTCTACTGACTAAGCATCTTTACTGCACATGTGTTTGCTTTGTGTATGCTATGTTCCTGAGTGACATTTTTATGTGTAGATTATATTTTACAGCGGTTGAAAGCTTATGAAGTTTTTTTCTCTTTTTCCCCTTTTCTTTTGTATAAACACGATCAGATTTTCCTAAAAGAATTGAAAAGCAAGAATTACAGAATTATCCAAATTTCCATTTTCACCTACATTATTGCCCATAAAGCTGGAATAAAATATGTGCTCATAAGTGCACTCATTAATTGCACATTGCACTTAGTTTTGGATCTTTTAGTTTTTTATACATTTTAATGTTGCTGTTTTCGCTGTTTTTATCCTGTGATGTGTTCTTTTATCTATTTATGTAATCTTATATTCTTACTGTCTGAGCCATCCAACGACATCTCGTTTAATATATGTACTGACGCGACGTTTATTAAATGACAATAATTCTAAGTCTCAAAATACGACCTCTTCTCATGATTTAATGGTGACAGTGTGATTTATTTTTAATAGATACAGTGGAATTGAGACAGTATGTAAATAATACTCCTGGTCAAAGGTAATGATTGATGTGTATAAATAGGAATAAAATGAGGAATGTGTCTGAAAACGAAATGATTCCCACTTTATTTACAACTGTGTATGTAAGTATGAACCTGGAAGATTATTGGATTATTTGAAGCAGATATTATTAGATATAATCAGATATTAATGAGAGCGCTACCTCTAGGAGTACCAAGAGAAATCCAAGTGTAGAAAGTCTTGGTCTAAATGGAAATTGTGCAAAGACTAAATATCCCAAGATAAGAACTGTATTATATATTGCAAAAAATGTTATTGGTAATGAATTCTGAATGAACGTATTTAGATTTTTGCCAGAAATTTCACATCAGACTTACCAGAAAGTAGATACTACAGCAAGATAGCAACCTGCTGACTATTTAACAGAAATGAATTTGCTATTTTGGTTTTGCCATGTCCTGAAAATTCATGCTGTGGAAGAATCTAAAACAGGAAGTTCATGGTAAAGAGTCAACATCCCTGTACCTAGTTAAGCCAAAACTGGGAAGTTGAAATTATTGCTGAAAAGGATGTACACACTATACTGAATACACATGTTCATATACTGTTGCCATGCAGAAGTGTTCTTAAGATTGGATGCTATTACATAATAAATAAATAAATATGGTGGATTTTTTTTTTAAAATCTCATTTAAGTCATAATTATGCAGGAGCTGTCACAAACTGTCAAGCACCATTGAAAATCAACTCTACTTTGACATTATTTTATTTTCTCTTCAGTAATTGCACTTCTCTTAGGGTTAAGAAGCTCTCTGTACCTGCACTGACATATGTATGATTATGTAATATTATATTATTACTCTATTAGGTCTCATTTGTGCGAAGGAAATTGTTACTCAGAGGATATCCTTTTCCTCTTTGCAGGCGTGGTCATGAGACCCCTCCCATAGCTTGTTCCCATGAACTGCTGCCCCGAGGAAACCGAAAGAGAACCATTAATACCATAACAATAAGATAATTACCGAACAATAAATAATACAGAGCAACATATGTAGCTTTCATACCAGTTACGGTGCTGTCACTTGTCATTTTACTGTGTTTCCTTCCATACAGTCCAGAAGTGCTTGCTTTGATAGTCTGCTCAGTGTTCACCCGGACTCTCCCATACTCTCAAACCCACACACATCTATTGAACTGAGATCTGCCTGATGGTCTGGAATATCCCTGTTTGGGCTGATCATCACTCCAATTTTCTTTTCAAATGTGTAGTTTTGATAAAACCGCAGGCCTGTGTGATGTGACGGGAGGGATGGGAGAGGAGGAGGGGAGCGCAGTGTAAACATTGGGGTTGCTATGGAGGCGGCAGTGTAAGAAGTCCTGAACGTGGAGGAAGACAGTCGGAGAGGCAGCAGCATGTGTGTGTGTTTTAAAGCAGACTTGGAGTGACCCTCTTACCACAGAGGATGTGGGAGTGAAGGGAAAGAGACAATTCGTTGCTCTTCTTGCCACGACTCTTAAAAGCAGCCACTCAATCAGATAAAAGAGACCAATAATAAACAGTGGAAAAATCCCGGCTTGTTTTACCTCTGCTATATGACGTCCTTCTCATGCATAAGGGATCGAGAGGAAGTGTGCTGTCGTTTCAGTTTGTTAAATACCAATACAGCTGCTCTGTCCAGGATCCATGCCATCAAACATTTATACCAGGAGGCACCCCAACCATTTCCTCATATTTGGCTTCTCTAATTTATGCATCTCTACCCTTCTGGTTTCAAAACAGGCTGAATCCAGTGGAATCATGATGGTTGCTTTGAAGCTGAAATAGCCATGGGCAGAACCAGACTGACCGGACCCTTCTCACTGTGACTCCACAGTCTGAACCTTCACCTCCGACCCTGTTACCTCAGACAAGATAAACTGCTGACGTCAGAGTTCATAGACAAGTGTGAGGTTGCTGAGTTTAAGATAGGGGTAAGTCCAAGTGCATGGTTAACTAAGAATGCTCTTAAAAACCAGAGATAATCAGTCACTCATAACAATGCACGATTTGGCCAGTGGCAAAGGTAAACACCCCGTCTCAAGTTTTATCTTTGCATGCAGCTATATGGGCATTTTTCTCCTTCTGTCTCCTTCTTACCTCTCTTCACCCTTTCTCTCTCATTCAAGCCTTTCTTCTTTTTCCCCTGTCTTCAGCTACAGGGCTTTTGGCTGTCTGTCATCATTTGAAAGAGCATCAGGTTCCACTCTCTGGCAGGCTGTACATAGCAAAACACAAGGGCATGGAGACTGTCCAAACACTCTTTCTCCATCTTGTGCATACACACAAATATCAGTGCATGTACACACACTCACTTGTAGATCAACCCAACATGAATAAAAGTGTGATACAACCCAAATAAACAAGCGCTAACCTGAATACCGCCAAAACCTTGCCTCCGCTCTTCTTTGCCACAGTACCAAGCTCCTGACTACTCGAGGAAATAGCTGAGGGCACAGGAAACCCACAGCTAAACACAGGTTCTCACGGTGTATTAATGACCCCTGACCGAGAGAAGAGCACTTCATAGTACCACATCCAATGCCAACACCAGGACCAGGCCACGGCCAGCCAAGTGCAGGAGGTTGCATGGAGCCATGACACGGTTTTATAAAGATCTCCTGGGAAAGATAAGGTCTACATCCTTGGTCAGTTTTCTCTGAAACAATGTCAGGAGACAGGTCTGGCTGAATGGAGAGTCTAGTCCTTCTGCTACATTTCAGAAGCAAAACATCAACAGAGGCAGTTCTATACAATCATGGTAAAAATGAGAGCAATGTGGTCGTACTACAACATAACCGAAATCATGTGTGTGGTTTTATGAAGTTAGAAAGCCCATAATGATGGAGTATTAAATGATTGTAGCGCCATGAGGTTTGATGGTTTGAAGGGGGGAGGCACTTATAAAAAGACAGCTTTCTCCCATGAACTCCTTTGGCACCCAGAAATTCACTATGATTTCGCAAACTCACTCAACCTACTACAACCACCCCTCCTTTCCATTGTCACTGCTTCTGCCTAAAATAACTCCTGTTCCTAAAGGAGGTTCGTTTTCTGCTGGGTTTTCAAATACTACACTCTTGTTCTGCTAGCAGTGGGAAAACAGGGGGTTAGGGAGGTCACTCTATGGGCTAACAGGAGCCACTGCCATGTTTAGATGCTGCAACAGCCACGATGTGTGACCGCTGGACTGTCTGTGGACACTCAGGCTTAATGAGGTGGTCCAGCTGGTCCGTGTGACAATATGTTATTGTGTATGTTTCTGGAGAACGTGCATGTAAGCGGACTATAATGGGAGATGAGAAGGAATTAATACTACCAGTGTTTGTTTTTTTCTTTTTCGGGCATTCGCTGAAACTGAGTTCAAGTTCAAGTTCAAGTTCCTCAAGGCAATGAGCAAGAATAAGAACTTGCAAAGAGGCAGAACCACACTGAGTGTGGAAGCCAAGAATGGTCATGAATCCCATTATTACCTCCAGAGGGGAAGTTATATGATCATTTCCCTTTCTTTGTCCCTCTGTCAACATTATTATGTAAAAAGTACTGCAATGATTTCAGGAAACTCACTGAAAAGATATGGATACAAACGACACTTTAAATGTTGTAGTAAATATATTAAATAGGGTAGAGGCTGGAATTTATCTCATCTTCTTTAACACAGGGGAGGTAATTAAGACTAACATATAGCTTGGTATATAGTTAAAAAAAATACATGAATAAACTAAGCAATTATTGACAACAATGATGAATTAGAATGAAGACATGGGAACAATCAGTTGTATTTACCACTGACTTATTAAAAGAAAACAAACTTTTTTTTCCATGAGAAAACAAATGATAAATTGTGCTTTGTTATTTCAAGATGGTAAAAATAACTAACATGATACTGTCATGAGAGCAAGATAACTGCCATCCTAGCTGTTCGACACACTTTATAAATTATACGAGTCTATATATTAGCCATTTGCAAACATCACCTCTGATCCTCTGTCAGAGTGTGGTGGTATTTTTACCTCCAAAAACACTGTATTTTCCTCTTGCTGTGCTCAGGATGCCTCTGTGTTATGGACATTGGGGCTGTGAGTTTGTACCTCCATCTGATCAGTAAGGACCCCTTTACACAGCACAGAGATCATTGGGTGACCATTGATTGATCAAAAATTGGCCCAATCTCTTAATGAGCTCCTGAGCCTCAAAAAAGCTGTTCGTGTGTAAATGTTCAGCAGATCCTTGTGCGTTCATTGTGTCTTTGGCCCCCACTTTAAACTGTCTGGTCAGTTGGATCAGGCATGGGGGATAATTGAGAAAGTCGCACCCATTCCCCCACTGATCTCTCAACCACTTCTTCTCTGGGGTGGAAAAAATTTGGTGTTCATTGAAAGATTACTGAGAGATCATTGGGAAATCAATGAGATTGTTGAGGGCTCCTCAGGTGGGCCTTTGAGAGATCATTTCCCTTGGAGATCAATGAGAGATTGTTTTGGGCTAACTCAAAACTTTGTGGGGACCATGGTGATCACTGGAAGATCACTGAGATGTTGGTGATCACTGGATGCTCACTGAAAGATCGTTGAGAGATCTGGCCATTTTTTTTCATCACTCAATGATCTCTCAATGATTGCCATCAACAGAACAATACACAGTAAAAAACAAGGTAACTCCAGTTCACCCTGGTCTTCTCTGTTACCGCACCACTAATGTTGTAAAGTTCTGTCTGAGAAATAATATAGCAGGTCAAAGGTCACACACAGACACTGCTGTCACCTCTAACACAGGCCTGACCATCAGACATAGGCAGCAGGCAGTGCTTTAGTTATGCTTCTTGGAGATGCTTTGCATTTATGCAGTGGTGCGGAGGAGTACATGTGCATTTTAGAGAATAACCAGTTGGGGGGGGGGGAAAAATTTTTGTTTTTTTTTTGTATTTCACTCTTTCTCACAATCACCTCTTGGTACTCATTCATTGAGTTGCTTCCTTCATATGTTGAGTAGAGAGGATGGGCCAAGACTGAACACAGGAGAGAAATGTTACATCATTTACCTTTGATGGCCTTAAATACTCAGACTCCAGTGTAATGATATTTGACAGAAAGAAAAAGAAAAGTAAATGGTAGAGTGATAGAGCATGGGCTAAAACAGCAATAAACCTCTGCAGTGAACAATGGAGAGAACTAAGGGAGTTAAGAGGATTGAAAACAGACCTGGAGTTGTCGCTCTTCCTTCTCCACAGGTATAGAATGCGTCTGTTCTTTGTACATATGCATTGGAACATTATATTTTACTATAGTGGCTGTTGGTAGCTCAGTCAAACACTTAGTAAACACTTCTTCAGCTAGCTCTGTGGTGTTGGTAATCTGTTTTATGTGGAGCATTGTTTCAGTCAAAGTAAGGCTTTATAAGGTCAAACTGAAAAGGCTCTCTATGGAGTTGAATGTTCATGCCAGGGCCTGGATACGAAACTGCCCTTTGGGAACAAGACAATTGTAACAGTAGAATAATGTGAATGCAGAACGATGAATATGTGGGATGATCGAAGTCATTTCCGAAAATTCTTAAATACTTTGTGAAAAAGCTAGTGCAAATGTATATTACTGGGACACTTAGAACACCAGTCTGTGAGTAACACTCTGGAGTAAAAAGGAGACATGGATGCAGAAGTTGGACATCCAAAGTTAGGTTTCACTTTCATTTTCACACCAGTTATTAAACTACGCTACAAAAGGATTTTATGACATTTGCTTGTCTTGTTTCAAACGTCACTTTGCACCCTGCAAGCTGCTGTCTTGAAAAAACAAAAAATGCAGAGTTGTAAAGAGGATTCACTCTTCAGTCATTAGCTTCAGCCTTGGCCAGAGTTATGCTCTTAAGACAGTAGGTGCGAGTGCTCATGGGAAAAAACGCCACAGATTCCAGCCAAAGGTGATGCTGAAATCCACTTTAAACAAATTCTCTGTACAGGATACTAAACATATATATGGTATTTAATTAATGTCATGTATTCATAAATACGTACATATATACTGTTCTTTAAGAGATATAATGAAGGATTGAAAAACTTAAAGAGGCTTTAGTGCTTTTTCTGAAGGAAGATTTCATCATTACTGTACCTGCCATGAAAAGAAGAATAAATCACAACTAAAATGAAACAGCGTGGGTTTTCTCCGGGTACTCCGGTTTCCTCCCACAATCCAAAGACATGCACTGATAGGTTAATCGGCTAATCT
>JAQQZY010000015.1:21334259-21355350 GCA_030068375.1 Ostorhinchus rueppellii
CCCTAAGCAGCTGGGATAGGCTCCATGCGACCCCCGTGACCCTAATGAGGATTAAGCGGGTATAGAAGATGAATAAAATGAAACACAAAAAAAATTGGCCAAGCTCTTAAGTATAGGTTTCAGTACAGACTTGTTCCATCCGTGATTCACAACTTTATTTACATCACTGAATAATCAGCCTTAATAAAGGTACATCTTTGTTACAACACTAGAACATGTAAATTTGCCATTCATTCTTTTTGGATAGTGGTTTTTGTTGTGACGCAAGCAGCACCCTTCCAAACAATACCAAGAATTAGTGGTGTGACACGTTTCCTTTCTCAAGAAATAATAACATCCATGCATTCACCTGTTAGGCAGTTTGTGGCTTGACAACACACACTGACTCATAATTGTGTTTTGGGGAGTTTTGTATTCATCAGTTCCTTCATTTGATGTCAAAGCAGAGAGCCATTTGTGTTGTTATCTGTCTTCAGTGTGCAAGAAAGTACTTACTTAAAACTTTGTTCTTTTGGGTTTTTGGAGATCAAAAAATATATTTTTTGGAGAAACATTTAAGACTGAATCTGAATCTCCTGCAGTGATAAACAGAGAGGTGTAACTTGGTTTCTTTAGCTTTGTAGAACTTTTGAACAGTTTTGGTTTGTGGCCTGCAGTTTTGGTCTGTTGGTTTACTCTCAGGGCGACACGGTGGTGCAGTGGATAACACTCGTGGCTCACAGCAAGAAGGTCCTCGGTTCGATTCCAGCACCAGTCACTGGTGGGACCTTTCTGTGTGGAGTTTGCATGTTCTCTCCGGGTACGCCGGCTTCCTCCCACAATCCAAAGACATGCACTCGTAGATGAGTTGGTCAATCTAAATTGCCCATAGGTGTGAATGTGAGAGTGATTGTTCGTCTCTATATATCAGCCCTGTGATGAACTGGCGACTTGTCCAGGGTGTACCCTGCCTTCGCCTTTAAGTAGCTGGGATAGGCTCCAAGAGACCCCCATGACCCTCGTGAGGATAAAGCGGGTTCAGAAGACGGATGGATGGGTTTACTCTCACTTGATGTCAAAGCAGAGAACCAGGCGTGCTGTCATCTTTCTTCAGTGTGCAATAAAATAGAAAGTAAAACTTTGTTCTTTTGGGTTTTTTAGAGAAGAAAAAAGATATTTTCGGAGAAAGATCTAAGATTGAATCTCTGCATCTCTTCCTGCAGTGATAAATAGAGATGTAAATTGGTTTCCTTTGCTTTGTAAAGCTTTTGAACAGCTTTGGTTTGTGGCCTGTAGTTTTTTTTTTTTTTTCTGTTGGTTTACTCTCACTGCAGTCACACATTTAAGCTCAGTGTGTCATTTGACTGAATGTGTGAAATGAGAAGGTGATGAACATAATACAGACACACTATCTAAAGCGTGATTTTGTTTCAATACTAGTTTGGGGTGACAATAGATTTAAAGGACACAATACTGGAATTCCGGGCGACACAGTGGAGCAGTGGTTAACACTCATGCCTCACAGCAAGAAGGTCCTCGGTTTGATTCCAACACCAGTTGATGGGAGCACCCGAAGATGAATGAATGAATACTGAATTCCATTTTTCAGGTAAACACACACAGACTCCCAAGTTAAAGCTGATATTCTGCACCCATTCTGTAAAATCTGTGTTTCTTAATATGATTATGGCAACAGCAATATATTTTTTTTTATGTTTTCTGAATCTGCTTTATCCTCACTAGGGTCACAGGAGCCTGTCCTACCCATTTATGGGCAAAGGGGTACACCCTGGACATGTGACCAGTTCATCACAGAGCTGACATATAGAGACAAACAATCACTGTCACATTCACACCTATGGGCGATTTAGATTAACTGATTAACATATCAGTGCATGTGTTTGGATGGTGGGAGGAAGCCAGAGACCTGGAGAGAACCCACGCGGACACAGGGAGACTATGCAAACATAGACTGGCGTTGGAATCGAACCCTGGACCTTCTTGAGTGCTATTCACTGTACCGCCATGTCTCCCTTTTTTGTTTTGTGTTAAATATGGGAGATAAAACATCACTTTAACTGTAGAGAATTAAGAAAGAATATATTAAATTGAAAATCCAGGGACATCTGACACCAAAAAATATTTACAAAATAAAATACACCACAAATAATGTGCCACAAATAATGATTAGCCTTTTCTCTTTATGTATGGAGGTTATTAGTGACAAAGAGCAAATCAGTTTGTTGGCCAAGAAAATACCATTGAGACCCTGTTGATGATATGTTACTAGCAAAAATTAATCCATATCATAAAAGTAATTAATAAATATGTACTGCTCAGCCAAAAAAAAAAGTCACATGCACAAAGTTTGTTTTTTTTCTCAAGATATTTTATAAAGTCTTTTCCTGCACATCTCAAAGACTCTCACAGGCATTCAGGTCTGGACTCTGTTAAGGAGAAGCCATGTGTGAAAATGACGTCTCATGCTCCTTGAACAATTCTTTCACAATCTGGGCCTGATGAATCCTGATGTTGTCATCTTGGAATATGTCTGTGTCATCAGGGAGGAAAAAAAATCCACTGATGTTTAAACCGTCATTCACTATGTTCAAGCCATCTGCATTTTATGGACACATTAACATTACTGAACCTAGACCTGACCAATTGAACCAACCCCAGATCATAACACTGCCCCCACAGGTTTGTACTGTGAGCACTCGGCACGATGGGTAATCACGTCATCTCCTCTTCTCACCCTGATGCATCCGTCACTTTAGAACAGGGTCAATCTGGACTCATCACACCACATGACATTTTTCCATTGAAATACAGTAAACTCTTTTCTGGTCTCTGTCAAAGTGATGGATGTTACTGCATCAGTTAAAGGGTTAAAAAAAACTAGCAAATGAAACATACTAACACTTTGATGCATGAATTACAAATACCTTAGTTAAGTTTTTTTTATCCTTAGTGTTTTTATTCCTCTTTAGGCGTGAAAAAAATAACGTGATTGACATTTTTGAGTGAAACTATTTTTTATGGAGTTACAAAAATGTCCACTCATTTGTACACCATGAGTTTAATTTTTGAAACAATATCAGACAGTGATATACGTGAATATTTTAATGCAGTTAATCTGATGTTCATGCATGAGCGTCCACTGTTTTGGCTGATATGGAACTAAAACAACAAAACCCATGAATATAAAAGAAAACAGCTGTAGAATAGATGTCCACTGTAGTGACCAGTATGCATCAAAGGGTTAATCCATTCAATGGACGGCTCTGAACTGCTTAGTAAAGTCCAAATGGGGACTGGCAGTGTATTATCTACTGATACATATTCTTGATATGTTCTGGTTTCTTCACTTGTTAAATGTCCATTTGTTGTCACGTCCGGATACTGGGATGAGAACCCAAATGCAGAGAGTCGGAGACTGAGGTCAAGGTTTAAACAGTAACTCAGTGTTTTGTTGAGGACCAAACATGAATCCAAAGGGGTGGTCCAAGGGCATAGTGGGGAACAGGCCACGGGTCAATACCAGGTAATCAGTCCAATCATACAGAAGTATCGGTAGGGACAAAGCAGGCTCAAAGGTCCAAAAACAAAAAAGGCAGTCCAGGTAAATACGGGAGAAGGCAAACAGGCTCGGAAGCTCCAGAACAGAAAAAACAAGTCTTAACAGGCAGAGGTACCGACAGACAGATAGACATGGCTTGGGATATCCAAAAAACAAAACAGGTAAAGAACAAGACAAGGCAGACAGGAAACATTAGTTGGTGACTAACAAAAGGTAGAAAACAAACTCACACAGGACACAGCAAACATAGGACTTATATACACACAGGAGGACGAGATAATCAGACACAGGTGCAGAACATTAGGGCAGGGACAGGTAATCTCAGAAGCAGGAAAACAGGACAGGAAGTCAAGACACCAGACATGAACAAGGAGGGAAAAATGCCAAAATAAAACAGGAAGTGAACAAACGACATACAAGCACTAATGTCTGGTAGCAGACATGGCATTTGTAGCATTTCCAGTCCACCTGGAACAGAGCCAGGGAGACTTTTTTATATTAGTTCTTGAGTAGAGTATTAACGAAAACCTTCACTGCAGAGAAGCGAAGACAACAAATAAATCTGTTGAATCTCAAAAGTGATTTATTACAAAGTCAAATAATAGATTAAAATGAACAACCAACAATTCACCAGTGATCACCAGTGAGAGTCACAAGGAACAATTATCGCTGTTTGGCCTGACAGGGTTCACCTCCTTCAGGGATTGAACACTGAACAGCAAAAACAAGACACTTTTATACAGTTCTAGTCACATACACAAGTGCAGGTGAATGAACTTAAATGCAGGCCACCAAACTTCTGTTCAAGGTAGGGCACATACAATGTCTCCACAATATTTGTTATTTGTCACACAGTTATTGATTTGCTCAGTACATGCATGGTGGTTTGGACAAAGTCCTAAAATGTCAAATTTAGATAATGTCTGAGACAAAATCACACAAAATTGAAGAATTAACAAAATCATACATAATTCTTTTCTACATAGACAACATATTGTGATTAACCTATGATTAACCCATAAAGACCCAAACATCCATCACCGACCAAAAGCATAAACTGATCTAAAATTTTCAATAAATGTTTATCACTAATCTTATCATTCATTCATTCATTCATCTTCTATACCCGCTTAATCCTCATTAGGGTCACGGGGGTCGCATGGAGCCTATCCCAGCTGCTTAGGGCGAAGGCAGGGTACACCCTGGACAAGTCGCCACTTCATCGCAGGGCTAATCTTATCAATACATGTAAATAATTGTTGTAAAATGCAGTTTGTCATCTTTTCATGGTCATCAGATATGATCCATTTGGATGTTCAGAGGCTCCGTAGTTTCTATGGAAACACTGTCATCTTCTACAACGTGAAGTCACCAGTACAACCAATGGAGTTGGATGATGACATTGGATGGAGACACTTGGATTATATTCAGCTAATGACATATTTTACTGCAAAAGTCGCGTTTTCTTCAGTTTTCTCTGTTTCTAATATAATAACTCTCAACTTGAATCTGAGCTTTTATTAACATTTACATGATCCGCGAATTAAACGTAGGAAAATACCAGATTTTTACTTAAATCATGCAAAATACAGAGGATAAGGTGGTGGTGATGGTGATAAATCATTCAAGAGGGGCTAAATGGAGAGAAAATTAAATTTTTGTAACTACCACAAAAGTAGTGCTAAGTCATTATGGGTTCACTGACCATCTCCAGTTATTTGTAGTGGAGTTTCATGATAAATGTGATAATAAATAGAAAGGAAATGGAATTAATAAGATCAGTAGCTTCATTTAAATCTCATCAACCAATCAAGACCCAGCATAACTTTTTTTTTTTGGCAGTTTCTAAATGGATTTTTCTTTTTATTTATCCTTTCCTAAATGATTTATCACCATTTATTTGGCATTTTTTCCAGTGAAAATCACATATTTTTCTATGTTTAATTGAGTGATAATGTAGATTCATAAAAGCGTAAAAGTTAAAGCTTATTCTATGAAAACAAAAAAACAGAAGAAAAACCAAGGCTAAAGACATTCATTTTTCTTCTGTTACTGTAATTATATTTTGCTTTTTTCTTTTGTTCAGACAAGGTATAATTTCTAGTGGTTACATGCTTGACAGTTTCGAAAATATATAAAATATATATATATATCTTTTGTAGAATCTATCATTAACTGAACATAAACCCAGTGTGTCCATCCACTGTCATTGATCCAACTCAATGGGTTTTAGTGGGGAATCAATGTTGTAGGAGATGACAGTGTTTCCATGGTAACATGGAGCCTCTGAATGTCCAAATGAGTCACATCTGATGGCCATGAAAAGATTAAAAAAAAAAAAACCTATATTTTACACCAATTATTTACAAGTATTGATACATGTATTGAATTTATCAACAGTTTAGATCAGATGTTTTATGTCGACAGTGCATATCTGGGTCTTTCTAGGTTAAAAATGAGGAAGACATAATATGTTTGCTCTGTTTGAATAGTTTATAGTTGACATGGTTTTTATTTCTCATCCTGTAATTAAGGTTACAAAGGTGACTAAAGTGGTAACTGATGGTTGTAAGTAGTTTTTTCCGCTCTGGACACAGCCACCCACACTGCAGTGCGTGACTCTGGGGGTGTGGACGCGCAAAAAGAGGGTGGATCACGTGTTAACGCATTTCAGTAAAGTGCCTCTGAAGCCATAAAGAGTTCGTCTTACCTGTTGTTCACTCAGGTCGATCTGGAGTGTCGTCGAAGTCTGTCCAGTCGGTGTGTGTGTGTGCGAGAGGGAGAGAGAAACAGGACCGAGCCGCCCCTCTGATTGGCTGCGGAGACTAACGCGCACCGTCAGCCCACCCACCGCTGCGTCCAGGGGACTCTTGAAGATTCAGTTTGCTTCCTTGCATTGAGTTTGGGCTGAACGGCACTCGCATAACGCGCACCATGGCAGCTACTCACGGCGAGTATAGAGGCTACCTACGGAACACCGTCGACATGGAGACGGGCCAGCACCGCTTCCACCCCGTACAGAGCTCGGAGTCCACTTACCGGCCTCTCCTATTCGGAACCCTTGTTGTTATGGGATTGCTTCAGGTGGCCTCCAGCGTGGCGATCTTATTGCACCTTACAGGGTATTTGCAAGAGGTAAGTAAGCTCAGTCTGACACTATAATGTGGTTTTGGTTGTGATTTCCTTTGCGCACTGAAATGCCCTGCAGTGTTATTCAACTTGGTAAGCGTGCGTAAACTTACTTAAAGTATGTATCCGCGCGTAAATATTTATCCACAACAGTTGCCAACTGTTAATAACATGGCTACAAGACATTCTGACAACATTTGCGCAATTTTATAATACCATAAAACATCAGATAAGTTTGGTTTTCAGATGAACATAAAACTGGCGGGCTGTGTGCTTAGAAGTAGATGCAATCTAAAAGAGAAATAGGAAAAAAAAACTGATGTGCGCCAAGGTTTCATGCACTTTTGACTTGTCTTTGAAGGCGCTGCGCCTCTGTGGCACACACTTTAAACACTTCTTCCCTCGCTTATAAAAACACCATGACTGATAGATAGCATCTCACGAAAGCCTGATGAAATTTTTCCACGCACATTAGTGATTTCAGCAAGCTGTGATCCAGGGGCTGCAGCACAGCTCAAAGCTCTGCAAATCTGTTTGGAGGTGATAACATCTCAGCTTCTCGATACAGGCTCCGCTGCAGATACAAATGTCAGTCTTGCGAGATGTCTTGTTTGCAAAATACAGATGTTTTCACTTGAGGATCCGAGCCTGCAGTATTTCATGCGAATGTTTACATGCCATCTGGGGGTTAAGGCTATCTGTAATTTATATGTGTCATAACTTATAAACCTTTGAGCACAAGCAGAGCTGTTTTTATAGAATTTGGTGGCAGAATTTTGGCACAGATTAAAAAAGACTTAATGTTTTAATTTGTAGCGATAATATCAGTGTTTTTCTGCAAGGTCCATTTCCATTGTCAAGTTGGACAGTGTATGTAATCTTGTAAAATAACATTTCGCTGCATTTTGCCATGATTGTTTTTGTTAGGCTTTTTCATGGTGGTTTCAGAGCTTGAATAAGTTTCATGTCTTAACCAGCCAAGAAAGAAGACCGCATCTCTGCTGTCAGGATGTGTTAAGTTCACCTGGAGAGCATCTTTCTCTCCTTCTGTCTTGTCTATCTCTTTGTGTGTCTGTGTTTGCCTCTTTCACAGTGTTTGTGTGTTAAATTTCTTTGGCTTGTTCTTGGCATAAACACATTGCAGTGCGGTAGTAGCTAGTTATGTACTGGACATACGCCAGAGGAAAAAAGAAAATGAAAAAAGAGGGAGGCAAAAAGAGTAAAACCCCAGTGAGAGGGGAGTATGTGTAATTTGTGATGGCTGGAGTTACAGTTTTGTAATAACAGACGTATGTGGTATGGATGTCATTAGGTGATGAAAGGAAAGGGATGCAGGTTTAGATCTTTAGTAGTGATTGGCTCGTTCTCAAAACACCCGGCGGCACTTGATGTATTTGGTTGGTCTGTTTTTTGGATTAACACAGCTTAAAGACTAAATCTGATGACAGCTGCATATGCTAGCACTTTTTAGTGTGAGTCAGTAGTTGTGTGCGGACTCCAGTTTGGCATAGGACCATCAGCTCCCCTCGGCACCTGTAGGACTTCCTGGAGATGGAAACATTGAACTGAGATCCTCACTGTGCCGTGTCTACACAGGAATGTGCTGATCAGAGCATGTGTTAAAATGCTGCTTTGAAGTGTCTTTTTATTGTTTTAGATTGATACGTGCATCAGTTAGTGTGCATGCATGAATGCCTAATGAGCATATTTTTTACTGTATCACCACCGAAGACCTGCTGTTCAGACTCAAAATCACTTTGTCTTCGGCTGCTGCGGTGGAATGCAGAGTGACATACGGAAAATAACTTAACCCCCACTCCCACACGCACACACGCCTAAACATCCAAACTTGCTGCTTGTCTTCCTGTAAGTTTTGTGAAACACTCCTCCCACTCACACCTGCCAGTGAGACATTTATAGTAATAGATTGTGCTTTTTTGAAAATGTGGATTTATATAGCCTATAACGACCCCTCTAACCCCAGTGTGTCTGTTTCTGTCTCCAGGTAGATTTGTCCACAGCACCACATCGACCCATAGAGGTGAGTGTGACCCCAGCACAACACAATCCACTCATGTATGTGTGTCAATCAATCTTCATTTATGTAGTACTGTATATAGTATAGAACGTGTATATAGTACACCCCACCCACCCACACACACACACACACAAGCACACATTCACTTAAAAAGACGGATATACACTATATGTATAGATGCTCCATTAGACCTGGTTTCTGTTACAGCTGCATTGTCTTGTTAATGTAGTGCAAAGACTATACTTATATAAATGGCTAGTGTCACTTTGTTGCCTATCAACAGTATCATTTTGTTACCAATGCAACTTTCATTAGAATGAAATGTGAATGGGAACCACAGAGTAACTCACAATCTGATATTATTATGTCACGCTGCCCAAATATGTGCAATATTTGATGCATTACAAGTACCATCTGTGAAACATCACAAAGTCTGTGTGAATGACGAAGAAAAGATTGCTCTGAAAGCACAAAAAGCAGGAACATGGATATATTTCATACTGTGGAAAGAAGTGTATGGTCTGTGCTTAGTGCCTTTGGTGCCGGTACAGCACAATATATCATACTGTATTCAATACAATGACAATATAATGTGAATACTTGACAAAATATATTATGAATACCACTTTAATACCATGAATCATGTCAACAACAGGGAGTCAAATAACTCTGATGATCCCACAATCTCCACAACATCATCAACTACATCTTCTGGTATTGTTTTGATTGAGAGGCCCCAAACAGCTGAAATCTTATAGTGTGTGTTTAATCAAACTCAATATCAGTTTGATTCGCTCTGATGAACTGTGTCACTTGAAGCAAACGCAGTCAAAAGCAATAGAGCCAACAAAAATCTCTCAGAGTCCAACAATAATTTACATAAAGAATGTTTTGAAGTCTACAAGGTACTTCCTCCTGTCTGTGTCAGGGGGAAAGTTCAGTACATGTAATGACGTGGTTTTGTTTTCAAAGCAGTTAAAGAAGTGAAAATTGGATATAGGTAATCATCTGCAATTTCATACTGACAGTAGTGATGGTTTTTTTCATGGGTGTGTATTCAGTGCATACCACAGCTTCTGTAAAGCCAGCACCAAACCCTAGGTGGTTACAGAGGCTGGGGACAGGCCAGACCACAGCAGGAAAAACACCTTTCTACCCCTCATATATGGACAAATAACATAGCTTGTCATCTTTTTTCCACGAGGATAACTTTTAACAAGTTTGATTAATTGCTGTTCACAATTTTAATGCATCAGTTATGAATGAGTCATTCACTGGCGTCAGTGGTTGCAGAGTGTTCCTATAATGATCAGCAGTAGCATTGGGAGATATAAGATGGGAATATTTAACAGCTGCTATTTTTTTTTAAATTCATTAAACCATTTTTAAGTCGCCACCCGTTTTTTTTTTGGCTGAGATTTCATTAAGCGAAAGCAAAAACCATCCAGGAAGCAAAGCAACACAGAATAAAAGGGAATTCTTCCCTTCAGTAGTGTTTGGTTTCCCATAATGCTTTAATTTCCTTTGAAATCATATATTTGTGTTTTCCCTGGGTATCCCTTGTGGAGGACTTACACAAACCACCCACCCTGTCTTGGACTGAAGAGTTTATTGTGTCATTGTTAGCCCTCGGACGTTTCCCATGGACTAGAGGGAGGCATGCTGGGAGCCTTATGAGGTGTCAGGGTGACGGGTCCTGTTGGAGCGTACTCGATTGTGTTTGGGTCAACCCCGAGGCCGCTGCCGCTCTCTGCTAACCAACCAGACGAGTGTTAAAGGGCAGGACACAGCGGACGGCTGTCAGCTTTGCGGTGTGTCCTCTGATGTGAGACAGGATGTGCAGGCCTGGCTGAATGTGGGTTGGGGCTGTGGTCAGGGGGATATCAGGAGTGGTGAGAACACAGGATCCTCAATCACACATCGCTCATGATCTGAATGTTTACAGTAGAGACTGACCGACGAATTGGCGCCAATGTGAGTTATCGCTATCAGTAGAACTTGTGCTCTGATAGAGGCCAATGGATAATATCAGGCTTCACAAGTCAAATTACTGTTTTTGAAGGAAAATAATAGCTCAGTGTGTAAAAATGGCTCCTTCTGAGACGTTATAGTTTGGGGGGATTTTCAGTTCCAGATAGGACCATGCTATGTGATCATATACTGCATGACCATAGTAGGTTTTATAATTTATTATTATGATCTACTGTTCACATTGTATTGAAAGTTACCCTCCTTTCAGCCATATTTTTACTATTCTGTTGCTTTATGTTACTCACGGTATGGGTGGAAGTAGGAAATTTGTGTTGCAAGATAAATTCTATCCTAGACAGGAAATCTATTAGGTTATATACTGCATCAGAAGATTAGCGATCCCAGCATGTATGTTTATTTATGTATATTTAAGTATGAATTATTCTGCTTAGATGTTCAGTTCAACACCTATATATAGTTTCAGGTAGAGTAAAGGATAACCAGCATTTTCCCTGTTACACTGGTCTTTAAAAGTGTACTTCTAGTTTACAGTCAGTGGAGATCAGTACAATTACGTTAGGATAAGATGTGGCTGAGGCAGTTTGAAACATGAAGAGAGGTTCTGCCAGGGTGGCCAGGCTTTTGTTCCGTTGTCGTATCTCATAGACCATGCATCAACATAATCGAGACTTTGAATGATGTATGTGGTGCATAGTTAAAGGGTTGAACTAAAGCCGGCATGCACTGTGGTGTTGCAGAACCGTGCACATGTAATCAAATCGGCCATAGCTGAATGTATGTTTCCAGGCAGACATTTCTTATTCATGTAGCAACGCTGTCTGTTGCAGAGTGCTTGTCACCATTCTGCTCTTTATTTTCCGCTCAACACTGGAGGCTGCCAAGTTGCTACTACTTTGTTTAAATAATCTTTTCTTTCTGGTTAAAGTAGTATGACGCGGTGTGACCACAAATCAAGATAGAGCCCACAGTGTAGGGCCAATTGGGAGAGCGTTCACAATTACTTTGTAACCTTGGCAAGACGTTGTTTACCCATGTCTAGTTCCTAGACACTGCCCCATAAACATGTTTGTGCAGTAAATTGTTTTTGGAAGACAGAGAGTGCTAATCTTAGTTTGAGAGTCGTGCAAATTTGTCTGGATTCAGGCTATGAATAAATACTTCTCAGTAATATTAGCACAGCGCAGGTGCACGTTGCAAAACCATGCTAATGATGGTACTGTCTCGGTAGTTGAGTTCATTTGGAATATGTGGCAGTGTTTGCTTTGAGATGCGCTGTGTGTGGTTTTTAAGTTGAAGTGTCTGTGTCAACATTTTCCTTTTCACTTTGTCTTTATTTAGTTGCTGGTTCAGTTAGAGATGAGATGATGCCACCAGCATACCTGAGAATTTAGATCAGAGGAACAAGTTAAAACTCCTTCAGATGCAACAAAAACACGAAGAATAAAATAATAAAATCAGACTTAATATTCTTTCCACTGACATTTGACGGATGCTCATAATTACAGTCATTCACCTAACTCTGTCGATGTATGAGTGCACCATTATCAGACTCATGCTGCATCAGTAGTTGCATCCATATTTGCCTCTGAGCCAGATTTTCCTTAAAACAAAAGTCACGTATTCCTTAAATAAAATCTTTTTTATGAGTCTGTTTGGTGGAGGCAGAGGTAAAGTCAGAAAGCATAACATTCCTGGTATCTTCATCTAATGCCAGATGTGTAACAGAGTTGGCAGCTCTGGTGTAGTAACTGTTTACTTGCTTGGAAACCATGTTTTCCTTGAGTATATATGCACCATTTTGCCTGAGGAGGATGACCCACCTCAGACTGGGGACAGCAACGTCATCAGCCTTGAATAGAATCATCACTCACAGCTGAATTCCTTCCAAGTATTTGTGCCAAATCTGTGAGAAGTGCAATCTATCTGAAAGGTTACACGGACCAGGAGGCCTCGCTGTCACTGCCTACGGCTCCAAGTAACCACGGCTGTAATGAGAAGTGAGCAAAAAAGCCAAAAGGGATAAATAATACACACAGACATGCAGTGTATACGCTCACACACTTACTGTCTGTAGATACACAATTCAATAGAACAGTCACTTAAAGAGACAGGATATCAAAGCTGCAGTAAAGTATGTCAAAATCATATTGTCGCTGTGAAAAAGAGTAATTTGAGGGAGTTGTTGATCAGTCCATCCTGTGGTGGATGCATTTCAAACCAGGAAAATTCTTCGAGTACCAATCTGCAAACACAGGTCATACACATGAAGCGTATTCATCTTTCATTCAGTATTATTGTAAAACAAATGTTGTGTTTCTGCAGGAGGTGCAGACAGAGCCCATGGTCCATGCACTGAGAGACACAAGGAAAAACAGACGGTGCAAAACTCAGAAAGAAAGTCTGCCAGCTGCTCATCTACCAATCAGAGCGCATCAGGAGTACTCCAAGAGTAAGTCCAGTTTGTCATGTCGGAAATACTCACATTGGGGATAGTTGTACTATAACTAACCAGGAAAAATCCAAGGCTACAGACTAATATACATGAGTCAGTAAGAGCAACAATACAGGAAGTAGAAGAAGTAATATTAATAAGTAAGTAGAGAAATATGAAGAGAATATTCGTCTTTTAAAATGACTATTGTGAGTACTGTGCAACTAAGTGGAGTACTTTGTGCCTGAATGTATGCATTTATGAGTAAGACTAATGTTAAAGGTTCAACATGTAACATTATGGGCTTGCATAATGTCTGTGTTGCACTGAGATTCTGACATGAGGTACATCCATATCTCAGCGGTAACAACAGCTTATGTTCGTGATGTGAATGAGAACTTAGAACTGAGCTTAAGGATTTTCACAGAAAAATGAGTCCTTTACAGATAAATGAGTGCATATAAATTACATATAAATGTAGTCAACTAGGTCAGTCTTAGGTTAGATAGAATGTTCGTTGATGTTAACAAATAATCAACTTCTAGCACAGAACAGACTCCAACATAAATTCCACATAAGATTAGAAACATACAAAAAATTGACACTTCAGGTAGAATCTGAAACCTTTAGGCTATGTTCAGAAAGGAGGTCTTGACGCACAATTTGGATTTTTGGGAAGAATCAGACTTTTTTGTGTGCTCGTTTATATTACACATTAAATGCAACTCCAGTTTTGAGTATGAACTAAAAGTGACCCTGAAGTGACCCTCATACGCAAAAGAGGTCCTGACATAATGTGTGTTTATGGAAGTAAGTATGTTTTTCCTGCCGCTCCTCCTCCTGGGCCACAGAATTGGGATATTTGTTGCATTCTAATGACATAAAGGTCGTAAAAATGCGACCTGGCCATTCAAGCTGAAGTCACATTGCAAAGTATCAGATACATATAGGATTTAGGACCACATATGAAGGAGGACAGGGTAGGATTTGAAAAAATCAGATTTGTGCTGTTCAAATGGTCATTAACAGATCAGATACAGGTCACACATGAGCAAAAAAATGGGATGTGGGGCATATCTGAATGGAGGCTTAGATTTAAGTGTAAACTAGGTAAAATGTAATATGATCAATACCCATGACCTGACTGTTATAAACAAAATGACTGACACATTAACCCAAACTTCTGCTTCCATTACTCTTATTGCCATGCAGAGGGTGAGCCGACAGCCATCACCATCGACTGGGATGAGGTCCATGGATATCGCCACAGGATGAACTACCACAAAGGGAAGCTGCTTGTGTTGGAGTCTGGTTTCTACTATGTTTATGCCAAGACCTGCTTCCGCTACTATCAGTACTTACCAGAGGAAAGCAGTCAGACGGGGGTCCCCAGCGTGGATGTTAGCAATACTCAGCTCATTCAGTACGTCTACCAAGAGAGCATCAAACACAACAGCAAGGCTGTACTGCTGATGAAGACAGGTAGCACCATGCGCTGGAGCAACATGAGTTATAACATGTACTGTGCCCAGCAGGGCCGAGGGGTCCGGCTAGAGGAGGGAGACGCCTTGTATGTTAACGTGTCCAATGCTTGGTTGCTGGACCCAGAGAGAGAAGGGACGTATTTTGGGGCCATAAAGTCGGGTAACTGAGATATAAACGTGGGGAGCGGACATGCTACTGAACATTTGATTGCCAAAAAACCACTGTTAGTGATGTTTTTTTTATGTTGATTTGTCAAAAAAGTGTTTTTGTTTTTTTTAGATGCATTGTTTGTTTATCCTTTTTTTAACTCTTTTCTTCATGAAATAGCCATGGGATCTGTAAGAAAAAGAGAATAGAAAGAAAGGGAATAGGTTGTCATCTTTGATAAACTTGTTTTGGCACCAAGCCCTCTCAAAAATCACAAAACACACAACTGGGCTTAACGAAACTCTCAACTTTATCCAAAATAGCACTGGATTTTTTCTTAGGTATTGTGGTTTACATGGGAAATACTCATTACATTCTCTTCAGATTACAACATTTGTAGGTTTAAGCATTGACATGTGTGTGCGCACTAATTAAACAAACCACAAGGAAGCAACTAAGGAAGTAAATGTTGGCCAGAAGTGAATTGTGAAAGGATCTATCATTGGTGAATATTAGAAATGTTTGCAAAGAACATTTCAGCTGATAGAGCATCTGCTTACACTTAGCAGATTGTAACCGAATAAAAATAACAAGACCTGTCTGTGACCCACAGCAGTGCATGCACAAATGTTTTCTTGAGAGGTTGTGTAAGTGTGAACAAGGCAGGCAATGAGGCGTCCTCGCAGTAAGTAACTCATCGGTATAATTTGCAATAAGCAGTTAAATTTTGATTTATTTCACCCTCAAAATCTCTGAGGTACCATTCGAATCTAAGACCACGAAAGATTTTGACTTTGACGTTTGTTTAAGCAATACTAGTAGTCTAAAAAAAGGTGGTTGTGTGTGTTTTGCCAAAGACTCCTTTGTTATCCAGTTGTCTGTCTTTGAAATTAGTGAGATTTAAGAGTGGCCTGCTTCACTGAAGCCAACAACATGACAATGTCATTTTAAACTAAGGATAAAGTGACATCAGTTTAATGTTCATGACAATCAACAAGCAATGCAGATAGCTGGACTGTCTGACCGATAATGACATGAATAGACTTGTCTTCTTTAACTAGATGAATCAAATTGAGTTTGATTCATCATTAACTTAAGTTTTTTTCATTTGGCTCGTCAGTGAGGTAAATGGGAATATGCACTAAATATTTATTTATTAGCTATAGAAGTACAGAGACAGGTCATTGTTAAAGTGACCTTTCGGCTGTAAAAAAATCATTTATATTTTATGTCTATATGACATTCATTACGCAGCACTTAGAGGAAATATTAGACACGCTTTTTGTTATTAAAACACAGGGGCTTCATTTTTAATTCCATATTTATGTATCTTGATTTTGACGATTCTGTGTGCACTTGCCTAGCCAAAAGCAATATGGATATATTGTTTCATCTACAAAAGTGTAGAATACCTGTAAGATCTTCATCTGATTTCATCTGATAGATTTTTTCCATTCAGTGTTCTTTTTATTTATGTTTGTGTATGTTTTAATAAAAAAACTACTTTTGTAACAGTGTTTCATGTGTACTGATATTACCTGGTACAGGCTGGAGGATTGAACTTCACAGGGTTAGATCACAGCGTAACCTGATAAACAGGCCACCCTGACTGTAATATTATGGTGATATGCAATTTGATAATGTTCACAATATTTGGAAAATTCAACGGCATTATGACCAGAGAGTGAAGTCATGCTGTTCCTTTACCCCACTGCAGCGCTGGTCAGAGCAGCCCACCATCTCATTACAGAGATAGGTTGTATAGAGAAACCGCCCACTGCTCTGCAGCCCTGTTAACTCACAGCAGACATTTGGACCACAGCACACAGCGACCTGCAGAATAAACAAGAAACAGACTGCATGGGATGGGAATAATGATGAGAATTTCATTACTTCAATGTAATATGTATAAGACGTTTTGATTACTGTGGTGATGTGTCTCCCATGAAGCCCCCACAGCATGTGCGAGAGAAACTGTTTTAATGTTAGAACTGAGGCCAAACAATCCCTCTATTGTCTGTACTTGGGCGTTCACCAGCATATGGCCAGAGAATGGCTGGGGCTCACACGTTTGTGCTGTACGCCGGGACCTCACACGGCTTTCAGCTCATTGTTCAAAGAGTTTGAAATAAAATCTGGGGTTTCAGGAAAGTGCATAAGGAGATGATTAGTTTTCAAGTTTTGACATGATTTTCAGTGCCAGATTTTTTTGTAATGTACAGAAAATATTTCGCCTGTTACGAAATATCTTACAAGCATCACTGACAATAGTACTAAAACATTAGAACTTGAAACATGGTCTTTTAGGGACATGTTTAATGCAAATGCCAGACACTGGTGTCTGTAGGGCTACTCTGTTTCACATTTAAATAGTTTTAGCTTTAAGTGTAAACACTGGACTTCCGTAGTGTGCCACTCTTTTGAAGTGACTCAATTTCTCAAGTCTTGGCACCAAATCGAAACCATTAAAATGTGTTGTGTCAGTAAACACTATGGAAAGCTTGGCACCCACTATATCCCCACACTGAATATATACATATTCTCCCACGAATGTGCACTCAACACATTTTTGCTTGTCCATATAGAGTACAAAGCGTTTTACTTGCTCGCTATACTTGGTGGTTCATAAAATAGGCCCATTTGGCAGAAGTGGAGAACTTACCAGCTTATTTTATTACTCACATATGTAAAAACACAAGGGGCTATAGCAATGAAAAGAAATGAGCCAATCCATGTCAAAGTAGGTATGGATTTTAATGTCAGAAGGAATGAACTAGATTGCTGACTTGTGTTTTTTCCTTCCCGTCCACAGGTCTTCAGACATTCCACAATGAACGTATGTCGGTCTTTACTCATGTCTTCTACTTCTTCCAGTTTTTCCAGTTTAATGATGTTGCATCTCCCCAGACATTATTTCAGCGTCCTCTCCCTGTGGCTCAGCTTAGAGGTGGAGCTGTAGATCCAGAAAAACAAAGTCATGTTTTGGAAAATATATCAGGGTGTTTTTCCCCAATAAGCAGCACCAGCGGCATCAATATAGAAGTTAATGCTATTAGCAAACTATGGGTGCTTAGCTTTATGAGACTTTGTGGTTTGGAGGAAATGGAGCCATGAGAAGTGTGTTTTACAGAGCAGCTGGAGGCCGTTATTATGAGCAGTCAGATTGCTTAGTGCTTCACACGCTTGCAAAGATTTAAATATCCACACACTCACTATCAATGTATGTATTTGTGCCCACACATATCAACAAACACACTTACGGGCAAAACTACCTAACGCGCATGCACACACACTCCTCTGCTGAGTCAGCTCAACTAAGTATTTTCACAAGCTGGGCCCTCGCCCTTTGTCTTCACCCCAATATAGCTCCTATGTTTCAGGCTTTTGATGTCTGACGTTTTTACCACTTGGCTAATGCTAACATTAGTGTTATTAAAACAATAACAGAGTGAGATTTACAGGCTGTACTGCAGACATATGGGCGTGAGATAGCAGGAGGGTTATTACTGTAACCAGGCCGTGTCATCTCCTGTATGAGCTGTCGGCAAAGTGTGTGTGTGTCAGACTGTCTACGTCTGAAAAATTGTAAGCCGTTAGCCAGTTTTAAGTATTTAATCAAATAAAATGGCTGCAAATTAATACGACAACAATTTGGCGGGGTTTTTTTTGTTTGTTTGTTTGTTTGTTTTTTTTATGTCAAGCTCCATAAGTGGATTAAACTCTTTTGACCTTTTATTACAAAAGGAAATGTGTATATCAGCTTTAACTCATTGCAAACAAAAGTTTTCTTACTCTTATGCTGACCCTCTGACCTTATACTTGCCCCTTTTGGTCTGGCTTCAGCACCATGGATAGCACATATAAAAATATCAGTCAGTCACAACATTTTAGATTAAACACAAAGGAACGTGGCTGGACATTGACAGCAGAATTTCTCTCAATACACTATGATGTATTGTTAAATTTGTTGAATTTTGAGTAGACCAGTGTAATAATTGCTTCCTTGCATTAAAAAACTAGAAATATTGAATTCTCTAATGAATGGGATAGTCTAACTTGCCCATAGGTGTGAATGTGAGAGTGATCGTTTGTCTCTATATGTCAGCCCTGTGATGAACTGGTGACATGTCCAAGCTGTTCGCCGCCTTCACCAATAAGTAGCTGGGATAGGCTCCAAGTGACCCCCCCTGACCCTAGTGAGGATAAAGCAGGTTCAGAAGATGAATGAATTCTCTAATGCTAATCTTTGGATGCCTGAAAGGTTAAAAACCAAAAATAGCTGCCTCTGCAAACCGAGAATGGAAAAAGTCCAGGACATTATAGTTTTATACCCAATAAAGTTTAATATATCATGCATTATATATCACCAATAAACCAAAATAGACTAAAACCCCCAAAGAGAGTCAAAAGGTAGAAAAATGTGCATTATATAATAAACCTATCAAATGATTTCCCTTTCAATTTTAAAGATTATTTCTGCATAAAACTGTTTATATCATTCAATTTACTCATTTTGATCATTATTGGATTCTACACATTCCCCACAGGGATCATTAAAGTTCCATGTAATACAGTGTTTTCCTTTCAGTTTTTATTGTATCCCAACAGATTTCCAGCTAAGACTCAGTACTCAGGGTTCTGATCACTGGTTAGCCCACAGATTTAATCATAAAACTCTAAATTACACCCAGAGGAGGAGGGAATGTTAATAAAGTAAAAACGGGGGAAAATTGTGGTTGAAATCAGACTAACAGATACAGACAATACAGATGCAGGCAGACATACAAAGATGCGTGCGTCCATGAAACCACATGAACAACGCCTCATCACTCACATACTTGCAAGAGATGCATATGCACATGCACAGAGGGAATCCCCATCTAAGTCGTACGCAATCACAGAAGCTCAATCCTCAGTATAATCCCTGGATAAAATATCTCAAATGGATCAAGCAGCTTCCTCTAAGATGTGGTGACACCTGGCCAGAGTCACTAATAATAATGATCAACACAACAATCTTCATGAGGACACCTGCACCTGAGCCTTAAGTCTGGTTAAGTCACATCTTAAAGGTATTAATAGACTATTGAAATATGTCACAGCTATTCTTTAGATGTCTTTATGATGAATTCAATCAGCAGGCCTCGATGTAATGAAGTGACGGAAGGGGAGATGACTCAGACAAAAAGGTTGAGCCAGGACAATGTCAACATATGAGACCTAAATCAGCGGAGGCTCCCAGACTTCCAAAACCACCAGCAACAACAAGTAACACACCCAAAATCGAGACTAGATGGAATGTCATTCATATGGTCCTGATTTCATCCCGCTCTCTCTTGCACTCATCTTTTTCCATCCTATGTCTAAGAGATGGATTGGTGGTTTTGGTTGGTTGGTTGGCTGCTTTGTTAACCCAATAACTGGCTCAGTGAATGAACTTCAGCAGCTTGTTGGCAGGTTAACTTGTCAGAGTGAATGTTGATGGACCGTCTGAGAAACCAGGATTTGACACAGTTGTTGGTTGAGTTGTCACAATTACTACAGTGGTGCATTCTTCTCACAGTGGTTGGGTTAATTATATTTAAATAATCTTACAAGTAAACATGGGCCAGAGCTAGATAATGACTTAAAGACAGTGAAGACAGTTATGAAGAATGGCTAAACATATTGTGTTCACTGCTTTTTAGAAGTTTTCTCTGTCTTGCAGCATTAACCCATGAAGGTCTAAACATCCACCAGTGACCAAAACCATCGATTGATCTAAACTGTTTAATATCTGTTGATCTACTTAATCATATCAATAGATGTAAAGGATTGGTGGAAAAGGCAGTTTGTCATCTTTTCATGGTCATCAGATATGACCCACATGGACATTCAGGGGCTTTGTGGTTACCATGGAAACACTGTTATCTTCTACAACCTTGATTCACAAGTAAAACCCATGGAATTTGATCAATGGCAAATGATGGAAACACTTGATTTATGTTCAGTCATTGATATATTTTAGTAAAAATGTCACTTTTCTTAAGTTTTCTCTGTTTTTGGTATAATAACCATCAACTGTTTTCTGAGCTTTTGTGAACATCTGTTTGATTTATAAATTAGATATTGGATAATACCTGATATTTACTGGAAAAAAGCAAAATATTATCATTGTCTTATAATAAATGGCAATAAATGCTTTAAAAAGATTAAATATGTTAAATATACGCAGGGTTACTAGTAACTCCCAGAAATATTACAAAGAAAATTGGGGACGCAGCCTTTGTTAACTATGCACCAAAGTTATGGAATACAATTCCAAAAGACA
>JAQQZY010000015.1:21355450-21369138 GCA_030068375.1 Ostorhinchus rueppellii
ATGTGAAGCACTTTGGGCTACAATTTTTGTATGAAAGGTGCTATATAAATAAAGTTTATTATTATTATTATTATTATAAATATAGAGAGAAAAAGGAATTTGAGAACTGCCACAAAAGTAACATTGGGTCTTAATGAGTTAAAATGATTTGACTCTTAGTAAGAACATCTGAATGATATTTTGTCTGAAGACACCTTCCGCTTGTGTGAATTCTTATGGACATTTTCATACTTTTACTTATTGACATTTTATCCAAAATCAGAAAATAACTCAATTTACAAGCAATTGAAGTTCGATTTAGATGTTTAGATGTTTTCCTCTTCCAACACACCTGACGGTAGTTCTCATTCTTCTGCAGTGCTTGATGACAGGCTCATCATTTGAATCAGGTGTGTTGGTAAAACATGCAGGATACTGGCCCTCAAGGACCAGTATTAGATACCATTTTATGAGCAGGTCTGATTAAAATGTCACACATAACAGTCTCCAGTTGACATGGCTTTGTGATAGATAAGTTAAGACTTCCAACGTAAACCATGCTGTAGCTAAATAATAACATTTAAACCCGGCAGATTACAGAATGTTCATGTACTTACTCTTTGGCATCTTTTCATTGTTGGCTTCCTCCTGAACTCTTCTTTCATTTTTGTTTAGACTTTTTTTGTTTTTTTAATTCATGCAGTAAATACACAAATACAGACTTTGGTTTTGGTGCAACAGTGATTCCTGTCTGTGCTGGTCAGCTGTAAATAGCAGCGTGATGAAACAAAGCTTCAAGGCAGAGAATTGGAATAAAAGATTTATGACGCAAATTACTGAAGGAATTTTTGAACCCCGCTCCTCGGCTCTGAATTATTTGACTGGTTACTGTCACTAAAAACTCCAACTGGACATCTCTACATTTGTTCATGTTGTTTTTGTGGCTGACTGGCTCATTGACCAGTGGGTTAAAGTCACCAGTAGAACAGATTATTGCAAAACACGGCCTCTGGCGGTAAATATTTATTTAATCATTTATTAACCACAATGTGTAATTGAGTCAGAACTAAACAGGATGAGTGATATGTCATCAAAACATGCAACTTATGCCAAAAGCAAAGTTTGGTTCAGACACATAACAGCGGGGCTGCGTGTCGAAAAGCATTCTCCAGTTACATATTTTTCTTTAACATGATAATAGGTGTGCTGTTAGTTCTTTAATATTTAATGTTTAAAAGGATCCTCACAGAACATAGAACATAATAATACATGATGTGTATGACAATTACAATTCACATTATTAACAATGCAATTCTAAAAGTAATAACCATTATTAACATCATTAAAAACATAAAAGATCATCAGAAAATATGGTATTAGTTATTACATTCATGAGTTGCATCCATCAATGAAAATAACATAGAGTCCCCTGCATGCAGTACTTGCTTCTCAAGTAATACTTGAAAAATAATGTGCCATCCAATTTACGTATGTTCAGGGGGGAAATTTTTCCAGTCATTGATGGCACGATGAATAACTGTCCTCTTTAAAGCATTTGATTTTGGATGTGGCAACATAAATTAGCCATTACCAGCTGACCTAGTAAAACGAGAATGAACTTGGCTATATGTGTCTGCAGTTGTCTTGTCCTGCACAATGTTACAGCAACACTGAAAAAACTGTCAACAACTAAAGCACACATTTAAAGAAACAGTAACTTTTTTAAAGAACATAATACTTTTGACATATAGAATGCTAAAGTCATTATATAACTTTGATACTTTTGTAACTGGCCCAACACTGTTAGCCACATAGTCTTGCGGCTACTGCTTGTGGCGCTACACTGCATGTAGATTTAGACTCTTTTAATCTGGATATTCTTTGGTATTATGGAGACAACAAAATTGTTGCTCATAATGGAGATTTCTGGGGATACATACATGCTACTTCCTTCTTTCTCTGATTGTATTTAAAAGAATGAGCAGTTGCTTGAAGCCAAACAGTGTAGAATGAGGATAATCTTATAACTCAACCTTCGAGTATCTGTAGTTTGCTGAGACGGTGTATTAAGTTGTGACCACAGGCCACAGGCAATTTACCAACATGTTTTCTTTCCATAACTCAAATGACAAAACTTCCCCTATACACTCAAATGGAAATCAATATCATGGTTGGCAATCTTTCTGTTACTCTTTGTCAAACTAGGCCAATGTCAGCTGCAATGTATTGCATCAGATGTGATCTTTATCTTTATCTTAGAGCTACAACACAGATTCTGATTAGAGCAGCAGTTTTCCTTAAGGCTGGCCTTGATACGACCACACAGCACAGACTAACCACTGAGACGTAGCACTACCAGGAAGGCACTCAGCCTCAGCCACATTTTCTATTTGTCAGGTCCACATGGCTTTATATCTATAATGGCATATCATTAAAACGGCTTCTGCTGGTTTTCCCCCTGAACGGTGTTTTGAACTCGCAGCCTGTCAGTGAGTGTTTGGACTGCTGGCTGTTTGGGCACATCACAAGAAAAATTCTTATGTTATTCCATAGCCAACAAGAAGAGAAACTCTGCCAAATATCTGTCTGTGGCATGGTAGCCTCTTCTAACAAATATGGTGAAGCAGTTATTGTAATAGCTTGACAAAACGTTAGTGTCCAATAATGTTACTCTTAGTTAAATAAGACCAGAACCGTGAAAACTTAGGAAGTTGACACTCCAAGTTTGTATGTGAGTTGACACCTTTGGCAAACAGTTTGATGTTCTTGATAGCACAAGAAACATAACAGGTTAATCAGGTTTAGAGAGAAAAGGCTGTGGTTGAAAATGGTCTTGGAACAGGATCAGCAATGATGAGCCATCAGAAAACATTAGAAGGCAAATGATTCCTCGACTCGTCCAAAACCAAATTTCACCTAAACAGGACAAGGTTCAACGACTTCACCTACTAATGTTTGTTTTAGCAAATTGTTCATTTCTACTGTGCGTTAAGTTGCTCTCAAATACTGATTTAGTCAATAGATAAACTCACAACAAATATTTTGCACTTCATTTTTCTGGTTTTGAGTCCTTTTGCCTCCCTCACATAAATGGAAAAGCGGTAGAGCCCTTATTCTCCTGCACTGAAAAGGTCATTTTCTGGGCGGTTTGTAAATGCAATAATGTGGGTTTGTCTGCAACACTTGTGGCCTCTTTTAAAATGCCATAAAAGTATTGTTTAAAATGAATTCAGGGAGAGCTGTGGACAGTCTTGACCAAGGAGATGTTTAGAGGTCTAGGAGGCTCTAATAGCAGACATGGAATATGATATTAATAATTCTGTTTTCAATAGTGTATAATCATTTATACCTTCAGAAGGAGTGGGTTCCCTCCATTGTGTCTACTGTGTTGAGATGCTAAAGTGTGTCACAATTCCCCTTCCTGTCCTGTTTTAGGTTTAACCCATAAAGACCCAAACAGCCACTGGCAACAACAAGCATCTACTGATCTAAAATGTTTAATTCCTGTTCTTTCACTCATCTCATCAATACATGAATAATTGAATATATGAATAATTGGCGTAAAATGCAGTTTGGTATCTTTTCATGGTGATCAGACATGACCCATTTGAACATGGAAACACCATCAGCCTAACATTGATTCACCAGTAAAATGCACAGTTTGATAAAATCCCAGTGGGTTTAAATACCAGTTATTGGTAACTTTGCTGAAAAAGTCACTTTGTCTTCAGTTTTCTGTGTTTCTGATATAAGAACCCTCAACTTTATTCTGAGCTTTTATGAACATCTACATGATCAGTGAAATATATGTTGGAATTTAGAAGGTCTTAAAAGTCTTGAATTTACAAATCTCCATTTACTACCTAAAAAAATCCTTTAAAGGTATTAAATTTAAAGGAATAAGACACCTAAACTTGAACTTAAGTCAGTCTCGGTCACCCCCAGAGTTAGAACAGTGAAAAAAATAAATGTTTAAAATCCGTCCAGGCGTTGTCCTGCTTTGGAAGCAGTGCTTTTAGCTTTAGCTTAGCGCAGTTGCTGTAAACCAAGGGTGTCAGTTAGCATGTCCTCCAAAAAAAGTGACTGAAACATCTGCATTTTTTTTCTAAATGTATCTTGGGAGCCGTGTGTTCAGAATGAGTACAAATCATAATGCAAAACTGAACGAGGCTATTACCTGGGCAGATATGATATTTAATATGGTAGGTTTTAAGTTACATTGGTTGGATTGTGATTGTGTCTGGGAAATGTTCAAGCTGACAAGTTTGTTTTGAAATTAGGAATAGATTATTGCTAACTTGGCAGAATCAAAGCACTGGAGTAAATAATTGCATTTTCCTAAATTCTTGGACTCACAAATCTTTTTCCAGTTTTGCTGTTAAATGGGCTTTAAGTTCTGCTCTAATTAGTCTTAAAATGGTCTTAAAAAGTATTCGATGCAACTTGTAGAAACTTGGAGGAACCCCTTTAAATATAAAAACATACACTGGGGAAAAAAAGCAAAATAAAGAAAATAATATTACAGTCAGTGGTGATAAATATCTTAAGAAAGGTTAAATATAGAGAAAACTGATTTGGGAAGTGTCACAAAAGTAGCACTGGGTCTTTATGGGCTTATTCATAGTGGGTAGCATCCAGCATTAAGGGCTTTCCTCTACTATACCTTTGATTTATTTATTTTTTAAATTAACCTTTGTTTATACAGGTAAAAAAAACGTACTTATGTGTGTACTAGAGTTAATGTCCTCTGAACCAGAGACACAACAGACAAACCAAACACTGACTCTATCGAGCAGACGGCTGGCATATAAGAGAATAAGGTGAGGGGTTCTGAACTGGTTGAAATGTCTAACGTCACCATTAGACGCCTTAAATATAACAAAATAAACCTTTAAAATGAAACTACACTTTGGATTTATTTATACAAATGTACTAGAGCACACTGTAAAAAGTAAAACTTGAATCAAGTTCAAAAATGTTCAATAGGTCACACATTAAAAAAAAGAGTTGAGTCAATCAAATTAAACTACATTAAATTACATTCAGTATAATTTAATTTGGTTCACTCAACTCAATTTTTTATGTGTGACCTATTGAAGAAAATTTTTTAAGTTGATTCAATGTTTTACTTTTTACAGTGTATGTTGTGGACCAGTCTGCACTAAAATCAGGCCATGATCCAAATTCTTTCATTTCCTGTAAGTATGTCATATACTATGGGACCTGTGACTTTTTAAGGCTGCTTTTTTGTAGCTTTAAACAGAGGTTTTTAATGTTTTATCGCTCTACTGAGAAGTAAAACTAACAGTAACATTCACATTAGAATAAAATATATAGCTTGTAATTTCTGCCACTAGACACCTATCAACTAAAAAAACGAGTGGATCTAAAAGCATGAAGTCACGACTGCCATTGGGGATGAAAATATCTCTATTAATGGGATTCAGCCAGAAATTATGTCCATAATTTGAAACGTATGTCCACATTGATTCATTTGTAGTGAAATAGCCACATAGCAAGTTAACTAACATTTTTTATTTTTTTTTTTACTGTGTTTCCTTGTAGATGGGATATGATTGCACTGACAGATGATGAAATTACATTACCCGGTACATTTTTGAACAACGCTAAAAACATCTCATATAATGTAAGTACACGAGTCACCACTGTGGTGCAGACTATACATTTAACTGCAACGTTATACTTGGTGTTTAAAAAATTAACCACTGACCAAAATAATTGCTAAACATAAAAATAAGTGTTATAATAGAACGCTTTACTAATGATGAAGACTAAGTTGTGTTCTAAATTGTGTATTTGGGGCAACCCCTTCGACCCAGATGACCCTATTCACTTCCTGTGACATGTGAAACATCCTGTTGCAAAGCTGCTGTCATACTTTTGCAGAAGCCAGACTTGCAGCCCACACTTGTCCCTGAGCAACTTAGAGATTATTCCAGTATGCCACAAACAATGGAATAATACCCCGCTCTTTGTACAAAAGCTATTGTATATCCAGTGCTTTTATGAAATTGACAGAATAGAGATTGTCATTTTCATTACTGTATGTTTTCCTTTGCATGACTTGTAGTTATCTGATTACATTCACTGTCACGCAAAGTATTTTTTTTTTACATTTATAAGCAAGTCTGCAGTTGATTGCAGGTGATTACGTACAGCAGTTAAGAACTATCCAAAAAGTAGACAGTGGTGGTGTGTCACTTTGATCACAGATGTATGATGTGATTTTCCCCGAGTGCCTTCATCATTCATTATGCAATCCTTTATGATTCTGTTTCTCTTTTTCATGAAGTCTGTTGTTTCTTGCTTTGATTCTTTCCTCAAGTTTTGTTTTTCTTCCCAAATGCATTTCATCACTCCGTTCCTACTTTGACCCTTGATGATTTAAGTGTTTGTGAAACGGAACAGATAAACAAATGACCCTAACTCTTCGGTGAAGCACTCTTGACATTTGTGTAACAGCACAAGATATCCAACCAAGGAACACAACCATATGAGCGAATACACACACTTAAACAACAGGACACACACAGAGAACTAGTAAAAACTTCCACCCACAGGGTTATTGACATGAGATTGAGCTGCCAAACATCCTTTTACCAGAATTGAGCTGACCTTGGGACGGGATCAAACTCAAATACCATACTTATTGCTGGATTAACCAGCAGCAAGACCACATTTATGAGTTGGAGGCATGCATGTGTATGTTGCCGGAGATGCATCACCTGAGACGGAAGACCATATTTTTTCTTACGTTAATCCCCCCACTGATTGGAAACAAACAAGTCATGTAGGGCTATTTCCCTGCAGCGATCCGTCAGTTTGTCTGCAACAAACCACGGCAGCGGTAGCAGATTAGAGAGAGGAATCCAGGAATCAACAACTGTCTGTCTGTGTGGTGTGGTGTGGTGCTGAGGTTAACGTTAGTCTGGGAGAGGATCACACACACACACATACACACACATACACACAGACCGTACACACTCAGATATACACAGGATTACATGCCTGCATAGACATACTTAAACACACAAACACACATACACAAACAGCTGTTTAGAATTACAGCGGCAGGGTGATGAACTCACTGACAGGACTGCGACTCATGCAACATTCAAAGACAGATGAGGACGTGGGAAAACACACAATATTCAAAGATTTCTTGTAATCTGTATTGATGTGTACGTGTGGAGTGTTGACTGCTGGCTCATTGTTAAGGCCATAATCCAGCAAACAGGTATCCATTTCCCCAAATCTGCCCTACGGGTTTTCTTCAAGTTGCAAAATCAACAAAATCAGGACAGCTTACAGGAAAAATTAAGTCTCAGCAGGGAACATGGTTTGAGGTATCAATCAATCTCAATCAGCATTCCATCCATCAGCTTTCCGGCATCATTGAATTTCAATAAGCTACATCCAAGTAAGTTCAGTACTAAACGCTTTCGCACTCTAATCCCAGGTCTTGGCTTTAGAGGGACTGCCATCACTCATCACAGTTTTTGGACATGATGATGGGAAAACCTGTAATATCTGAACCGAATGGCTGTGTGAAACATCAGATGAGCTGTAGTTGAGTGTGTTTGAGATTAAATAACTGTACTGTAGATTTGAAAGCACCAATCAAAACGTTCTTTTAGGCCTTTGGTGCAGAATATTTAGCGACCGGTTTGTGGCCATGAACGTAAACTGTGCAGACTCTCATTCTTTGGAAAGGAACATCTTCTCGTGTATTTACAAAGACACTTGTGTTGGAAAGAGAAACTTCTTCACTCTAAACATTGCTCCAGGTTATTTATAGAGTTTGTGTAGAGTTTTAAGTCTGCTGTTTATATTCAGATATTTCTGGACTTTAACTTGATGGCAAGGCTGAAATTCTGTAAGTGCAGTCTTCATCATGATTATGCCTGTTATGGCGTTTCTTCAAAAATAAACTGAGCAGATGCAGTTACTCAGGATACAAAAATGTAAATTACAACAAATGGAAGCATTAAACCACACTGTATTTTTGTCTTTTGGAATGATTTTGGTCTCCCCTTAACTGTGCGGATGTTGATAACAGTGGGGATGCATCTGAAAATATCACTTACATGTTGAATATTTCCATTTAGATGTGATTTTGAGTCTTTATAATAGGTATGTGAAGATTTTCATCATAATTTCTTAGTTTTTGTTGCAATTCATTTCAAAAGTTCTAACAGAAACTGGGAAATTAAAGTTTGGATCCCATGATCCCATGATCCCATTTCCCTTTTTCAGCCTCCCCAACCTTGTTAAGGAACAACTCATTATAGTCCTCTTTCTGAGTATGTTATCTTTTCTGATTAAGCCATTCTATATTGTGAAAATGGGTAATTCACAACAGCCAGAAATATCAGTAAAATCTTTTTCCAAATTGTACCAAAGGGGTAAATTTGGCAGTTCTCTTGAACAAGCTGGTGCAACATTGTGGCCACTGTTAAGGAAGGGAAGCAAAGCGTTAAAGAACAGGCTTTTGGGTGGAGAATCTAAGTCTTTTATATAAGAATAAGGCTACATTCACACAGCAGGTCTTAATGCGCAATTCAGACTTTTTTTTTTGTGAAGTCCGACTTTTTCTGTGCTCATTCATATTACAAATTAAATGCAACTTCTATCAGTTCTCAGCATGAACTGAATGTGACCCTGAAGTGACCCACATATGCAGAAGAGGTCCTGACGTCATACGGGACCAGGCAGCGCGCACTGTGTTTAAGTAAATATGGAAGCATCTTGTATCAGTGTGTGGCACTGACATAGTTTGTCTAAAACTGAAGTCAGCACCCGTCAAATAATTTTAAGTAGAAGATTAAAAAAAAGTAGCAGAGCCAGTTTTTTTTTGCTGTGGCTGCTACGTCTGCACAACGAAGTATTTGAATGTGGAGTCGGAGTCAGGAGTGGTGGGATAGTGAAGTTAGCCGCTTCACTGACACACACTTCATTCAGAATTTTCCAATTACCCTAGTGAGGATAAAGTGGGTATAGAAAATGAATGAATGAATGAAAGAAAAACATTTAAATATGTCTGTTTAAATATGTGTCTGATTTAGTACCACATATGAAAGTGGCCAGGGTCAGATTTTTAAAAATTGGATATGTGCTGTTCAGACTGTCTTTAAAAGGTCAGATAGAGGTCAAGTAGCAGCAAAAAGTCAGATTTGGGCCACATTTGGCTGCAGTCTGAATGTAGCCTAATGTGCAGAACATGATCATGGATGTAGGCAACTGAGACAGTCATTAGCATAGAAATGGAGTTAGCATGGAGTTAGTCTTTTCTGTTTGTTTGTTTGTTTCAAGTTGATTTTGTGATGGAAGTTTTGGTTTGTCTGCACTTGTCACGAGTATATGTTTGATTTGGAAGATTGAAAAAGCTTAAATAAAATCATATAAAACAAGAAGTGGAGCAAATATCAACAAAAGACTAAAAAGCTGGCTCTCAGTCTACTGAACCAAGCCTTTTAACTTTCTTTTGGTCGCAGGACAGCTGTTTGAACCAATTCAGTTAGATAGTGTTCACATTTAAAGGTATTCAAGTCATTGTTTTGAGAGATCATAATGGTTGAAAGGTAAAAAAAAAAAGAGAAGAAAACAGGTCATAGAACATTAATATTGTTGAAAACATGTTTTAGCTTGTGGGGGATTATTTTCTCATTTTATGTAGCCAAATGGAATGAAAGTCTTCTTTAATACTTGAAAGAACACTGTACTTAAATCCCACACTCCAACACTTGGCCGCTGTTTGATTCTGATCCAGTAAGTGTTTGTTCCACAGCCAGTCAGAAGTAGGTAGTAGCTTTACTGTAAACACAATTATGCTAACTGTGGCAAGATTCAGTGACCACATAAAGGGAGATACACTCTCACGCAAAACACTCGCTCAAGCACCCTCACACACCATACTTACTCACTCGCTTACACGCTCATAAACCCAAACACGGCTTGAATCCGCACCTGCAATCTCACGATACGGACCCACCGGCTGCTCACATGGACGCACACCTACACACCATAAACAACTTCCTCTGCGGTCAGTGTGATTAGAAAGCACCCTGAGAGAGTACAGCGAGGAGGCTGGCCCCCACACTGCACACACATCAGCACACACACATTGGAACCACAACAGACAATGGAAGCTTTACAGACCAAACACTCCACCGGAGGCCGCACTGATGGTGTCCAACACTATCTGCAGGAGGACTAATTCATGAACACACACACAGGAAAACACATGGCAAAAGATTTTTAAAATATTTTGATAGCTAAGTGTTGCATGCAAGATGATTCACACATGCATTATGTTGCTGTCCCTCTCCGAGAAGCACACACACCACACACACAATGCCCAGTGTCTCACCTCAGGCAAGCATCTGTTTGGTCAATAGTGTCATTTACAGAATAACACATCATTCTTTCCACTGTGGGAGTGGGCAGGGCTCTTTTGGTTTCAGAGTCACTGTATTCCCTCTGGCCAACACACACACACATGCATGCAGAGCTATATTCAACTTTACACACACACCCTTGTACCACGCAACTGTTATTCCTCTTAACTGTGAAATAAGGGAATCCTCAGCCGGTGTGTTCCAGGCACATTAACACTCCTACCTCGCTTCAATGACCGCAGGCAGCCAAACTGACAGATTTATCTCGATCTCAATTAGTTTAAACAACGTCCAGATTAATACTGCCAAAAGGGGAAAAGTTCAGATGTCCTGGTTACGGTGTGTGTCAGTGCCATTGCTAAGCCTCCTTGTCTTGGCCTGCTGACGCTGACCAGACCTCTATCCAGATTGGTTGGATGTTTATTGAACATCGGTTGCGGGCTTGACATTTCCCACAGAGCAGGGTGCATTAGTTTTATTATTCACCACAAAGTCAAGTGAAAGGCTGTGTTCAATCAAACAAACCGCCATGAGGATACTCTGTTACCATGCTCATAAGTGAGCACCACTTGAGCTGGAATGCAGTTGCAGACGTCATTGTTCTCCAAGGTGACTTCACTTCACTTCGCAAAAAATGCATGCTGTGCGTGTGGCTTTGTGCTCCAAACCCAGAACTTTCCTTAGACATACAGGTTTTATATATTACTACCTGGTCTGTGAGACATGCATCCTCTGCAGAACAGTCTATGGAATCTTTGGTGTTCGGTTTATCTGCAACTTGCAGAGTTGTGATAAAAATCAGTGTGAACAACTGAAAAAGAATACTTGAAAGTGAAACCTCGCGTTTACTGCTTCTGAATAGAAAGGTCATGAGGCTGAAACCGCCCACAGATAACCAAGCAGTGTCCTAACATTTCCTTTCGTGCTTCCTGTGTGAGACGTTGCCCCATGATGCTTTAACACAGAATTAAAAAGTGAGAAGTGTTGCGGTGAATTCAAGTGACCTAAAAATGTCTTCAGAATTTACCACAGAAGACAGATTCCATGGAGCAAGACAATGTATCTTCTGACAGAGACATGAAAACAATGCTGTTTCTTGGAAAACTAATAATTATTTCTGTCATTTATCAGCTAATTTGTTCCTTTTTGACTGTAAATAAAATAAACTCAGCTTTTTCCTGATTTACATTTAGATTTATGAAATGATTTTCGAAACAGAAACAAAAGCACAATAGCAGATGGGCTGTTGGTGTAGATTTCCACCATTGCTGTAATAATTGCAAAGGGAGGAAATCATTTTAGGAAAGAGAAAGAAGCTAATCTCATACTCGCAGTTTTCTCAGTAGACCAGAATGCAATTCAACCACAAAACATGTGAAATCAAGAGTCTGCATAGTTGTCATCACCACTATTGCACTTTCTGTCTTCTAGTTTCCATTTGTCGTCTTGAAAAAAGTGAAAATGGGTACACTGAAAAGCTAAAAAAAAAAAAAAAAAAAAAAAAGACTTGACAGCATAATATTTCCTGGAATGCAATAATATTGTAGCTTGATTGGTCGTAGGTTGATATATGTCGTAATGGTCTTTAATGTACCAATACTTCATTTCAAGTGAAAATTGACAATTATAAGGGGTTTGGGCTACTTTTCAAACAGATATAGCAGTGAAAAGTCTCCTAATTCTTTGTCCAATTTTTGTGCTCTCAAACTGCCTGCACTCGGCACAAGCAGCTGGATAATGACCCCAGAAACCCCAATTGCAAATCAAGTCAGTGAGTCAAAACCTATTTCTCAACCGAGGCACTGATGAGCCTTGCGCAAGTGGTTGTCACAGCTCTACATGTCAACAGGCATCAGACTGGTACCCACATATCTGGCTTTTCAAGACAAGCTAAGTCCTCGTGATTTGATTTGTCTTCCCAATAATTGCAACAATTACACTGCATTAGTTAAGTCTGTCCACCCATTGCTGGTTGTGGCTGATTGTTCATGGAACTGCAGACAAAGCTGGGGGAGGACACGACATTTACTGTAGGAAATGACGGCGGAGTCGAGCTAGGTGTTACGTCTTCGACCTCAGACAGATGTGGTGGATCTTGGATAGACATGTTTCTGGTAATGCTCCCTTGTAGAGGAGCAAAAGGCCAGGAAACACTTGCTCATGCGGTCGTCATGTCTATGTGTTTTTATTTTTTTTGTGTGTGTATGAAGGGGTTTGTCAGAGCGGTTGTGGTATGGATTATCCTAAGCACATCACTAGGTATTAATCTCCTGTGAGGGTGTTTGATTTTATCTTCTGTATTTTTCTAGCTAGTATATATCTTTGTGTGGGCTGTAAGCAAACATACATAATGAAAAAAGAGAGAAAATAAAAGATCCATCCTCCTACGATTTTCAGCTCCAACTTTTCCAAGGTGTGGTCTCTACAGAATCTCAGTATCTCTGATTCATAAACCACACAGACATTTACTCAAATCATGACAGAAGCAGAATGTATACATAGTCCAGTAGTGGCACAGATGATGAAGTGGTGCTCTGTAAACCCAAATGGGGTCACAGATCATTTAGGGGTGGATCTCTGCTCAGCATCCTCTTCTTGTACTGTTCAAATAGCATTTTACCAGAGCATATTTGTTCTTGTTTTTGGTTCCACTTCAAATGTGTTAGTTTCCTTCTTGATGTTTGACTGAGGTCAGATTCTACTGCTACTATTACGTTTGTGGTGCACTGCAAATTCAGACTTTTACAACCCAATGTAAACCACAATTGTAGAAAAGGTTTAGACATCCATCCATCCATCTATTCTTCAAACTGCTTGGTTCATTTCAGAGTCGTGGCAGCAACAGCAGGAGCAGAGACGCCCAGGCTTCTCCTGTCTCCATCTCCTGGGGGAGCTGAGATACTGACCATCCAGTGAGACCTGACTCATCCCTGACACCCCACCCAGCTGACCATGTGTGGAACACAACCAGGGGCAGAATCCTTAAGGTGCCTGGACCACCTAAACTGGCTGGCTGAGGAGTATTGAGCAACACAACACAATAACGCAAATTTCTCAATGAAAAACAAGAAATGAACTTGCTGTTTGTGCACAAATGTTGCAGAAGAAGTCATTTTTCTCCAGAGATGTATAAAGTACTGGAGTAGAGGAGTGCAGTAGAAGTATTATAAGTGTATAAGAAGTAAGTGGTTATATCAAAAAACTGATTTGGGTAAAAAGTTGAAGTGTTCTTTAAACATCATACTTAAGTGAAAGTACTAAAGTATTCACATTTTTTTTTGTACTTAAGTA
>JAQQZY010000015.1:21405174-21422242 GCA_030068375.1 Ostorhinchus rueppellii
ATCTATCTATCTATCTATCTATCTATCTATCTATCTATCTATCTATCACATACAAGTATATTCATGATAAGTGTTGAGCCCACACTGAACCAGCTGATTTTTATTTTTCTAATGTGGTTTCAAAAACTGCAGACCTGTACATCTAAATTCAACCCTATAAAATGAAAAAAAAAAAAAAAACTACAAGAAAAAAACAAAAACAAAACGTACACCAAGACTTCTTCAAAAACTCATTTATTATGAGTATCACATTTGGACTTGACAATGAGAATTTCTTTAACAAACCAAGAGATGGAAAAGATGACAATGACTATTTTTTGGCAGGATATGCATTATTCACACACTGGAAGTTATTACACATACGCACACTCAAATGACAGAGAAATAAATATATTTTAATAATCTAAAAACAATGTGTGGTAGTCTTTACACCATATGTTTATAGAGTAATAAATTCTTGTTGAGTATTATCAAACACACTTTCAGTCCAGGTGCTAAGTGTTTAGTGTTTCAGCGTTTTCAGGGTCACTTTGTGAACATGGTGAGACGTTTCAGTCGTGAAATACAGATTAACACTATGGCACCGGAACTTCAAGGGCTGCATGAAGTCAAATCACTGAGGTACTGATACAAATTTTTAAAGGAGTAGGGAACAACAAGAACAGACAGATGACTTTAAAACAAAACAAATAAGGCAGTGACAATCACACACCCCCTTACACTTTCTGTTCCCACAGATCACCAACAAATAACATCAACCCCATACTATACTCCATGTGAGCCAGTGCAATTCAGGTAAACAAGGACACTGATGGATTATTTGTGGTGTTTTTCTGAGAGGTTGTTAAAAACTGTCACGAGTATGGCTTTTGTTACTAGTGATGCATTAAAGAGGACTGCTGGCCTACATGGATCAGAAGCATCCATTCCCCTTTCTTCTAGACAAGGCACTCTGCTTGACCCCGCTTGGTTTCAGTCTAGTGATCTTCAGGACACCTGGGCACACTCCTCCCTGCTTCAGTCTCAACTTTGAGCCCACAACTCTTGTGGCTGTATGTGTCTGTCTGTGTGTGCATTAACCTGTATTGGATGTGTGTGTGACTGTGTTTAACTGCAGAGGTTGGGAGGTGGGTTCACAGCTTGGGCTGGTTGGCGAGCTTCATCTTCAGGTTCTCAGCCAGTTTATCCAAGAACTCAAAGGTGTTCAAGTAGTCAGCACGTGTCACACTGCAAAGAAAAGGAGAGGCAGGATATTAGTTATACTTTAACTAAGGCACCTCAAGTTGTGGTTTTTCCAGTGTGTGCTGAAGTGATGGCTCGAGCTGTGCAATTCATTGAATTTTGATACAATTTCGATTTTGTTGTTTAACCAGTTCACGCCTATGTCTTTGACACACACAATAATGATAATGCTGTTTATCCTGATGTTCGGGTAAAAGCTTCATAAGTTAAAGACACAATCAGTTCTCCGCACATCCAAGTAATAACGTGATATTAACTGCTGTCTACTTTTATTGAATGGTCCACTCCTGTTTTTAGTAGCTACCCCTTTGTTTTGTTTATTCAATATTTAGTTTATGTCTGTGTTTGATATCGACTTCGACGGGGTTTTTTCTGTCTCGAAGTAATGTGACCGCGGGACCATCATGATCATTTGAACTTCAGCTGACTCATGCATTTTCCAAACATCATGTTTTAGGAGTGATACAGTTATCACATTAAACAGTATGAGAAAGACTTTCACTGTTTATCAAAACCTGTTCCAAAGCAAAATGGAAAGACATAACATAGCGTCTGTGTTTGCAGATTCAGTGATTATTTAATTTTCTCCACCCTTCAGTGTAGACAGACGATAACTTTTGTTGTGGTCAGGGATCAGTTTGGTGAACCCGGTAACCCTCCACACCCATATAGTAATGTTCCTACTCAGCTCCTCAGCAGCATCACATCATTGTAAAACATCCACTGGAGTTACAAAACAGTGAAATTCACCTGGTGTAATGCTTTTTACAAAACTGATCTCCATGAAAAGCTGGAGGTGGCAAAAAATCTGATATGGCCACCACTTGGACTGCTCAATTATGGAAAAAATTAATATCACGATTATTTTGGTCTACACTGAAATCACAAATATTCAAACAATTAATCTTGAGTTTCACAGTGCATTTATTCGGCATTTCTCTCTCGCTCAAAAAACACTTATTGATTCTTTATGCGAAACATTCAAATTGAAAATACATTTTGGCTACAAATGTGTACTTTACAGCTGTTTTACAATGGAACGGAAAGTATTGCACATGCAAGTCTCTCAGAAATTGTGTCAAGAAAAATAGAAAATAAATCGCTTCAACTCAGTTATACGAGTTTTGACATCGTTAAGATAAAAACACGCCTTTGAATGTCAGAAGAGAATAAGAATGAATAAATACATGAAATAAATTCTTCGATTATATGGAAAACGGCGGGCTCAATTTCACATTTTAAAAGCAAAAAAAAAAAAAAGAAATGAAAGTTGAACGTCTGGAATTGCTGTGACTGACTGAAGGAGAAAGTGATAAAAGTCAGCTTCACAGTAACAAGTTAAGTTGCTTATACTGAATGCTCCACATGCCACCAGATTAAATCGTATGCCCCTTTTCCACAGTGTGTTCAGCATAAATGTTCTATGTTCATTCTGCCTTTCTATTTTGCAATAAATATACAAACATCAAATGAAGGGGCATTGTTTTTCAACTTAAGCCAAGAGCAGAGACAATTAAACAAACAATTTAAGTCAGAAATTTAACATTGTGGATAACACGCGTGTCTTCAGAAGGAAGAAGAAATATTGAATGGATAATGTATTGCTAACATACAGGTACCAACCAGCTACTGTTAAAAATGACAGTAAATTGAATCTTTTCAATGATGACTCCAAACTTAACATCACTGACACAGAACATAAGCTCTGGTTGCCTGGTTTGACAGCAGCAAAAAAAAAAAAAAAAAAAATAGAGTTTTGAGGTGGCTCTCAATCCACCAGTTATCAATAAAATGCTGGCGATAAGCCCTTCTCGAAGTGATCTATCTGGAGTGGTCCTCAGCCTGTATTAATAATGCTAAGCTTAGAATATTGGAGATGTGGAAAAAAGCCTTAGAAGATGTTAAGAAACTGCTGTCATGACTTTTGAGGTTCTCATCTATGGTAACGCTATATGTCCTGTTTGTAATCCTGACTAATACACTCAGTTATTTGGATTTTTACTTTATTCGTCAGACGCTCAATAACAGGTAGGGACGGAGAGAGGGGCAGAGGGGTGTGTTCTATGTGTAATGTAGGTGTAATGTACACTTTTTGTTCTGTAATGTTGAATTTGTTTGTTTATTTTTGTAAACTGAAATTCAAAAATCCATAAAAACAGTTCATTACAAAAAAAAGACAAATTGGACAGATGACGAGGGCACCGACCTCTTTACACATCAAGCAGAGGATAAAACACTCACTAGTACTGTTCTGAAATTGATACAGGGATACTTGTGTTTCCAGTGTGTATATTTGGTTACACTTGGCAGTGACAGTTTTGGGTTTCAGCTCCTGTTCTCCTGTTCATGGAGCGCATTAAACTGCAATCTGCCAGTACAATTGTCAGGTGTAACTGGAAACTGAATTGCCCCTCGGGGATAAATAAAGTTGTCTGAATCTGAATCTAAATCTAAACCACTGTGTTATCTAAAAATCACACACTTCAGCAGCATTTTATTGGCTTTGGTTAGTTCAGAGTGAACAAAGCTGGCATAAAGAGGTGTGATCATAATCCCATTTATAACAGTGTCATGTCTAAAAAAGGTTTTCCATAAATGAGAAAACTTACTTGGGCAGTCCTTTGATGCAGATAGCCAAGTCCTTGGTCATGAACCCAGCCTCAATAGTCTCAATACAAACTGCCTCCAGGGCCTCAGAGAAAACTCGCAGCTCTGTGTTGTTGTCCAGCTTAGCTCGGTGGAGCAGACCCCGTGTCCATGCAAATATGGAGGCTACAGTAAACACATGCACAGAGTAAGAAATGAATCCACATTCACAACCTTTAATAACATTTGTGTTTCAAATTATGATTAATGAGACCTATTAGTTAGTGTTGATGAATACACAGGTCTGTAAATGGTTTTCCTACCTATGGGATTAGTGGATGTTTCCTTGCCCTGCTGATGCTGTCTGTAATGGCGAGTAACTGTTCCATGAGCAGCCTCTGACTCCACTGTCCGCCCATCCGGACAGATCAGCACACTGGTCATCATACCCAGAGATCCATAACCTGAAACAGTCAGGCAAGACCACTTAAATGGCAGACACCTACTATGGGAAAACTCTGATCTGTCATTTTTATTGTAGTGCCGCAGAAAAGGATAGAACGGTTTCATGTAACTCTAACTCTGTTGTCTTCACCAACCTTGTGCCACAGAGTCAGACTGTACATCTCCATCATAGTTCTTGCAGGCCCAAATGAAGCCCCCCTCAGATTTCATGGCCTGGGCCACCATATCATCTATCAGACGGTGCTCGTACCAGATGCCTTTGGCCTCAAACTGAGCACGGTATTCCCTGGGACACAAAAGAGTTTAATCAACATCAGGAAAGCATTTGTACATGTGTGATTTATATTGAAATGAGTGTGTACATGCTTGTTAGTTCTTACCTTTCATAGATCTCTTGGAAAATGTCTTTAAATCGTCCGTCATACTTCTTAAGGATGGTGTTTTTAGTGCTTAGATAGAGAGGCCAGGCTTTGGTCAGAGCCATCTGGAAGGAGCTGTGGGCAAAATCCCTGATGGATTTATCTGTATTGTACATCCCCAGGGCGACACCACCTGTGCCTGGACGCACACAGACATAAAGGTCAGTGATCGGTCACAAGCATCAAACAGAGCAGAGCAGCTGGCATTTTTGGGGAAAGACATAAAGCAGTAAATGGTGACTGGACTGCTGGAGGGCATCCTACCAATCATGAGAGCTGTAAGAGTTGTTCCAAAAAAGATTGATTTCGGGGCTTTAAAAAACTTTAATATTGTGAAAGAGTTTATTTATTCTGTATAAACTGAGGTCTCATTGCCCTTTGTTATTTTGACCTGTTGTAATTTTCTGCATAAACTAAATGGTCTAAATGTCACTACTTTTACTCCGGGAGAGATGGTGTTCATAGTTCCCAGAGTGTTTATTTTACTCATTTAACAGATGCTTATAAATAGAAAAAGTGAGGTGTTTCTTGTTTACAGGTTGCAAAGATGTGTATATGTGGGTGTGTTTATTCTATTTAATGAACTATAGTATAACTTACTGAGCATTTAGCACATGTTTACCTTCCAATAATACAACCAGAATGGGTAACTCTTCTATTACGACAGGGAAAATAGTTACAATATCTGCTATTTTACCATTTATAACTTAAAAACATACTGAAAAATCTGCCTCCATGATGCCAGTCCGGCTTACTTGTATTTATCGGCATTTTATTACAAATACATTATATGGTATTTTGACATCTTTGGTTTATATTCTTCCATTTAAAACTGATTTGTGTATATTTGATATGACAGAAAATGCTAGTGGTGGCTACCTTGGCTGACCTTACTTTATATCCTGGAGTGAATTAACAGACCTCTCTGATGTAATGAGTGACTGGAAGTGTGATCATACCAACAAGTGCTGTCTTACCCTCAAACTCATGGACGACAAACTTCATTGGCTCTCCACTTTTGGGTGTGTACGTCATCTCAACTTTCCCAGGCCCAGGCACAACAAAGTCTGTGGCTTTGTACTGGGGATTGCATTGACACAGACAGGAGGTTAAGACTCCAGTGCAACCTGTTATCTGGCTGTTACATCTATCTTAACACATAATTGTAAAATACAGCATTGGAAAGATCAGATTATATGAAAACTGACTTTGACATCAAAAGATCAAAGTTTAAAAGCCTCTTCAGCCTGAAGCAGAACGTGCTATTTTTGGATGTTCTCAGACTGTCTGGAATATACCTGCAACACTACAGCATCAACTGGAACTTGGAATGATAATCACCAGGAGGCTTATATTAAAAGAATGGAAGTCTCCAAATCCTCCTTCTTTTAAAATGTGGGTCAATGATATGTTGTCATTTATACAGATGGAAAAAATCAGGTCTTTGAGGACATGCTCTGTGAACACTTTTTCAAGCGCTTGGACTCTGTTTCTTGCATACTTGGAGGACGTTAGACTGAACTAAGGATTATACCTGTATACCAGTGGCTGTCCTCTGCCTCTACCTCTCTTTTTTTTAAAGTAAGGACTGGTTATTACACACATCTGCGCCTTTGTTTTTGTGTTTTAACATAACTGAAAACTGCAAAATAAAATATGTATATAAAAAAAGATCAAAGTTTAAGCTGAAGACAGTGACAATCTGTAGCCAAATAGCTCAAACCAAATAGTCTGACAAAACTCAGTGTGTTAGCAGAATACACAATAAGCCTATCTCTGACATGTGAGATTACTGCACTGATAGCTATGTGCCACTTTCACCTAAATAACTGGTCTGATGGAGGAGTTGACTTTGGCATAGAGCCACATGTTAGTGTCTGATCCAGTTGTGTGATGTTGTTCAACTTGGTTGAGCTGTAGACATAAGTCATCATGGTCCAAAGAACAGCTAATACAATATAATCATTGACTTTCTCTCTCCTGACAACCCTGTAATGTTTGAAAAAGCTGTGGCTCACTCAATACATGAGTGCATGAGTCAGTAAAAGTAGTAGTCAAACTGTCAGGGAGTTGCTCAGATAGATTTTCTGTATATTTATCTATTCCATTTACAGTTCTGTCAGACAATAAGGGAAGTAGCTGGCAAAAGTTTTATTCACTTATACGTTTAGTCACATATTTAATTCTTGTTATGCTACTTCATTCTAATGGAATAGCAAAATGTAACGTAAATACATATTAGGGACGTGCATCACTAGTAGACTAGGCTATTAGGCAAAGCAGTAAGTAAAGTCAACATCTTTTTTAAAGGAATGATATTTTACTTTTTTAAATGGAATTGTGTATTTTCAAACATTTCCCTGTGCTCCACATAATAATAATAATAATAATAATAATAATAATAATAATAATAATAATAATAATAATAATAATAATAATACATTTTATTTATGGGCGCCTTTCACGACATAAACTGTAAATGCTCTGCTTGGGTCTGAATTCTTCATTAATTCAACTCCACATGTCCATCTTCAAGCCTATTTATGAGTAACGACACCACAAAGGTCATTTTGAGCACTGGCCCTTTAAATCCACATGAGCCACTTCAAGCCCCACCCCCTCCAGGTTGTTGGCTGGGCTGCTCTGTCCCATTCAACCAAAAACTGAACATTTTAGGTAATCAGTTCAAGATTTGGACATATTTTCAGTATGGACGACAACCTCTGCTGCTAGTAAACAATTATGGCGTACTCAGAGAAATGTTTGTCCGAAGTCTTGACCTTATATGAGCAAATGTCCTCTTGTAAGTAGTTATAGACGTATCAAATTAAGAAGGAATTAAAATGAGTTGTAGAAATCCACTCAATTTTTTGCTAAAATGAATATTTACATAGTTTTGCAGCACCTGGAGGGTTCAAATTCAAACTTTATGAATTACTACAGTCCAAATACACAAATAAATGAACCAAAGACTAATAAAAGTGGGTTTAGCAATATATGATGACATGAAATATGATTATTATTAGTATTAGGAGTTATTTTACTCAATTGAACAACAGTATATTTGCCGAAAAACCTTCTACAAAAATTTCTACAGTACTCTGGTGCATTTGGTACCATTTAAGAATAGCAGTCAAGAAAATATAGAATCTAAGGTGTTGTTTTTAAAGATCTGAAAACAACTATACATGTTACTTGTTATACTTTCAAAGCTACATTTTTCAGTTTACTATCCTTTCTGTACTGAAATAATGTACCTGGTCTCCATGGGCGTGCCTTCCGATGATGATTGGCTTGACCCAGCCAGGTACCAGACGAGGAATGTTCTTACAGATGATGGCCTCCCTGAACACTGTGCCACCCAGAATGTTTCGGATGGTTCCATTGGGCGAGCGCCACATCTGCTTGAGCTTGAACTCCTCCACACGCTTCTCATCTGGTGTGATGGTGGCGCATTTGATGCCTACGTTGTAACGACGAACTGCCTCCGCTGCCTCGACTGTCACTCGGTCATCTGTCGCATCTCGGTTTTCCATTCCAAGGTCATAGCTTTGCAGGAAGAAGAAGAAAAGTACTCATTACACAACACTAGACAGAAAAAAAAATGTCATGGATGAAAATAACAGAGATGTTGGGGGGGGGTCAAAACGAAATAAAATTTTGGTCTGAAATAGCATATTAACAAAGGTGATGAATTCAAATTAAGTAAATCTGCCGGAACAAATTATGCATTAAGTTTTACAAGCTTTTACTAATTTAGATACTGACATATCCTCATAAAAAAAACACGTCACAGTTCCATCTGTGAGCTTTTGAAAAATGGTTGTAAAATAAAACACATGCGGTACTGACACCACTTGCACATCTTAAAACAGAGGCTTATGACGTCGTGAATAAACAGAGCTCCATTTCATGAGGAACAGCGATTATTAACGCTTCAGTATGCACCATTACACAGTTGCCCGAAGAACTACTAACACAACACTAAAAGTAAATTTATGTCAGTGCTTAAAACAGTTACAGGGTTGGCAATACAATTTTAAGTGCAATTAGTGGACATGAACGACATAATCAGAATAAAGCAGGGCAGGAATTTGCTTGAATAATATCTCAAATTGCTGCCTGAACCTCATTCACTCCATTTACTGGGCTAATTATACTTTTCAGAAGACCGATACACTGTCCGTATCATGAATAGCCATTAACCTCCTATCCTACTTTCTTTGTGGCACTGTAACTGTGCACTCTCTGTTCCTCTTTTTAGGCCTCTTCTACGCCTTAGTTAAAAACCATGCAGAATGAGAAAGACTAAAGAAACAAGGACTCAATTGTGCAATAAACACTGCCCCTGTGCCAACATAAGAGGAAACCCTGCTTCACTTTGCTGTACTTGAGGACTCGTGCAGCTTAACAACTGACTCGGAATTAATTCAGAAGAAAACCAGACAAAACTTGTTGAACTGATCATTACTTTCGAGGCTTAGGACTCCCTCGTGCACTGATTGGTTTTGTTTAGAAGTAGTTATGACCTTTCACCTAGTTTTCTGCCTCCCCGCTCTGAAAGCCAACGCCAAGCCACAACAATGTGGCCCTTTGCTGGTGATTACTAACTGGCTATGGCCCAGTAATGACATGTTTTGTGTGTCCAAGCACAAAATTTCAAGGAACTGACTGATATAAAATCCTTGTCACTTTTTTACCTATGAAAAGCAGAAAATACAAACAGTGGATTTCCCAGTAATTTAATAAGTGTTAGGATATTTATACTATTTTTATCTGTACAAGAAACCTGAACCCTGGATGCTGGTACAATCTGTTACTCAATGAGAAACTTTAACAGAGTATTTATTACACCATATTCGATAAAACTTGCAACATGTGTTACATCATAAATTATTAACTTTTTATGACAGTGAGAAAAAAAAGTTATGAAACTTTTGCTAAATCAGTGTTAAAAAGAAAAGAAATAAAGCCAAAGTCTGGATCACACTCCACCAACTCGAAGCGAATTCATTTTGAGGGATGGGTGAAACACAAGGCCATGCAGATGTCAAGTGCAGACAAAGTCCATAGAAGTGATAAGAAGAGAGGGGCACTAGAGTCAAAAACAGTGCTGACTGCTATTAGCCAATACTCATGAATAACAAATGATCAAGCAGTGATTCATGGTTATCCCTGTAAAAAAAACTAAGGGAAACCAATATCTGTTATCATAACATACAAAGACCTACATATCTACTGAAATAACTATGTTGTCTCTGTAATATAAAAACATATATTTCTAAGATGTTTTGGTGCAGATCATCATATTTTTTTTTACACATTATTCATGCAACTTTCTTAAAGGAGACCCCTTACCCTGGTTGTAATTTGGAATGAGCTATTGCATTAAAACAAACCTGCTGCTTGAAGTCATGTGCTCATATTGCTTGTTTTACTGCTCACTCTCCAAGGACAAATACCAGGAAAAACAAGAAAAACAAGAAATCCCAGCAAAGCAGGAAGTATCACTAACTGCTACTTTTTAGCTTATGTTGCTGGGAGGACCTCATGTAAATGGAGATGAATCACCAAAATTTTAATTCATTCACATAGTTAAGAAAAAGATTTACGAGAACAAAATCCTGTGCATGTCTTTTAACTACACAAAATCACTGATATATTTTAGTTTTACTAACAGTATCTCTTAAATACATTCTGAGACTACACATGTTAAGGTGTTAATACCTGTGCAAGTCTAGCTGCAGGTAGGGAAAGATGAGTTTCTCCTTAATGAGCTCCCAGATGACTCGAGTCATTTCATCTCCTTGCATCTCCACCACAGAGCCGGCATTAATCTTCTGAGACATCTTGGATCCTGGTGTTGAACAGAGGAGGCAGATACACAGACATAAAAGTTTGATATGTAGGTAGATAGATAGATGGATATGTAATAAACTGTTAGTAGTGTATGTGACACACTAACTACTTACAGGAAGTCTAACATAATCATAAAATAGTGCATGTAAAATGAGTGGCACTGACACAAATGAGAAGAAAGTCCCCTAGTTTTATAGAAACATTGTCCTGAATCAATGAAATAATTCAACAGATGAACAGTGTAAACAGAGCAGTGACTCAGCATTAAATCTACTCAGTCTGACTAAACTTCCATGACCCTCTAAAGAACCAAACAACAAAACCCTGCTGCAGCATATGGTGCACCATTGCATTGCATACCATTCCTATATTACATTGGTATTTTTCGTTAAGTCCAACCTTTCTGTAAGATTTGGTGTAAAATTACAGGATATACGCAAAAGTTACATAAGTCTGATCCTCGCATGATGGGGAGGAGACTGTTGAAAGAGCCAAAGGCTGTGAGTGCAGATGAGGAATGCAAAACGTGAAGCTAACACTAGTTACACAACGAATAAACATAGTAATAAAGCGTAATAAACAGAGAACATGGAGATTTAAAAAAAACTATGGGCCTTTACCCCACTCGTGCAATTCGGTTTCAGATGTTGGACTCGATTTAAACGTTGTATTTTCCGTTTATAAACAACGCTCAGACCCTTCTAGCTTTACTTTTCTTGTTTTTAGTTAGTAGCTTAGACTTTAGCTAAGCAGTACAGAAAGACAAAGGGGAGATGTCAAATGAGATACTTCCTTGTTCGTCGCCATTGCTTGCTGCTGGAAGTTATACCATTATCTTATCTACAAACGACGCCTACCTTATTTAGTTTAAATGTCCACTGCGAGGAGAACGGAGGCAGGATGATTTCCTGTATGTTACTGTGGGTTAGAATGAGCTGAAAGCTGCTCGAGTTGCTAAAGGAGCGGCAGGTACCCGGCATCCCAGTATACGGATATAATATTGACCAATCAGAGGAGAGAGCAGAACGTAGCGGCCAATCAAATAAGCCCACACAGTTAAGGGGCCTCCAACTGGGGGAGGGCTTAAAATCTAGCTTGCTGATTGACTGATTAGGAGACGTTTAGATGTTTTTCACTTAAAAAAAATTCTAATCAGCTTCGCCTGTGACATAAAGGAAAAGCCTTAATTTGGTTATTTAATATTTTCGGTGTTACCTATAAGTTATTTATTTAGGTTAATTAGTTTTTCCTCTATTATTTTGTTGATTCTTGTATTTTGTTGTTTTGCTAAAAATGTCATTGTTCTTTTTTCATTCATTACACAAAATATTTTTCAACAAAATTTGACAAAAATCCACACAAATATAATGGAGTTATGCAGTAAAAGCACTGAATCAATATCTCACAGTGTCTGAAATTTTATGTAATGTAAACAATAAAGAGTAGCCCTTTTTATCTTGTTTTATTCCATTTTCTCATGTTCTATTACTTTCATATTAGTCTGTCTACCGCACTATTCATTGTGTTTTGTTGCAGTGGAATATGCAAAATTATTCAGAATTCAGACTGCAAAATAATCAACAATCAACACCCTTTAAAGCATTAAAACTAAAGTGTTTTGTAGCAATGTGGGGATAAAACTACAGATATTTGAGTTAAAAATTTAAGGACTACATGTAAAGTATTTACTTCTCACCTCTGTTTACTGTACTAGAGAAATTATGGTTGAGTTTTTATTTTGGTTTCATTAGTCTATTTAAAGTACAGCCTCAAATCAGGAAATGTTGGTACAATCTGGTCATTTGAAAATATATGTAATTTTCTGACAGTAATTTGACAAAATCATTATGTAACAACGTGATTTAAAACAGGTGAAGTTGAGAGGGGAGTGTGATCATGATTTGGTACAAAAGCAGGAAAGTTGAATGTGCACTGCCTGGTGACCTGGATTTAACAAAGGAAATAGGTGTGAGATTTTCATCTGACAATTACTGCAGTGAGTAATATTTTTCAGCTGTAACAAGTTCTGTAATGATAACTAATGCAGTGAGTATTTTCTAATTTCTTAAATAACCATCAGTTTGATAAAGAGCATGAGAAAGTGTATTTCAAAGGAAAAAGAGCCTGTGGTGTGATGAGTCAAAACTGACCCTGTTCCAGAGTGATGGTACATCAGGATGAAAATGGATGAAATGGTTATCCATCATGCCTAGTGCCCATAGTACAAGCTTGTGGGGGCAGTGTTGTAACCTGGGGTTGATTTCGTTGGTGAGAGCTAGATTGAGAAATGTAATTTTTCCATAAAATTAGGTCAAAGGAACCTGATTACACAGACCTTTTCCAAGATTACAAAACATCATCAGGTTCAAATTATGAAAGAGGGGTTCATCAGACATCATATTCACAGAAATAACATTCCCAAACAGTGTTGAATCAACAACCTTCCACACCTGGACTCATCTGAAACAAAACAAACCACTCCTGAAGGATTTGGACAGTAACCCACCCCTCAGGTCAACGACCATGAAATTCACACACAATACCTACTAACGACCGTACCCCCAGGAACACACACCCCTTACAACCCTAACACATAGGATTGAGTCTGTGTGTAGGGGGGTTGTTTGGTTTCAGGTGAGTCAAACTGTGGAAGGTTGTTCTCAGTGATAGGGATAGGGCCGTTAGTGAAGATGTGGCTGATTTCAGGGCCGTTGACCAGAGGGGTGGGTCACAGTCCAAATCCTTCTGGGGGGTTGGTTGGTTTCAGGTGAGTCCATGTGTGGAAGGATGTTGGTTGAACACTGTTTGGGAATATTATTTAGAATGGTGTTACAGGTTTTTGATAAGTAGTGTCTCAGACCAACACCTGTATTCAGGGAAGGATTTTACACTTTAACAAAAATGGCTTCTTTGACTCCTCTCCCAAACCATTTGTCTTCTATGGCCAATATTCTAACATTGTTGTTCTCTAAGAAGTGTCCTTATTCTTCCAAGTAAAGATGGACTGCAGAGTCTTGTCCTGGGGTGGAGGCTCTTCTGTGCTGAGCCATGTGTTTGGTTTCTCCTATGTATAGGTCTGTACATTCCTCACTGCACTGAACAGCATGGACCAGGGGTATTCAAATCCGATCCTCACAGGCCGGTATCCTGCATGTTTTAGATATTTCCCTCTTCCAGCACACCTGGTTCAATAAATGATCAGCTCATCATGAAGCTCTGCAGAAGTCTGATAACAATGTAATGGCTTCCAGGTGGGATTTGAATATCCTTGGCATAGACCATGTTGCTTTGCTTCTCCTTAGGTAGTTTGTCCTTGTGATGTACCAGTGCCTGTTACAGGGTGTCAGTCGGTACATCTCAAGGACAAACTACCTAGGGACCTATCCTTCTGACCTTGAAACTCACACACAATACCCACTACGACCCTACACCTAGGAACAGACCCCCCCTTACAACCCTAATCCTTAAAATGGCATTAACACCTACACAGACCCCCTTCAGGTTAAGAAGTCCAGTTCCCCCCAACAGTTATTAGAACTGAAGTTTCTTGTATGAGAGTTTAAATGTTTTCAAAAGAGCTAAACCAGTCCAGTAAAACCAAGAAGAAATACCAAGAAAAATGATAACCTGAGCAAATGAGAACATACACAGATATAACATAGGCCACATATAATTCATTAATGGCTGTTTTCTATTTGGATTTGAACTATTTTAATTTTAATTTTTTATTGTACATTAACCTTTTCTGATATGCTGTAGGGTTGTAAATGGGGGCACAACTATAGCACAGATACCTTATAATGGTATTCACACTGAAATAATATAACGTACTGCCCACTTTTAATACCCCTCAGCCAGAATGGACAGACAAACAGATGAAAAAATGATTACAATACCCCTCTGCCTGGAGTTGGCCAAGGGGTAAAAAACATTTTCAATACTTGTTTTTGTCAAAATTAGTTGCTGCAGTGCTCCCTTCACCAGTAAGTTTTTGCCAGCTTGTGACATGAAACACCAGCCCACTGCACACACACTGTTTTCAGCATCAACCTGTACCAAAGATGTTTTTATGGAGGTGTTACCTGAGGGGCCCCAGGTGAGCACCATGTCCCCTGATTAGTCTTTCTTGTTGTGTCAAAATGTTATTGTCTGGTGGGAAAATAAGCACCAAAGGCAAGTAGTCTTTCTCACAATTTAGCTACACTAATGAAAAAACAACAAAGGGGAGTTAATCCATAGTGCTTTCTCAGGTATTGTACACTCTGCTAGCAGAAATACAAAGTTAATTTTTGGAAAACAGGACAGAAAATGACTGAGACAGAAAATGAACCTGAGTTGAGCCCTGATAAAAGAAAAAAGGCTAATTAGGAGGAAGTTGGACTCTTGACCAAACTGTCTGTGATGCATGAACAAAAGTATTAGTGAAAGTTTTATGATATGGAACTCTTTCACTAAGAATTATTACTATTATTTATTTTCTTTTTTTTTTTTTTTTTTACCTGCAGCCATTACCTGCTGTTTTTTTAAGTTATTGAGAAGTTCATATCTTACTATTAATAATTTAGTCATCTGTTCAGCATTGTATTAATCAGCCCTTTCTTTGGGTTTAAGGTGTTTACTGGCTGATCGTAAAAAAAAAAAAAACATGAGTTATACTGAAATTTTAATATAGCTTGTATGAACTCCTACTACTATTAAAGGGAATGTAAAATGCCCTCTTTACTTTATTGATGTTGACTGTTGGTTGACTCGGGACGTTTTTTTGTTTTTTTTTTATGCCATTTTCATCTTCAGGTTAAGGTCTTTTGTGTGTATTAATTGTCATCATTTGGTTCCCTACACAGTGTTTCACACCAAACGTGGCAACTTCAGTAAATACACAGTGAGAGACCTAGTCTGAAAAATCAAACAAACCCTGAACCTTTGGTGCATTGGATTTGATTAAACACAATGTTATCTATATTTTCAGCTTCGTATAACTTGTTAGTCATGCTCACATATAACAAAACACCACTAAATAAGGCTCCTATATGCAGAACAGGATCAGCTCATAATTCTCAGAGGGTCAGGGCCACTAAGTAATAGTTTTACCATTTGGAACTTCCTTAAAACCCCCATGTGAGTGAACACAAATTCAAACACAAGTCAAACACTGCAGTTTTTGCAAGATTTATGCTTAACTGACCTCCAAATCGTAGTTTTTCTGGAATACAGATCATCCTCAGCTCTGCTATCTTTAACCAACAGACTAAGCACATGGAACAAACCAAAGTACTGAGCAATCTTCTCAGGTTATATGATCTTTAAGTGGGCGTGCCTGCTATGCAAATATTAACACCCAGGAAGGAAGAAAAATAACAATAACCTATTCTTTTGTTTTTCCTGCAAATTGTTATATTCTTTTTTCCACAATGGACCTATCTGCTTAAAAAAATAAATCAAAAAATAAATGTAAGGCCATGTTATCACAGAAAAGTCACATATAAATGTAAAATTATATTTAAACCAAGTTTTAGTTGAACACAGGCCAAATACACATTGTACAAGAGTTAGCTAATATATGTTGCCATTGGCTCAAATCCCGCAGAATTTTAATGTTTCTTTCAAACTGTGTTTGCCACCTTTCCAAGTGTCTAACTATTTTAACTTTGTATGCTAGCTAATATAGCTATCCAAGCTCTGGCTCAGTTTCCGTCTTAGGACGTCCTATTTGTGCCTGAATAGGGGTGCACGTGGAGGGGGAAGGGGGCAGGGACAAATGGGAGTTGACTTTGATAGACATATCACTGTTCAATCATTTTGAGTGGGCGCTCAAAATGGTTGGATGTTGTTTTTTCAGTCCTGTCTGTCCTACAAGTGAGTAAAAATTTTCATTTTTGTGTCAGAGCATTTAATTAATTGTTTGCAATCAGGGTGGGAAGGGGATTTTTTTAAAGCAATATAGTAAAAAAAAAAAATGCTCCAGGAAAACATCTCAGACCCCAACTTTAATTTTAGTGTATGATTTTAATAGAACTAATGTCTTTTAGTCTGTGAATGCATTTTCAAATCACATTTAATCTCTGTTAATGTTAATGTCCTTTTCCCTTTTTGATTTTAATGTAATTTCATTATCTTTCTTTTTCTTTTGTTGACAGTTTTAATACCTTTGTAAAGCACTTTGAGTTACCCTTTGTAGGAATAGTGCTATACAAATAAACTTGCCTTGCCTACAATACATTGTAGTTGTTTTAATTTAGCATGCTCCACAAAAAGTTACCCCCCAAAAACATAAAATGATTTAGACTTATGGGCCTTCCCGCAATATATGGGTCATTATAGAATTGCGGGTACATTTCGAGTTTAGAAAAAAAATCTTTTTTTGGGTTTTTTTTCTTTAATTTTCTTTTCCATTCTCAGAGAGAATACTTAAAATTTTATGATTCCATTATTTGCCAAGCTTAATCATCTAAGATTTTTATTATTTTAACTGAAAATCTAAGAACCAAAAGTAAATT
>JAQQZY010000015.1:21513296-21530340 GCA_030068375.1 Ostorhinchus rueppellii
GTGTGTGTGTGTGTGTGTGTGTGTGTGTGTGTGTGTGTGTGTGTGTGTGTGTGTGTGTGTGTGTCTCTGTGTGTGTGAAGATGTGAGAGAGTCAGAAACACTGTGTTCTTCTCATCAAAGCCCCACCCTCTCTACCGTCTCCACGGAAACTCAACACAATTGGTACCTGTCGCCTGGCAACATTGCCCGGTATCTTTGGGACACAGAGCTGCTGGCAGAGAGCACACATGCACACAAACACACACAGTTTGTCAGCTGTCACAGAGGTGGTTCGTTCCACAGCCTTTTCAACTCCAAAGCCCTCCAATTTTCCATCTTCTTAATATACACTATGACAGATAGAAGCATGATGTGATTCCTACTGGTATTTAAATATGTTGTATATTGAGGGGAAACACAACTGTGTTCTCTCACTCTGCAAGAAGTGGAATCATTTAACTAAAAAACATAAAAAATACAGGATCAGTTACAACAGTCCAACTATGATCAGTATATCTGACCAGAAATGACGTCCTTTTTTGTATACAAGAGTTTTGTTCATTACTTTGAAGTTGAATTCACCAGAAACCGTTGTCTCTTTTCTTAGAGAATATTAAAGGATGTCAATTTATTATGTTTCTTTTATGTTTCTCAGGGGGATTTTTTTCCTTGACAAAAGCAAAAGTATGTGATGAATTATTCTTGAAAGAGAAAATGTCCAATGGCCAAACTCTATAACTGTGTTTGTCTTAACACTGACATCAACTATGCAGCTGTGTCATGTTTATTATGTCGGAACCCAAAATTCCATGCTAATATGCTAATTAGTAGGCTAAACCGTTACTGTGATATGAAGCCAATACTATGTGCATGACTTGCTATTTTCAAGTAATATTACAGAATGCGAGCTCTGGACACATCAGGACATAAAAATCCCATAATACATTACAGTCATGGCAACAACGGACTACGATAGAAGGTGAACACAGACCAGTAGATGTAGTCAGTAGTATTGCACGCATGATGGCACAGGCTGTGGTGTCACACAGATGCCAGTGCGTGCTGGTGCAGTCCATAGTTTTATGCCAGTAGAGGTGAAATGGGCTGGTTACCAAGGTTACGTGCCCCCCACTGGCAAGTAAGCTGTCAAGAAATAACAAGGGTTCATATCATGAGCAATGAAAAACATTCCACTGTTTACACTAAAGCATGCTGAGTATAGTATGACCCAACTCTCTTCATTGTGCACGAAAACCATTGATAATATAACTCACATCAGATAATTTTATTTTTGTTTTTTTCTGTTTTCCTGCCTCCTGAGACTTTGTATCTGCAGTCACTCAGTATTTCTTAAGGGAGCCTCTCCCTCACACACTGTACCATAGAAGGAGACAGATATAAACACATTTAGTTTTTTATATTCTTGCCCTTGTCACATGCTTTCACTGGAAGAAGAGGTGATGGGTTTTTACCTTCAAGGCTGATTGGACACTGCTGTCACAAAGTGTAGACAGAATGTGTGTTTTTATATATGAACAGTGCTATGTGGATGTTGGTATACGTCAGAAGCAGGATCATTGCAGTTTAAAGACATTAAACATTATTTATATTTTGTCAAATAAAATGCAGATAAAAATTAACTGTAAACCAAAGAAAATTCAACATAAAACTAAATTGCAGGCAAAATCAGCCCAAGTTCTGACTTACTCTGGCTGTGCAAAACCATACATTTCATCACCTTCATCTCAAATTGTGTCCACAAACCCACTGAAGGCCAAACAGGTTGTTTCTTCTTATAAATGAATGTTCTGGAAAAATGCCTCTAAGATCTAATACATGCATAGGAAGACAGAAAAAAAGGAAAAAGTTATGAGACACTGAGAAAAAAATATATTTTTTAAAGAGACTATATACCAACTTTTAGAGTCAAAGAGAGGAACAGTCTCTTTTCCACTGGACATACAGTATGTGTAAAACTTTACCAACATTTACAAAATGTTGAAAAAACACAAATGCATAATGCTGGTTTTTCATGTTGATTTACAGATATATTCATTATTATTATTATTATTATTATTATTATTATACATTACCCCTCTATCCCTCACTAAATTAAAAAAAAAAAAGATTGTTTCCTGGTGTGTCCACACATGTTGCACCATGTTTCTTTTAAAATTCTTCACTTGTTGTAATGTTCATCATCAGTTTTTTGTTTTTTTTTTCTTCACATGATCCTCGTTGCAGAAAAAGTTCTTTCCATTGTAGCTGTTTTTGTTTCCATTGCAGTTTTGCATGATATACTGCAAAAAGTCGGTTCATACAGCCGAGTGTTGCAGTCTCGTCTTTTACCAGTTTCATTCAAAATCTTCTCATTAGAAAAAATGAGGATATTATAATACACAATAGGCACACATGGTTATATGATGGCTGGTAGTAAACTGACTGTTGAACCATGAGCCTTAAGGGAAGTTCAACTCGAGGTCGGAGAGTTCAGCTTGATGTCAGCCATTGCATTTGTCCCTGGAGACAGAATGTCATTACCCACAAGTCCGCCCGTTTACACCTATACACACACACCAACAGATCCAAAGCCTTGATATGTATAGGCCTATCACATGGGTGGGTGAATCTGTAGCAGAGCAGATGATGGGTTGATTTTTAGCTGCATGTGCTGTTCATATCATATCTTACACCTCTCAGATCTTACATTTGATAGTGGAAAAAAAGCAGTTTTAGTACCATGACATGACACATTTTCAAATAAGAAAAAATGTCTTCTTAAAAAAAGAATATGTGGGAATTGGAAAAGGAACAAGATACATCTAAGATGTATATTTAACATAAACCAAGTGTGTCCAACCACTGTCATTTATCAAACACTATGTGTTTTATTGGTGAAACAATGTTGTAGAAGATTCTGGTGTTTCCATGTTCACTATGGAGCCTCTGAACATCCAAATGGGTCATATCTGATGACCATGAAAAGATAACAAACTGCATTTTACACCAATTATTATTTACATGTATTAATAGGATTAGTGGATCAACAGGTATTAAATGTTTTAGATCAGAAAATGGTTTTGGTCGCCGGTGGCTGTTTGGGTCATCTTCAGGACAGACTTAAACTTCTGCATCCTGGTCTAACCGTGGTTCATCTGAGCATTTGAATTGTCATGTGGACATATAGTATATTTTGCAAAACAAAGGTCATGTGGACAAAAGAAAAATAAAACAAAAAAAACCCACACATGTTGTAGACAGGGCATTAAAATGTCTGATTAGTTGTGAAGTTTCATTCACGGTAGGACTGAATGTTCTGGATCGCAGATGTAAAGGACAAAGGAGGAAGATAAAAAAAGAAATCAGACACGAAGAAATTTATGTGAGAAAATAAAGAGATAAAACCCTCAAGAGACTGTTAAACATTCACGTAATCATCGTGGTGCTCAAACCATAATGAGCTTATGGCTTTGCACAATTAAAATACACCTTTTCAATGTCAAACAGCCCTGCACTAGGAAAGAACAGTCCTAAAATAACTGGTAACTACTTCCATAATTGCACATTTAATGGCAATATCCAGATAAATGTTAATAATCACCTGATACACAGATTCTTATACCTGTATTTGTGTGTCACTGGAGCTTTGTGTTGCCTGGCAATCGCGCTAAATATCACTGTAGAAGTACTTTGTGTTTGTTTTATGAAACTTCTCCAGATATATGCAGCAATTGTATAAAAACAATAACCTATGATTTAAAGCACATAAACCGGTCTAAAAATCACTGTAAACTACAGACTCTGTGTAGTTGTTATTGCTTTATTTTATGCACGCTCCTGCTTTAAATAATTTATTAACTTTTACATCAAACAGATGATACTTCTACAGGTCTGTTGAAATTCAGTGAAAGAAATAAATACAAGTTGAGCTGCTGGATATCGTTAAATTGGCATCGACTACACACAACAGGTTAGAATTATTTATTTACCTCTCATTTTTCAGGGCAAAGAAGGGATTTTAATACCAGGGTGTCATTCTTTAAGAGGAATAATGAAAGTACAAGGTTGAGCATGAGCAGAGTGCATACTTTAATGCTTGTGGACAGTCCACGTGTCAGAGAAGACTATGTGCAAAACACAGATTATTTCTCCCAATAAGATCATCTATCAGTCAGATGAAAGGGTAGCACTGGAACCGTAATAGCTAGAGGCCAGTAAAAGGCTTTAAAATTCAGTTTTTGACCTCAGTGAAATGAAGCTGAAATAATAGTTTTTATGGGTTTGTGTGCGTCAGTGAACGTTTTCTCTTCTACTCAAGAAAACTTTGAGTTTAGGTATTATTTAGCCGTTGATAACGGTTGTTGTAATTGCTTTAATTTCATAAAAATGAGCATAGTGTAATTGACTGCTATGCTGGTGGAGCCCTTACTAGAAAATGAGATATTGACCCTCTACTCGAATTAAGAACACATGAATATGTCCCTGAAAAACAGCTTAACATTCCATTTTTTTTAAACTTTTACTCCCAGTGTTTTGAGACACAGAATAATAATGTGTCACAGAAATAGAATGAATATTAAAACAGAGAGGATTCAAGGATGCTGTAAGTCCTTTATGATGTTTGTCCTATAAATGTGCCTAAATACTTAATGAAAAATTGTGTTGCACTACATTTCCTGCAGAGATTAGATTCATTATTAACTGCAACAGACTGAATATAATAGCACTTTTCTCCACCACATTAAAGATATACTGTAATATACTGATATACTGTAATATATATAGGTGAACTATATTAGTTTCCACTTGTAGTTTTTGTGTACCTAAATGTGCCTTACTTTGAAGGATTTCTACTAACATAATTTTCAATTTGGTGTCTGGATGATGAGGACAATACAAATGTTTGTAAAGTTCTAAGAAAACACAAGCTAAAAGAGATGGACCTAATAGGCGTGTTTCCACTATCAGAACTTCCAGGATGTTTTACAGGAACTTCATGGTATGAGCGTGTCTCCACTGACTGGGCTGTTCCAACAGGGCCCTTTTCAGGAATCAACGGAGTACCTGCTCAAGGGTAGGTACTCAAGAACAGCCTGGTAGAGTCGCTGGGCGGTACTAGTGGGTAACTCACGCAGATTGATTGTTGCAAATGACATCAGCAGATGGTGACAAACAACTCCAATTTTAAAAGAGTAGTTGCTGGAGGAATTTCACAACAGAACGAAGCAGAAGACAACTACTCTTACTCGACTGTGTACAGCAACAGCACAAACGCAACAAACATCCCAACTTAATCTGTGTCCACGTCCAGTCTTGTTGTGATTTCCTCCTCTGCTGCTGCTTTGCTTTGGCACTTTCTCTCAGTGATACTACTACAGAAACAGATGCGAAATGATGATGTCGTCACAAGGTTCTTACAGGGCCATTACTGTAATGGAGACACGACGCCTGAGAGGACCAGGCCAACTTGTGGCCTGGTCAAAAGTACCTTCCCCCCAAAAAGTCCCAGGAGCAGTGTAGTGGAAACATGCCTAATGTTACATATTTATCTGTGGCTTTGAATCTTGTTGTCATCTTGGGAGCAAAAGGACAACACAGGAAATGTGTGAGAGGGATGATGGGTGAGTTAATGCTACCAAAGATTTGGAGCTTTGCAAGAACTTCTTGTTAGCACAACTTATTGACAACAAATATGGCTGTCAATACATTTAGTTCAATAGTCACCCAAAAGTCAGACTCAGCCACTAAGTGAGCTGTCATAACACATCTAGCAGTCTTAATAGCTTTCTATTAGCGCTAAAATGTTATTGACAGAGCACTAAGTTAGAAACTCACCACCAATACACTTATAAGAGTATCTGTATGCAGTGAATGAGACTGTGATAAAGTGTGGAAAATAAAAAAAGGACTGAGTATTAGAGATGTTCAGTGGAAGTCACTTAGTGCCAGACTACAAAAGCATCTTGCAGCTACCACTATGACAACCCTACAAATATATAATAATATATGTTTTATATAATTATATAAAACATACACATCAGCTTCAGTTGGAAGCCACAGTTACAGTAGTTGTTGGATAAAAGGCTAAAAAAAGGACTCCCACAGACACCTCAAGCATCCTCAATGCCACAGGTAGGTTATTTTGTTCCAAACCTCTGTTACCTTCTATCTGACAGTGGATGATGGTGTACTACTTGCTCAACAGAGGAGACAACAACAAACTCAGTGAGGTCCACTGAAGTGATTTGTGTCTCTATGGACAAGAGCAACCTATTGTGTTTGTTTATTCTTTTTCACTGCACCTCTCTCACCTCTTGTTCTTTCTTTTGCTTGCTATGCATTTACCCCTTCATTTTTGTGTGTTTCCTTTTTTTTTTTACACGGTCATCCTTCTCTCAGTATGCACCCTCTCTGTCTTCAAAATAACAGGACGAGTGCATTTTTTATCCTTCACTGACGCCACGAGAGGATAAAATTCTCTCTGCTGCTCCTCAAGTCTGTTGATTCAGATGCCGTCTCAAGTCACAGCTGCATGTTCACTACCTAAAGTGCCAGCACCCTGCTATTAATCCCCCTGTTTAATCTGTGAACACTACACACATTTACAGACAGTGTCGAAGATGCTCATCATTATGGATTCTTAATCTGCTTTGGCAGTAAACGAAAGGGCACAGGAGTTATACAATACTCCTCTCCCAAAAGGGCATCAGAGGATGCAGAAGTACATACACACACATGTGAAGACACACAAACAACCCCCACCATTTCCACCTTTCAAAGCTGCTGCCCAGAGTCCCTTCAAAGCCACTTTGAAGGGTCTCTGATTACCAGACAGGCTATAACTAGCAGCATTGAGCCAGCACACCCAAACACACAGCTTAACAATCTCAGCACAGCCTCAAATGTGGCTATTTTCTGAAGTTTGTGTTTGGGAAGGTACTTATTTTGGCATTCAGATGCATTTTCATCTTTTTTCAACTATGTGTTGAGGAAGTATTTTTAATCAGAAGTCGAGTACATAGGCACTTGAGGAGGTGTTAGAGAGGGGTATCCTGAGACTGAGACAGATCTTCATCAGAGTAAATAGCCCCTTTTACACAGCACTTCTGTTATGGGAATATTTCGCCTTTATTTATACATCTGTATAAACAAAATGGTAGGATCATTTAGTCCCACCTTTATCATGGCTCTGTAATGCCTCTGGAGGTAGTAACAGAACTGAGAAAGATGGAAGCATGATTATGGAATGCCATGTAAAAGGAACACTTCTCATTCTTCAACCAAAGTGTAACGTTTTGATGATGGCGACCCCCACACCTGAGAGACAGCGGGTGCTTGTGGAGGTACTGGTGTGGATTTTGGCTGCAGCTGCATGTCACTGGTGCTGCAGCTATGCGCCATTTTCACCCGTGGCACAAAGCCAGGGTAGCTGCCGCAGAATTCATGCCAGTGTTTCCATGAGCACACTATACACTGCGCTACGTCACCGCCTCTTTAAATCCGAAATGTAGGTCCGCTGTGTAAAAGTCCAGCCTGTCTCACCTCTCCTTTGTCTTGGCTGTGGAAATTGATCAGTGGTGGAAAAAAGGTGGGATCACTATCTCACCTTTTGTCTGGGATCTCTGCAAGTGCAAGGGGTGGGGTTTGTTGTGCCTGGCACCACTTGTTTATATCTTTACAGTATGTGTTCCTTTGTAGTCAGAGTAACCGCTGGGTTCAACTTTAGGCATTGAATACTCACAAATCGCTGTGTGTGCATTGTGTAATGTGCAATAAAATTGTATTAGAAACCCTCCCAACACCAAACAGTACAGACATATTCTTCATTTTACTTTGGAATAGTTTCATGATGGTGCCTTTCACTCATCATTTGCTTACACCAATTCCAATGAGTCTGAATGAGACAGCTTTTGCATATTCTGAGAAAGAGAAGACTGAGAGGAATGGCAAGAGGAAGATGTAGAGTAGTGACGGTGAAAATAGCAATAATAGATGAGTATAGTGTGGATAGGGGTGTGTGTGTGAGTGTGTGTGTGTGTATGTGTGTGTGTGTGTGTGTGTGTGTGTGTGCGTGTTTGTGTTTGTATCTGGACAGACTGAGGATGTGCAATAATTGTGATGCGAAATAATATGAGATGGTACTTACTGCGGCTGTGGGCAAGGTCTTCCTCTTTTTAATGTTCAGTGGTGCTCAGCATGCTTTGTACTAATCCATTTAAATTGAACTCAGGTCATCTGTTGGTCTGTTTATTCCTGATTCACATGAAGAACACAATGTTGTACTTTAGCAACACATGGTGGATTCATTTTCACTTGCATCCTCTTTTGGGCATTCATACAGAGGTCAGAGCTCACACTCTTGGCAACATTCAGAATGTTGCTCAATAGACAGATTCTGTTGTTATCAAACTGCAAATGAACCCAAATTATATCAGGCTTTAATTGAATTCAGTTAAACAGAGTGAAAGTACCTCTCCAGTCAAACCCTCCATTTACATATCCAAACAGTGCAGCTGGTGTGTGATAGATAAAGAGTTATGTGTTTATGAAGCAGTCACAGCAATCTGCATAAGTTACAGGTGTAGAGCTGCAGCTGTGCAGTTTGGAAAACTGACGCGTTGCCTCCAACCACTCGTAAGAATAAAATGTTGCCATTGCCATTTGCTTTCTGCAGAGCACAGATATAATATCATCAACAAAAAAATATATGTCCTATCAACATTTCTTGGTAAGTGTCCTTCAATTTTTATAAAGTGTGAACTATTTATTTTTTCAATTTTCATCTGTTTTTGAATGTTCATCACATCTCATACAGCCCCAAGTCATCGTCAGGAAATAAACTGTCTCAGTGACTCTGTAAAGTTGTTCTGTTAAATATCTTAAAGTGATAAACCGGTGTCAAATGGATATTAAATTATCTGAACGCCATACTAAACGCCTGTCATCCCAGACAAGAAGATCTGTAATGCTGTTTGTTGATTTTTATTCTAGAGATTGTAGTTCAAGGCAAGTACATGTGTTGATATTTACATGCTTCCAACAGTGAAGTGAAATTTTAACATCATAAAAAGTGTTGTATTTTATTGAAACTACCCACACTTTTAGCTTTTTTCCTCCATTTGAGACTCCTTTGTGGTACTAAGCCAGATTTTCAAATGGAAAAACTTAGAAACTCAACTTATATACAGTGTTAAGTGATGTTTACAGTTCTAAACGTTATTTTTTGTATAAATCGAAGTCCACAAACATGACAATAAATTACTCACAACATGTTTCGTAACATTTAAACCAATATCATTTCGTGATCCTAACTGAAGTGATTCTACACCCTAAACCTAAAAAATAGCAAGCAAAGACCTGATTTCGTTCATCTACCATCCACCAAAACCATGACCTGCATCAAGGAAAAAGAAAAACAGTAGCACATTCTTCTATAACAAATGACCTTGAGATTACATATATCCAAGGTTTGCAGACAACAGTTTTTAGACAAATTACATTAACACTAAACAAATTACAGTGACCTACTGTATCTGTGGTTTGCAGAAATGGGCCATGGCAATATTTTTGCCATGTGTGGTATTTGGGTTGTATGCCTGTGTTCCAGCAGGAAATCATTTCCAACTTGTTAATGAAACCAGAAGAAGGGTCAGGCTTTATCTTTGCAGCATCCTGCTGTGCCTGAGATTGTGCCTGGTGTTGTATTTTTGTATTGTTTACTATTTTTCTCATTTTTGCATTGCCTTTTCTTTTGTTGTCAGTATCTGTCTGTCTCATCCCTTGTGGAACTTACAAATTCTAACTAAGCAGTCCTATTGCTTACACATCTTTCATTATTGTTACAGTTTGCTGTGACCCAAAATGTCCTCACCTGTGGCCCTTTAAAGACAATGAGACCTGTGTTATTAACCAGAACCATTGGCTGCTGTGGATGTTTTGGTGGTGCTGGGTTTATTTTCTCAGATTAGAAAAGAATTGCATGATTTCAACAGACTGCAATATGGTATTTTTCTGACATCTTGTATTGTATGATTACTGGATTTTAAATGCATTTTAAAACACTAATATAGACTCATTCAAAATTATAATAAACCATTCTCTGTTCTGACTATACTGTTCTGAAGTTGTATGGGAGATCCTCACCATACACACTTACAAAACATTTGTTTACTGTGTTTCTGACTCACCTCTGGTTTCCCTAAGGTTGTGTCCAATTACAGGAAGGGTGAAGAAATGATTCACAGCTTGGCTGACAGCATAGGAAATCAAATATTTCTGTAGTACCAATCAATCCAACCTGCCTAAGAAACCATCTTGCCTCATAGCTCTATGTATTAGCATAAAAAACACACACACAACACTGTCCAATCCTAAAATTATCTCAAGTTGTTCCCAGGCCAGTGTGTTAGATTATTCATCAAGGCTGTACAGCTGCTGAGCCTTCAGGCGCATTGCTGGATATATGCCTTACTTGTGTCTGCTCTCTCTTCAGCACTGGCACACAGTATTTATCACACTTCAAATACAGCCCCAGGCCATCGATGGCAATAAACAATTAGCTCTGCAAATTTAAGAGGTTCAGAAAAGGGGCTATTCTGCTAAATACCAAATAGAGCAGTCTGTCAAATGAATGTTCAGCCACATAAAAGGTTTTCACCCCAGACAGAAGAAACCATAATGTAGTTTGTTGATTTACACTACAGACAGTGTTGCTCAAGGCACAGATTCACATGCGTCCAATCATGAATAGAAAATTGACATCCATTTTTGAGAAGTGCTGTATTCTACCCCAACATGTATGATTTTCTTGCTTCTGCCACTCCGTTTTTAAGTAAAATACAAATTTAGTGACAACATGATTTATAATATTCAGAATTCAAAGTCGTAAACATGCTGTAACTTTTGTTGCTTCAGGAGGATCTTTTAGAAGGCACTAGACTGTAGTAAAATAAAATTAAAAGAGATTGCCCAAAGAACCTATTCAGGAAACTCAAAAGTATTAACTCACAATGATACTGTGAAGGATATTAATTTGATATTACACATTAACAGTGCGGGAGACGTCAAAGACCTTTGAAATGAACACTTTAAGCCCTAAGACGTGAATTTGCATCTGTAAAAGTGTCATAAAAACTGGTGTGAGTTTGTGCTTTTGATCCTTTTCTTCAGTGGTTTGGCTTTTCTGTGTGTTTTAGGATTAAAACTAACAGAAAAAGACAAAAACAGGATTGAAGTTATACAGGTTTTTACTAAATAAGGCACTCAGAATGTACATCAGTAAGAGATTTAGGATGTTTTACATGAACTGTGAACTGGAACACACTGAACAACAGGTATTTGAATTTGGGCCCAGTAGCTTTGTTTTGGGGCTGTTTTTTTCTAAATCAGTCCAGCTGCATTTTGGCATCTGGTTGAACTCCAAAAAGTAATTACATGGTCAAAACTCAGCAAAAACATGGAAAAAGTAAATAAAGGAAACCCACGTCAACACTGCAAATAACAAATAGAAAAGCACTCAGAGAGCGCAGATGTCCGCCAAGGTAGTGTTTGTACTTTCCTCCACTAGATGGTGCTGAATGACCTCATATGCAGCTCAGTCCCATCATGCCCTATCTCCCAATGATAAAGAAACCTTTAAAAAAATTCCTGGATCCAGACGGTGATCCAGATCACCACCAAAATGTAATCACTTGTTCCTTGTCCCATTTCTAACAATTTCTGAAAATTTCATCCAAATCCGTTCAAAACTTTCCAAGTTTTTTTGAACACAAATAAACGGATAAACGCCGGCAAAAACATAACCTCCTTGGCGGAGGTAATAAAAACAAAATAACACAAGGAAACAGTTTTTTTTAAAAAACAGTCTATTTTTACAGTGAGTCGGTCTTATTCACTGCTCTAAGTTTTACACCACATTACACAGGCAGCAGGGGTTCATTGAGCATGCTCAGATGTCTAGGGAAAGAATAAGGTCTCCTCCATCAGCATTAAAAAAAAAAAAATGTCTATTGATCACACAGTTGAATTTGTATGAATATTTAAAATAAATCCTACATTCAGTACGCTTAAATGGTTAAATGCTTCATCAAAAGGGTTCTTTTTCAGCCACATTATACAGCCATTTAGATACTGACAGCCTTAGTTTTCCTTAGTCATTGTCCTCCCCTGCTCTAGAAGCCATGTTTGTTCAGACCTGTGTCTCTGCCTCCTGTTTACAAGGCTGTTTAGTTTTACAGAGTTTGAACAAAGCTCTTCTTCTGTTTGACAGCGTGGGAGACTTCTGACTCCATGCTGATTTGAAGTTTTGTTGTACTTTGCAATCTGGTTGACTGAAAACCTAAAAGTTGGGTGCAGTTGTGGAGGGTGCAGAAAGTGATGAAAACGTTGCCCTGGGGTGGGCTTATGTTCAGGTCTAGAGTGAAGACAGTTTACTGCCAATCCTTAATGTCTGGAACGAGGTGGTGAGGAAGTCTAAACTCTATTTGTAGACACTATAGCCAGTTTTTTCCCACATGGTTGTGTTGAATGCTAAGCAGAAATCAGCAAACAGCATTCAAATGCAGGCTTTCTTTTGAAGGTGTCAGTGAGGGTTAAAGGGGTCATATTTTGCTAAATGCACTTTTATTAATCTTTGGTTATTTATTAGTCTTTGGTTCCTTTGTGTATTTGGACCCTAATAGTTCATACAGTTTTAATTTGAACCCTCCAAGTGCTGCAAAGCTATCTTTACATTCATCCCAGCAAAAATCAAGTGGATTTCTACAAACTGCTTTAATTCGTTCTACAATTGTTGTGCTTTATAACTACTTACGTCACAACATTTGTACATATAAGGTCAAGACTTCCAACGAACATTTCTCCGAGTATGACATAATTGTTTGTCAGCAGCAGCAGTTGTAGTAAAAACTGAAAATTTGTCCAAACTTTGAGCCAATTACCTAAAATGTTCAGTTGCTGGTTGTATTATTGAACACAAGTGGCTGAATGGGAAAGAGCAGCACAGTCAACAAACTGAAGGGGGTGGGGCATGAAGTGGCTCATGTGCATTTAAAGGCCCAGCGCTCAAAACGACCTTTCTGGTGTCATTAGTCAGAAATATGGTTGAAGATGGACCTGTGGAGTTGAATTAATGAAGAATTCAGACCCAAAGTATAGCATTTCCAGTTTATGTAGACCACAGGGAAATGTTTGAACCCTTCCTCTGCCTTCCACATCCACATCCCACAGACTAGGAGTGGGGAATTCTGGTTCTCGAGGGCCGGTATCCTGCATGTTATAGATGGATCCCTCTTCCAACACACCTGATTAAAATGATAAGCCTATCATCAAGCTCTGCAGAAGCCTGATAATGACTGTCAGGTGTGCTGGAAGAGGGAATCATCTAAAACATGCAGGATACCAGCCCTTGATGACCAGGATTCCCCACCCCTGCCATAGACGAAGGCAGTGAAATGGGGTCACACTGACCCCAAGGAATACACACAAAATGCATAATTCCATTTAAAAAAGCAAAATATCACTCCTTTAAAGTGAGAGATGAAAGATCAAAACTAAAAGTAGTCACTGTGCAAAAAAAAAAAAGCCAGTATCAGACTTTTTAGATTTATAAAACAGCTTTGCTCAGCCAACACATTTCTCAGTAAGTCCAAGAGGATTTTAAAGAGTAAGAAGGTGAAGCAAGTTCTCAACCTGTAGAAAACATTTAATCCTTCAGTTTTATCAGAAACAGTCAATCAACAGGAAGTGTGTGTTGTAATCTGGAAAGTGACTAGTAAAGTACAGAAGTAAATAGTACAGTTACTTCTGATGTAATGAAGTAGACAGAATATTCTTAAATATATACAGTACAGTACATTCCACACTGACATATCTAGTAATATTTTAGCAGGGAGTTTGTAATAAATATAGAGGCAAAAACTCTGTATTTGAGGTTTCAGGATGTGTTGTCTGGTATAATATCGAAATACGTACAACTGCCATAGACTTTGCCTCTGACTGCTATAAAATATTTTTGTTATACTGTACTTTTATGTTGTTTCACCCATAAAGACCCAGTGCTACTTCCCAAATTAATTTTCCTCTATATTTAACTTCTCCTAAATTATTTATCACAATTTAGTTAAATGGTATCTTCTGTATTTTGCATTTTTCAGTGTAAATCTGGTATTTTCCTACACTTAATTTACTGATCATGTAGCCTAGAAGTTCATAAAAGCAGATTACAGTTGAAATTTATCATATTAGAAACACACAAACGTGAAGAAAAAGTTACTTTTACAGTAAAATCTGAACATAAACCAATCATCTTCATCCATTGTCAGTTATCCAACTCCGTGAGTTTTACTGGTGAATCAATGTTGTAGAAGATGACAGTGTTTCCATGGTAACAACAGAGCCTTTGAGCATCCACATGGGTCATATCTGATGACCATGAAAAGTTGACAAACTGCATTTTATGCCAATTATTTCAACATATTAATACATTTAGGCGTTCAAAAGTTAGTAAAAACTTTAGATCAGTAGATGGTTTTGATTGTCAGTGGCTGTTTGGGTCTTTATGAGCTAAATTGCTCTCTGTATCTGATGATTACATGAAGCGATTCTTGTATGCTTTTGGGTACTTTGCAGATGCTATAATATGTAATGGGTAAATAAAGCCACTGGCGATGCTGTGAGGGAGGTTCATGGAACAGACAAATTTGTTAAGAGCTGACTTTAGAATTTCTACTGTATTTATTCACAAGAATGAATTCTTCTATGAGGAGGACAGCATAAGAAAAACACCCACTGTAAATGTGGCCAGTAGGCTGGACGAAAGGCCTCAATGGGGACATGTCTCAACAATTTGACGTTTATGATTTTGTTCTTGTAAGCTGTCAGACATCGCCTAAAGGGAGAAGTGGATCACTCCAGTGACAAGTTGATGAGACTGGGACTTAAAGTACACATTAAGGCTTTGTCAGGGCTGTAGGCTTGTCATTTATCAGGGGGAATTTCACAGTAGAGGGTTTTGATTGTGCCATATTATAGCGGACACATTGTGCAGAGCATATAATTAAAAAAATAATCTACAGAGCATGTACAATAAAAGTGGTATAACATTTTCCTGATTTTAAATAAACAAAAATTATATTCAATCCTATATTCAGTGTACATTATACTGAAATATCCAACAAATGTTTTCCTTAAGATGTGTATACATTTCCATAGAACAGTACACGGTGTATTAAACTTCTTTTTATTTCATGTTTTAGGGTAGTCATATTAATTATACTGAAAATGAAAAAAAATCTACAGATTTTTCCTACAAAGAAATTCTACAGTAAATCCATATAATCTACTGTATAGAGTGCAGTGTATTATTGTTATTATTATTATTATTATCCTGTCTAGAATATACAAATAATATAAAATATATTGTATAAAATAATCCTAATTAATCCAACTCTAAAATCAAAATTTGAAATGAAAATCTCACAAACAAAAAGATAAAACACAGAGAGAACAGACTAAAAGTCAACCTGTCTTTCCTGCAACGAATTGATCAGGTGTTTCAAGAAAACCTACAAAGCCTTTAAGCTGCATAGATTCACAAACATCCTGACTTCATATGGATGAGCTGCAAGAAATCCAGGATCAAACACATGTAAATAACATTTTAATGTTATACCAGAAAAATAAAAACAATTATATGAGTTAACAGTTATGAAATTGAATTATCAGACAATATTCAGTGTGTTAATCCTATGGGACCATAGTAGTAATCACTGTGACTCACAGAATAGCTCTTGTCCAGGTCACATTGAGCACTTCTCATTTGTAAGTCTCCGACTTTCAGCCCTGTTTGACCTCACAGAAGGCGTCAAAACTGGAGAAGCTTGATTGTGCTGACAGACAGAAAGAGATTCATTAAAACCAACTCCAAATTTAGAATGGAGGCAGCAGATAATAAGTGACAGAAACGGTTGCAGATGATGGACTTGAACTATTATTGAACAAATGCAAGTGTTACTGAGAGAGAGAGGGAATGACAGTGACAGTACAGCAGACACAGACATGGTAGCGGGCAGTCATTAAGGCAAGATGAACATGAAAACTGTATCCAGGCAACAGAAACTAAGATGGGAAAGTCTGAGAAGAACTAACAGTGACTGATCATTTTAGAAACATGTGTTTATGTGTGTGTAGATGCCATTACAGTGTCTCTGTGTGACTGGTCATTCATGTACAGTTTATAAAACAGTGCATTCTATGTCCATGTTTATTATTATGCGAGTGAACTATCTTGTTGTAATGCTTAACTCTCCCACATATGGATCAATAATAATCTTATCTTAAAGGTTAGAACTGTCAATATTATTTTTTCATTTACTCACTGTCCACCAATTTCTATCTTTTCTCCCATAAAAGACTAAACCAACAATAAATTGACTTTACTAACATTGATCTGCTGCTTCAAAATAGGTTATACCTCTGTGCACCAGAACAATACCGATGTCCAAAACCAACAGGGTGAACACTCATTAGCAAGCCACACTGTCATTATAGTTAACACAGATAAATACACAAAAATACACCCATTCCTAAAATATTCCCCAATAAACACACATTTCCTTATTTTTGTATACTAAAACTTAGTCTCAGTACCTGTTTACAGCATGTTCCCTATATGATTTTGCATGACTCGTATGAAGTCTGTATATTTATTTTTTTATTTATTTACTTTTTTACAGGGAGGTAATTGTATCAACTGTTTTTGGCTTTACTTGACTTTTGTAGAGAAATCAATCAGTCAATCATATATGGGTGCTTCTATGAAACTGGTCCCTAAAAACAGGACATGGGGGCTACAAATTCAAACGAGATGTAGACTAATGTTACAAAGCAAGTTTAGAAGCACTTTGGGTTAATCTTAAAAATAAATATTTAGTGAAATAAAAGAGAAACTGTTTTTCAGATAGAACACATTTTTATATTATTTTACAATATATTTAATATAGAAATCTGTATGTAACATGGTGAAAAGGACAAAAAATTATGCACTACTGGTTTTATATATTATATA
>JAQQZY010000015.1:21550958-21564771 GCA_030068375.1 Ostorhinchus rueppellii
TACATATATGTGTGTGTGTGTATGTCCGAAACCAAAACCATTCATTCATAAACATAGATGAGACAGACTGTAGAATAATGGGGACAAATTAAAAGGGGAGATTAGAATTGCAGCAAAAATGAAAGTAGATTTTTATGCTGTAGTGGTGATTTTGGAGAAATATTTAGAAATCGGTTAGATCCCCTTCAGAGTATTTTCGAGGTAAGAGTACAGAGAAATGGAGTGAGCAAAACACTTAGGATGAAATGCTGTGTCTAAATTTTTTAGTTGTTCTAAGCTTTCGTCTGGAGTGCTTCCCGGTGAGAAAGAGCACCTGCTTGAAATCGTTTTCCTAATTTTCCTCCACTTACCCGGAGACATTCATTAAGCTGAATATGTCACTGCTTCACTCCAGAGATGATTGAATTGATGATTGGCTTTGGATTCACGAAATACAAAAGTCAGGCCAAAATATTACCCACTGCACACACAACGGAGGACAGAGAATAAACAATAAGCTTAGAATAAAAGAAAGAAAATGATTCCTGTTTTCTCTTTTCTATCAATCCAGTCAGATATTCTTGTATCCATTTGTGCTTAACAGGCTTGTCAAATTAAGCATTTTCCAAGAAACAAACAGGCAAAAATTAAAAATGAGAGAAAATAAAAGCATCAAGATGAAAAACCTGACAGACAATTGCATTTACCTGCTTTTGTTTCCTGAGTTTGATAACAGGCTGAATGGCTCACTCCAGCACTTAACTCAGCATGATGCAGCTTTGAAAAAACACTGATCGTGACAGTGAGATAAAAGAGGCACAAGTAAGAGAAAGAGGCTTTTTTATGATCACATTTTGCATTGGGTCTTTTTGTTTTATTCTTTACGGGATAATAGAGGGGAGATGGAAAATAATATAAGGGAAAAACAATAACAGAAACTGTCTCATTGTCAGAGTCATAATAGGTAATTATTCACTGTCTGTAGCATTTAAGCATTAAACAAGCTTTTAAAAACAGACTTGTGTTTTATATTTTCTTGACTTCACTTGTTCACCTGTCAATGATGCCACTTTGGTAACATGAACACACATCACTAAACAGAAAATTGCAAATTCTATTTTACTGCTTCTTCCTTGTGTCTAAGTTCAGTCCTGCAGTGTCTGTTTATGGCTGTTATTGTCAACGGTAATAGATGAAGTGATTGAACTCTGATGCACAGCAGTTGCTGATGCGTTTTGCTATTGTTATAATTGAGAGGCATCTGACAGAAGTGACATGTTATGCATTTAATATAGGAGACAATATTATGCCTTTGTCATTTTATCCCATTTGTTTACAATCTTGTAAAGCTCCAAATAAGCTTTTACCATATTTTAGCAGGAATTTTCAGTATATAATGCTATTGTAATCATACTTCAAAATATAAAATACATAATAATTTGTCGATTCATTTCCAGACTAGACAGAATTTGGAGGTTTATGTACTTTAGTGACAGTTAGACATGTGTAAAAAGCATAATTTGTTATGTATTTTTAAAAATATGGTTTATGAATAAAGAAAATTAAAAATAAAGAAAAAACTGTATATCAGTGACATTTGAAAAAATAAGATCAAGAAGTCCTTCATGTTTGTTGTGGAATAACAGTGAATATTGAGGAAGACTTTGAAAGGAGAGTGAGGGGTTCATATTCATACATGAATACAGATGAGACACATCACTGAGAGAATCATTCTCAGAAGTTCACCCACTTTCTTTGAGGGACATTTCCCCAAATAGCATTAGGTGATTCATCCATGAAGATGCCCCTGGTCTGAAGTTCACCTGGTGATTTTCAACCTGAAATTTCTGTCAGTAGTTGTTAAATTATAATGTAAAATCTTCTCCGCCCTCCCATCTCCACTGACCTTTCCTCAGCCATCTGTTTAATTGTGGCCCACTTTTAGATACATCCAGGTTTCCCTGGTGTGAAGTTCTCCAGGAGAGAATTGTCTCCTCTTCCTCTCACCTCCGGACTCTCTTTCAGAAATTCCTTCCTTGCCCACCTGTCAAAACAGATGCTGCAAATATGGTATTGCACTGCTTTTAAGATGAAAACACACACTGTTTGTTCCACAGTTGACAAACCTGTGAATAACAACCAACTGTAGAGAGAGGAAAAAAGAAAGTGGTCCAGAGATTTGTCCGTACAGCTGCTTCAGATTCATCCTGCGCAGATGAAATAAACAAATTTAATTTACGGGGAAGAAAATGAAAGTGATTGGGTTACAGGGGTGGGTATTTGCCAAATGTGACATCATAATATGGACAGACAGCGGAAATTCATTATAGGAAATGTAAAATTTCTATTTAGAAGAAAATAAGGAAGGATTATTTGTCTGGATGTCACATCAATGGAAAATAGCTTCTAAATCCCTCTACTCACTGAACTAAAGGAGCAGTTTTTCATTGAGCTGTTTTCAAACACTGCTTTATTTCACCTGTTTTCATTTTAATTAATACTTGCATATGTACACTGGGATGCACCAGAGGCAGATAGATGGTGAAAAAACATGACAAAGAAAATCAGAGGGGCAGAAAGAGTATTCTATGCAACTTAAGTGTAGTAACTAAAACAATTCAGTCCAAATTAAGGCAAATTGAAATGACAGCTAAAATCAGCTTCAGTTTTGCTTATCCTAGATTTAATATTCAATGAGGAGAAACTGTTAAGGCTTTGTTGTCAAATTTGATGACAGGCACGCTTTACATCAAGGTTTCCTCATAGCACCTGAAAAACTTACACTAAAACTAAAGAAAAAGCTAAAATGAGTTAGTTTGTGAAAATTAAGGAAAAAAATTAACAATGCAGTTGTAAATTTGGACCAAAAAAACAACTAATTCACTGAGGGGAGAAAAAAAGAAAAGAAAATGCCATAAAAAAAAGTAACATGGTTGAAAATCATGGTTAGATTCTTCCCAAGGCTGGTCTTGGTTCAAACTGTGGAATCTGTATGTGTTCGATCTCCTCCTCAGATGAAGAGACAGGACTGGAGGTCCATCAGGTCACTCGCCCTCCAGGCTTCAATGCCAACCGGCGTCGGAGCAGAGCTGTACTCTATCACCTGTCAGGACACCTGCAGAAGCAAGACAAGACCAAGCTCAAGATCAACAATGTGAGTTCAGTGCACCATGATACTCATACAGACAACAGAGTCCTCTCCAAATCCACAGAGCTCAACCCCACAGAACACCTCAACTACTGTATGTTTGAAAGAGAAAGATGGATGGTCGCAAGCCTTTAGAACTACCATATATATAAAACAGCCAACAGCAATGGGAAATAATAGTGGAGAGCATAAGACTCAGGAAAGTTGTGACTTGTGTGAATTATTCAGCCAAGTATTTATTTCTGCACTGTTCCTTGTGTTGTTTAGGAATACAATGTTTTCTTTGGACCAAGGTCTAAAACACAGTACATTTGCTATTTCCAGCAAATAAATGCTCTAAATATTTGCGAGAGAAGGTGTCAGTAGCTTTAACAATAAACCCACTGATATCTATCTATAGTAAAAACCACTGGTCTATTTAAATTTCATTCATTCATCTCATCTTCTATACCCGCTTTATCCTCACTAGGGTCACGGGGGTCGCATGGAGCCTATCCCAGCTACTTAGGGCGAAGGCGGAGTACACCCTGGACAAGTCGCCAGTTCATCACTTTTAAATTTCATATTCTTGTATATTTAATCCTGTATATTTCTTTAAATTTAAGCTTCTTTTTTCTACAAATCATTACCAGAAGACGTGTTGTATGCCCAGTTTGTCTCTCGTGTAATCATTATTTTTACTTTTGGAATTTTTATATTTATTGTTATGTTCAAGTCACAGAGGTAATGGTAATTCAGGCTTTAATATACATCATTACATCCCTGCAGGTTGTTCAACAGCAAATAAAACAGCATTTTGAAAGCTTTTGTGCATTTTCCTCCAAGGGAAATGTTTATTCAGCAGGAATCACATTTTTGATTGGTTCTAAAATTGTAAGATGTTTCTTTTCCCAAGCCATGTCATGCAGAAGTTATAGAGGACATTTATGAATTGTTAGCATTTTTTTTTTCCCTTTCTGTATCACACATTCCACACACTGACCCTAGTCTCCATCTACCTCCACGCACATACGACTCCACTCAAACTTCAGGGGTTCCTATCGAATGATGTTCACATTTACAGCTCAGTTCTTTAGTATTTGTGTGTTCAACGGTTGCCGTGGGCAGCATATGTTGTGGCAGATGGTGGGAAGGTCAGCGGGACTATGTACACTTCTGCTTGACTTTGGGGTAAAACGCTTTCATTTTGCTGATGTCAGGGATTAAAACATGCAAGCACTTCCTCTTCTTCTTCCAGCAGCAAACTGTGGATTTTCCACAGCTCTCAGCAGGGATCTAGGAAACAAATGTGGAACATTTAAATCCATTTGATATGATGTCTGTTTACAGAAAACTGAAAATCGTACTGATGTTTACACCTTTTTTTTCAAGTGATTGATTTTTACTTTTATTTTTTTGTGTGTCCATGTAGTTTTTCCACAACTCCTTTTATTTCTTTTGCAATATTAAAATCACAGCACTCTGCAACAACAGCGCTTGAAGGAAGTGTCTTGTTCTTAAATATAAACCCATTTTATTTGGATAAAGTTCACAACACTAGACTGATAATCTAATACTAATTTGCCTTAAAACTAGAAACATTTAAGTTGTGCTTGTTACAAACAGCAAATTAGTACTCAACACAGCCTAAATACTGTTAAATTGAGAAGCTGCGAGTGGTCTTGCTTTTTAAGTAACGCAAATAATCCTGCATGTCTGCTGGGATATTATCTAATCCATTGTTTTATGTTTTTACAAGGTTAATGCAGCTCAGTGTTCTTAATGGACCTTCGTATCTGTATTTATCCTATTCATTATATATACCTCTCATCTGTAGTATAGAGTTAGTTAGCTTTTGGATATTCTTTTTGTATATTTTGTTCATCACAAGTTTTAGCTGGACTTTAATAGCTCGTGTATTAATATTTTATTCTGAAGCCTTTGCACAGTACTACTTTTTCTTAATACCCAGTGTGATATATTTTTAATTTAATTTAATTTTATCTTTTTTATGTTATACAGTCCCTTTTGCACTGTTTTGCTGCAAAATTGATTTTCATTGTTCCTGTGACATTGACAATAAAGATCTATTCTATTCTATTCTATTTTATTAGCAAGTTTTTCGTAACTGTTGTGAAATTCCTTTTTTTTTTCAGTGAATTTGCATCTGACGGTCGAATAGAGGTGGAGAAGTGTTAAATTAATCTCTGCTGAAAGAAAAAAAAATAGCCTCTGCTATATGTAAAAGTTTTCTGCAGAACTTTGGTGGAACAAATTGTGCGTGGGCCTGGATGTCACTAATATTGATCAATTAAATCAATGATGAAGATCTGCAGTGTTAAGCAATTTGCGTAATTATGCTATGGAAACTTTAAACCATAACTGCATATACACTGAAAATTAGAAAAGTTGAACGAAAAGATGAGAGAAGAAAGTGTGAGTAACATTTCTCTTCATTTCAGAACATGTTTGGGGAGAAACCTCCGATCCCAGAGTACAAAGTGGCAGCCATTCAGAAATCTCGCTTCATCCTGCTGCACTATGGAACCTTCAAGGCTGGCTGGGATTGGTTAATTCTCCTGGCAACCTTCTATGTGGCGGTCACGGTGCCCTATAATGTCTGTTTCACGGTGGTGGGAGGGCGGGACGAAGGGAGCACCAGTGCCCCACGAAGCCCACCCAGTGTCGGTGACATCCTTGTAGAGATTCTGTTTATTTTAGGTGAGTGTGCAGATATGTGTATGTAAATATCTGTTAATAATACCAGCAAGCAGAGCCACATGAATTATTTTCATGGTACATGTTCTGATATAGACATTTTCAAGGGCTCATATTTTCTTAAACCCACTTTTTCTTAGTGTGTGGTACAGTTATTTGTGTATTTGGGGACCCTAAAAGTTCATAAAGTTTGAATTTGAACCCTCCAGGTGCTGCAAAGCTGTCTTTATATTCATTTTTGGGAAAAATCAAGTGGATTTCTACAACCCAATTTGTTATGTCATGACATTTGCTCATATAAGGTCAAGACTTCCAATGAACATTTCCCTCCAAGTACACGATAATTATTTGTCAGCAACAATGGTTGTAGGACATACTGAAAACATGGAAATATTATCTAATATTACCAATAGTACCAAGTGGATTTCTACAACCTGTTTTAATTCCTGCTTAATTTGTTAAATCTATGACTTGTTACATCACAACATTTGCACATTTAAGGTCAAGTACGACATAATTGTTTGTCAGCAGCAGCAGTTGTACTTCATACTGAAAACATGTCCAAACTTTGAGCCGATTACCAAAAATATTCAGTTGTTGGTTGAACAGGACAGAGCTGCACAGCCAACAACCTGGAGGAGGTGGGGCCTGAAGTGGCTTATTTACATTTAAAGGGCCAGTACTCAAAATGACGTTTCTGGTGTCATTACTCAGAAATAGGGTTGAAGATGGACCTGTAGAGTTGAGTTAATGAAGAATTCAGATCCAAGCAGAGTATTTACAGTTTATGTAGACCACAGGGAAATGTTTTAAAATGCACAATTCCATTTTTTTACAAAAGCAAAATATTAAGCTAAACAAACTGTAAACTAAAATGCATCTTGGGCTTGTTTTGGGGGCTCATGAAAAGTTGTTTAAGACTTTTTAGACCAATGCGATTCTTACAAGAGAATGACACAACAAACATATTATGAGTTTATAGATCTGTGTTTCTAAAACTCAGTGTTTTTCTTTTGAGTCTTGAGCTGAAAGAGTTTTGGAACCACTGTTATAAAGCTGATGCATTTCTATAGATTAAACTACTTGATAGCATAAAAAGCAGGTAAAATAAGCTGTACCTTAAATATCTACAGTAATTTATACATTTGCTAGTGTGTTTTGTTGGAAGCTCCAACAATAAGTCAGGATTTGTCTCATTCTCATTTTTATAAACTTAATTTGATTTGATCTGACCACAAATAAAGCATAATTCAATACTGAGGATCCACACTAGGGAGGAAAATGATACAGACATTCTAATGGGAATCCCTTGTATTGCCCTAATCCCTTGTATTGCCCTTGTAAGATGATCCCCAAACTATGGGCTAATTTTGTTCAAGTGGGTTGGGTCACCAAAAAATGGACTGGTGTCATCTGACTCCAAGTCAAGCAAATGTGATACCCCAACTCTTTTTAAGCCTATACTGACAGTGTGTTTGCATCTTCTCTGCTGTGATTGACAATCCTATGTGGGAATGTGTATTTAGAAATGAGTCTGAGGGAAAACCTAAGTTCTGTGTTTACAAATCTGTCAGTTTGGTAAGATGACCAAGCTGTTACATAGAAGAAGCCAACCCATAATATTGAAAACTTACTATTATTTAGTTTTAATAGTGAAACAAAGAAATCCTATGTTAAAACGTTAACTACTTACTACTAAAAAAAATAAACTTAAGGCTTCAGCTGTCTAAATTAAAATAATATTTCACATCGATACAACACTAATATGAATGAAAAAAACAACATATGACCGAGTAAAACTGTCCTATTGTCGTTGTCTTTCCAGAAAAATGCATAATTCCATTTAAAAAAAAAGGCAGGATATCACTCCTTTAATACAGTTACTGCTTACTTTTACTTTCTCCCAATGCTAAATGAATGCCTCAGTAGTTCAGAGAATTTTATATTTGCATTATGTGTTGGTCAAAAGGATTTGTTCATTAGTACATTAATTGCCCTGATGGGAAGTCAGTAAAACAACACAGTGTGAGATCTTCATCATCAGTTATTATAAAACTTTGGTTGAAGTTTTTTAATGATGCTTGCGCAGCAGTAAAAGGATATGAGCCTTTTCACAATAGGCCATTACATCTCATTGCTAGCTCATTTCCTTGGGAACAACAGGCCACTTTGTCCCCAATCTTGTCCATATAACTGTAGGAAACTGGTATGAGTGCACTTCAATGGATAATTTGTTGTAATGGAAATGAGTGGACACTAGCCCTGCATCAATAAACTTCTGCAATGAAATTATACAAACCACCAGCAGTTAAATGGCTGAATGCTGTCAGTCGATATCCCATTTGTTACCTCTAATAGTCCAGCCTGTTCATCAATATGTTCACTCAGATCATAGTAGATTGAAGTGTGACATTAGGCTTCTGTTCATCTGATTTCCTCATTTATATAAATAACCTGCTTTGATTAAGTACAATGTAAGACTCTGAGCTCCATGTCTTTACCCCAGAATTATCTGATGTAAAGAGTTACATTTACCAGCTCTGTGGTCTGAATATCACGCTTTAAATAACACTTACCCCCAAAGCCCCCATGTCCCATTGCTCTTGAATGCACCAACAGGGAGTGTTTTAATGCTGCCATTACTCAGTCTGTTCCAATTTTAAATAATCAAGAAAAATGAAATATTTAAAGCCTGAGTGTTCATTTTGAAGGAGAACTTGATTTATCAAGTGGGTTACACTGTGCCGACCTGCAAAAATTGCGAACAGTGCTTTCTTGAGGGAATCTACATTACTGTGCTGTCTAATAATAACGGTGAGAAGCGATCTATAATTTGAAATAAACTTATTGATGTATCTAAAAGGTCATTTTTGTGACAAGTTATGTAATTTCATCATAAAGAGAATGTGTGTAAGGAACAAACAAGACTTGAGTTTTAAGGAGGATAAGAAGAAAAAGGAGAAGAAGGAAGAAGAAGGAGGAAGAAACGTGTCTCTTATTGCTGCTGGAGGCTTTTTTTGTGATGACTGATGTATATTATTAGAGATTACTCCATCACATCTCAAAAATTAAAACAAAGAGTAATTTATCAATCTCTCTTTGAGCCTAATCGTAGCCCTCTGATTTGCAGTTGTGTGTGTGTGGGTTTTTTTTTTCTTTTTGAGCAATGTAACAGCACAAACAAAGAAGTAGAATTGCTGTAAATAAATTATACATTGCCTGTTACCCCCCCCCCCCCCCCCCAACCCAACCCAACCTGAGAAGGGGCAACAGCAGGAACGTTAGAACATTATAACAAAGTCTCTGTGCAGTAGAAAATCAATTAAGCACAAGCAGTAACACATCTGTGATACACAAAAAATATTAACTGAGCTAACAGAAAATAGAAAAGAGAGAATTAATAAATAAATAAAAAAGTAGACATAGCTTGTAGATACTTGTGCCTATTTTAAAATATTAGGTATTACATAGATGGATCAGACGTGAAAGTAATTGGCAGACAGAATAATTCAGACAAAAAACAGCACTGAAACAAACACAAAATAGAGAGTAGGGAGAAGGTGTTAGAGGTCAATCTGAAGGCAGTGTTTGTAAAGATCAAAAGTAAAAAAGATTGTCATTTATTACGATTTGCAGTTTTTAAGATGCATAAATCTTAGACAATATATTCAAACTGACAGAACCCCAGGGCCTTAGAATAGTGGTTTTATTTTGATATGTAATAAGTTCCAGATTCTGTTCAACTATAATAATAATCACTTGCATTGAATAATTTTTCAAAGCCTTTTCAAAGCTAAAAAGCTGAAATGAGGAATGTTAAAGGTTCTTGTCTGATTTCTGAAGTGATTGTTAAATTACTGACACATTCTTGTCCCATACAGTCTGTTGTTATATCCTGCATATATTTTATGTTTATAAATCATTCAATAACCATCACTCTCAACATTACAATGACATTATTGTTTTGTCATGGTGGTAATTCTTCCCATTGGCTGCTGCTGTTGTTGTGTCTTCTGCAGACATAGTGCTGAACTTTCGAACTACTTTTGTGAGCACATCGGGTCAGGTAGTGTATGACGCTCGCTCCATCTGCGTTCACTACGTCACCACCTGGCTCTTTGTGGATCTCATTGCTGCCCTTCCCTTTGACCTGCTATACGCTTTCAACGTCAGCGTGGTGAGTCACTAATGTGTGTCTGTGTTGGTGTGTGTCTGTTAATGTTTGTGTTTATGCATTGACAAAGGGGGCAAACATCTGTGACAGATTTTCCAAGTGGGTGACTAATCAGGCTACTCAGTTTCCATTTTCTGAGGGAAGAAAAACACCTAATTTAGTAATTTTCCATGCTACACATTAGAGGCAACAAGCCAAGATTTGAGGCAGGAAACAATCACTCATTATGTCAAAGGCGCCCCTGTGGATTTGTGAATCAACTTTTGGTTTTTTATCCGTATTCATCCTCATTAGACAACTGGCACAGAACCATCCTGTTTTTACCTCACACCCTGATGGTCTCATTTTCATTTATCAATACGCCAATCCTATTGATTTTCTAAACTGTGGGATTAATTGCCATATATGTGTGCAAAATGAGTCTGAAAAGTGTTTTGATTTGATGAGAAATGGAATAAATATTGGTTATATTCATGAAACTGTCAACTACGGTGCTTAAGAAATTTATTAGACCACCTGTCATGAAAACAGAAATAACTTCATAGTTTATCAAAAACTTGTTTCAAATGAAAAATTTCATTATTATTCATAAAGAAAATGACCAATTGGAATAATAAAATAGTCCTTGTTAACAAATGATGACCAAAAATGTTAATATTTTATGTGACCACCTTTGGTGCAGATAACAGTTTGCATTCTTGCTGCCATTGTTTTTATGTAGTTTTACACAGGAATGAAAGATAATAACTGGAATTGTACAACTTCATGAAGACTAGTCATTTGCTGCTGCATTTCCCTTTGCATTTTTGGAAAACATTAAACTTGAAAATGTATGGATAGCAACAATAGTTATATTTTAGCATTAAAGCTATCGTTTTGATTAAAAAATAATCTTGCATATACTAGTGGATTAACCATTATAGAAACGTAAAAATATATTTTGGTAAACAGAAATACTGTTAAATTATGGCAGCAATGGCTAACACCTTATACTGGGTGGAGCTGCTCTAATAAATTTGTTAAGCACTATACACTAGTAAAATAACATTATAAAGAGATGTGATGAATGCTTTAATTCTATTTTACATTTAATCACATGCCTGTGTGCATTAATTGCTGTCATTTGCATGTTTCCTTGCAGTACTTTGGTGTCCACCTGTTGAAAACCGTTCGGCTGCTGAGGCTGCTACGACTGCTGCAGAAGTTAGAGCGCTACTCCCAGTACAGCGCCGTGGTCCTGACTCTGCTCATGTCCATGTTTGCCCTGCTGGCCCACTGGATGGCCTGCGTCTGGTACTTTATAGGCCGCAAGGAGATTGAAGGTCCTGGCTCCTGGGATGTTGGTTAGTACACAACATTTATAACCCAAACACAGTATTTGTACTGCCAAAAAACACACATTATTTATTAAGCAGTAAATTAAATTAAATGGCACTTTTCTTGACACTGGTAGTTGTTGAGGTATGCTAACCTTCAAAGATAAACCATAAAACAAGAAACAAAGCAAAGATGAATATTATTGTATGAATAAAATGTTTGGATCAGCATTTAGTTCTTTGCTATTTAACTGATTTGAAGAGGTGAGTGTTAAGTGCAGTTTTGATTTCTTCAGTGTCTGATGAGGACTTTAGGGAGCAAGACGGAATATAGATCCTAAGGAGTTATATACTGTGAATGCTATAAAATTATTCTACCTTAACATAAGTATATAAAAAATAATATACTAAAAATAATGAACATTAACACTTAGCTCTAATGTCTACATGAACACAATTTGGACCATTATGATGCCTTTTCTGTTCCGTTATGTCTTACACTCTCTTGTTGCGTCTTTTACATCACTTTCAACTTGTCTTTATTGTATGTGATTCACATTGACAAATTCACCATGGGATCTTCCTCTATGTGTTATCGTCCCATCTACGCAGTTTTAAATCACTCGTAATGTTAGAAAGATACACAGTGATGGGGAATGAAATTAATCATTTTGTTCAAATGCATTTAAACCAAAGTAACTAAAGTTTCTGTGTAATGATCTGTACTTATGACCCTTTTTACTGAATTGATTCTAAAAGTTTCTTTTACTGCTACCCTTATGGACAGATGTAAATGGAAGTCAGTGAAGTTACTTAAGTTTTCATGGGAGTAAAATGTTCTCATTAGATAATGACAGTAAACTGCACTTTTCAGATCTATATTTAGTTTCAGTGGAATGGGAAAAGTAATTGGTAGAGCAGTAAATGGTCCGTTTTCTCTTGGTAGAGAGCTTTTAGAGTACCGGTTTGTATTTCATTCACATATTTAATTGTCACTGTGCATTTACATTGAATATCCTGCAAATAACCAGATTTAAAATTGAGGAAATCAGCCCCATTGAAGTTAGAGAGGATAGAAGAGTTAATTGGGCTTCATAATAATATTATGAGCCTCTGTCCTTAGAAAATCATTTCATCCATTCCCAGATGTAGTTAGAATAATCTTATTGCTGCTCCTCGTTATTCAGCTTCATATAAAAGGCTGTCTAGTGCTGTTTAAAGCATTTGCACACCTTGTTTTGCTTATAACAATCTAATAACCAAAGCGTTTAAGCAGACAAAGTGCCCCACACGTCTCAATTTTCAGCACGACCGATGCCTTTAATAAGACTCAGCTTTGTTGATATTCTGCAAGTTTCTCTCTGTGGACATTTTCAAATCCTGTGAGCGACATAAAACCCCTGCAAATAACCTAACAAACTTGTGCACACATAGAAAACGAGGGAGGCAGTTTCCAATGGAATGATCTGTAATATTTCCACTGGTGCCAGACCTGAGACGAGTTTATTTCAGTATGATTTTATTCAACTTGTGTCACACAGTTATGTTTTAGATCAAATAGTGAACAGCAAATTAATGTATTTTCAAAGCTGAGAGCCTGGCTTTGGAACACATAATGACATGAATACCCCCATTGGTTCTCTGTCTTTTATTCTCATTGTGTTCTTACTCATTTTCTGTCAATTGCTGTCGCTGTCTCCAACCCTCCTTCCCTCAATATTGATTTTTAAGCCTACCTATTATTATCCATGAAGGCAGACTGTAACACTGCAGTCAATTCATGTCAGTGGTCTCTCAATATTCGCTTCAGCAAGATGAGAAATTAAGTGAACAAGTGAGACCAGTGTACTGTCCGACCTTTCTGTGACACCATCTCTGATACACAATAGAGGTCTGATATCAGCGTGTTTCAGAAGCTCTGTCTGCCCTTCATTTGGCTGGTACTGGCTTCACAGAGGTACAGTTTTTGTCAGTGGGGCCATCAATAATTCAAGGAGAGTGCAGCTGGCTGTCCATACAACCCTCTTGCGGTTTCATTTTTCTTTTCTTTTTTTTTTTATGTTGCATTCAGCTACAGTGAGGAGCTGAATGTTCAGCAGGCATTGTCAATATGATACTTAAAAATACTGTATGATTGTACCATTTTGAGAATCACCTGCAAACATTCAGGCAAAAACTGCTGTAGGTATTGAGTCAGTGTGAGAATTTACTTTATACTAGAAAGTCCCATACCTCTGTCTTTTGCACAAGTGACAACTACAGCTTGGTATGCTGCTTGGATTGTTGTTCCTCAGTTAGTAACAGGGCTTAAAGTATTCCGGCACGGTGCCGGAATTCCGGCTTTTGACGTTTCCGAGAGAGAGAAAAAAAAAAAGTGCGTGCACACGAACGCATGCATGCACACACAAACTTGCCAGAACCCGCCCTCAAACTGCTTACTGTCCAACCATGGGTTAGCAACAATACCAATGGACACATTTATTGGTTGAGATGTAGCAG
>JAQQZY010000015.1:21586405-21602795 GCA_030068375.1 Ostorhinchus rueppellii
CTTAAACATGGCCTTCTTCACAAGCCTGTAGTGCAAAAATAGCTGCCTCATAACCTGGCATTAGCAGTGGTAAAAAATAAAGCTGCCTTTGACAAAAATCAACTGACAATGAATCAGTAAAATCGTGACCTATCTTGGGAGGTTTTTGTTTAGGAACAACAGTTGATCAACATGATCTGGTTTTAAAACACTTCTCTCAGCTGTAACTATGTCACCAGCAGTGGTAAATATTCTCTCTGCTGCCACACAGTATTTCTAGCCAGATGAGACAGAAGAATGAATGTGAAATATCGATACTGATGCTTCCATATCGATACGTGTATTGTAAAGAGGCCTCCAACGATACATTGCCGTATCGATATTTTGAACACAGCCCTAGTATTGCATGTGTGACCCTTGCGTCTGGGGTATTTAAAAATGAGTATCAACACGACTAGAAAGATGCCGAACTGGGGAGACGCCGAGGTCTGCCAGCTATTGTCACTTCGGGAACTGGACTCTATCCAAGCTAACATTTGTGGAACGGTAAAAGACGAGCCAGCCCTGGAGCAGTTAGCAACACTGCTTTGCTTGGGGTATTTTTGACGCAGACGTGATACATCCCACTACAAGCCGTGCTGTATCACCGAACCTTTGATTCCAGAACGCTGATCCATTATGTAAAAGTTCAGCCTTGGTCACCTCTGTTGCTTCTTTGTCTTGACTATGGACATCAGTCAATGTTGGGAAAAAGGTGGGATCACCATCTCACCTTTTTTGTGTGTTTCTCTGTGCAAAAGCGGCCATTGAGTGACACACATTTCTTGCATTTTCTTGTTGTATCGATGCATGTTCATTACGTTGTTGTATTCATTGTTATGCAGATGACACTCCGCCGTACCACCCTGTGAAGCCGTCAGACCTTACAATGCTTAGCTTTCTACAGAATATTTTGAGTGGGAAAAAATGAATATCAAATCATTTTCTACAACTCAAATAGGACAGAAATTCTTGCTATTAGACCCCGGAACAGGTCCAAGCAAATGCTGCCAACTACTTCTGAGCTATCAAAATTTAAGTCTGTTGCAAGAAATCTTGATTTTGTATTGATGGTAATTTAAGCTTTGATCAACACATTACTAAACACATCCAACCATGTGTTACCACCTCATAAATATCGCCAAGATAAGCTCTATTTTAAGCTTTAGAGATGCAGAAAAATTCATACATGTTATTTTCTTTTCATGTCTTGATTATTGCAATAGTCTTATGCAAAAATCTTAGAAATGTTTCCAAAATGAACTCAGCTGCTTGACAAGGACAAATATTATAAATCTTTAGGCTTTATTGCACTGGCTCTCCATCTGCTTTAGGATTGATTTAAGATTTTGCTGATTGCTTTCAAAGGTTCCCTGCCACACAAATCCATTTGTACTTGTATTTTTTGAAATATGTTAGGCCCATAGGTGTTTGTGTTATGTAGTGAATTTGAAAATGAACCACTATCTTCACTGTTTGCTATTGCCACTGAAATAATCCTGGAAGGTTGAAAATGTTGAGAGTGCAGTTTTCTATTAGAAAAACTACATAATATTGCTAAACTATCCTATTTGCACAAGTAAATACGGCTGAGACCAGGAAGATTTTCTATTGTTAAGTTCAGCCGACAGCTATGGAATTATGCCCATAGATATCTATGGGCATAACTCCAATGTTTTCATGTCAATGAGTTGGCATCACGTCATGTGACCACTGAAACGTAACGCAATTGGCTGAAAGTTGGTTCGAGTTCCTCCTGACTCGATTGCTTATCCTTGTGACCTTTGGTTACCCGGATGTTGCATCTGCATTTTAGACTGCGAATTTTAGACACCGAAATTGAGACACCGATTTTGAGAACACGAAAATGTTCATCGAATTTTTTAAACCTGATTTTTTTTTTATTCTGAATTTTTTTTTTTTACATTGAAAAATAGGCTGTGAAAATGAGACACAGAGATTTCAGTGCCATGAATTTGGTGGCCAAAAAATTTACATACGTAATTTTGGTGTTAAAAAAAAAATCAGTATTAAAAATTCAGAGGCTTTAAAAATTTAGATTCTGATGAGACAGATTTGCTTCCATACATCGTACAAGAGAGGCATAGAAGCCAGGAATCAGACCTTTTAAAGCATGTTACTGTAAGTCTCATTTTCAGGTTGTGCCAGTTCCTCTATTTATTGCGCAAGGTAAAGATGCTAAAAAGCCAGGCTCTCATTGACTATCTGTTAGCCAGTCAGATTCAAGCAGATTAGCATGTTGAATATTCATGAGAACTAGTGCAAATCTAGCTGAGTCTTCCAGCAGGCTTTATATACCACGTTAGAATGACTTGAAACTTGGTAACCGAGGGTTTTTTTCTCTAAAGCTCTTCATTGCCTGGCTACAGAGTGTATATTAGACGTTTTAACTTCATGTTAACTAGGGCATACTCTGAAATTCTATGTTCTTCTGTCTAGCCCAATGATCAGTTTCATATCTGAAGGAGATTGAGCCCAGCCTGAAGAAATTAGGCTTATTATGATTATTATTATTATTACAACCCTGCAAAAATAACAAATGTGAAGGAGGCTTAAGTCTTTTGCACAGTACGGTACACAAGCCTATGTAATGTGCACAGGATTAGGATGAGTTCTGAGGTCTCAGATAGAATAATCATCGCGTGGTTTTGTGGTTTTCTCTGATGTTTAAAGATGTGTTACAGAGTGTCAGAAACAAAGGTGGTTGAGAATGGTTGTGCACAAACACCCTCTGGCACATCACACTGGTAAACTTTTCATAGATATTAATATTAAATTGATATTAATATGAATTGATGTCACTGGATGAAAGTCAATTTTTCATTTATGCAAGATAGGAACACAATCTTAGGTCTATAAATGACTTACTTTTCATATCACTATTCTGAAATTTGAATGTTGAATGAAAAGCATCATCTGGCTAAATTAATAATGATATTTCACTTCCAGTCTGATTTGGCTGCATGTCTGCTCCAACTGAAGAGATGATCCGCTTTAACCCTCATCTTTATTAAAGTGTCTGTGGCTCAATTCAAATTAATTAGTGATATTCCTTCAGGCTAGTAACACAGCATTCAACTGCAATCAGTTTGATCAACACCTTGCACTCCTATAGGTTAAACATACTGCTGAACAAGTCCACGATTAGAAAGCTATGGCAGAAGATGGAAAAGTAACATAATATTCTGCATTCCTTGTCAGCATGTTGATCTCTTATTCATTGAGCAACTGAATAATGTGTTGCATAAATGTCTCTGCAAAAAGGAATTATAAGATCCAGTCCAGGTCCAGTCTATCCTATGCTAAAGGCAATGTATAAAAACTACTGAAGAACCTTCTCTTAGGATTTGAAGAATTCAAGCACTTTGAAATTTCATAGCCTTTTCACTCCATTAAGAAAATTCCTAAGAAAGAAAGAAAGACATTTGGATTGCAGTCAAAGTCTCATGTAAAAGCTATGTCTGACCTCTCCAATACCCCTCTAAAATACTTATACAGATCTGTTTAAATCCCACAATTTAATAATCCAAACCACAGACTCCTTTTTTTTTAACTACTGCCTTCAAATGTACACATATTCGCAGCCTGTGCCTTCAGTCGGTGCAGCAGCAGAGGGAGCAAAGCATCAGGACCAGAATAGCTTAGTGCTGCTGTTTGAAGCTGTCCTGTTTCTAAAAATAGAGCAGGGGGAAAGCACGGGCTCTCCCTGACTGGCTGTCCCCCCCGCAGCTACTGCTAAGATTGGATCCTGCTCGATATAAATAACCCAGCCAGCCGAGGAGAAAAGAGAGGGGGAGGAGAGGAGACTAAAGGGAGGGGGAACTCGGGCTATCTTATTTTCTGTTCTACTCTTCCACAATCCCTCCTTTTCCACTGCAGTGCTGTTTGTTTCTCTTGGGCACAGCACATTTACTGCAGAATGTGAGGGGTGTACAAATGTGTGCATGTATCTGTGTGTGCGTCTGTAGTGTTACCTGGAGGATGCACAATTCCACATGCACAAACTGCTGCCAACATCATGGCTCTGGTTTGCAGATGTCCACCCTGGTTATGTATGCAAAACCCTGTCGGTACCAGCATCTCAGGAGAGTGTATTTGCATATGCATATAAGGCTAGAGTGCTGGAAAATGGAGAATAAAACCTACTTTTAGTTTTACAGTCAACAAGTGCTTCAAAGGGCATTCAATGAACATGAATGATATATGCTCAGAATGATAGAAATAATGTAAAATGTAGATAAATAAATAAAATTATGATACAGAGAAAAGAAGGTTAAAAAAAAGATGTGATGTGTTCAGTAGAGAAGACAGAAGAGGTTATAAAAAGATAAGAAAGAAAATAAATTCTTATAGACGGACACAACTGAAGTATCTGTTGTTGATTCACAGACTGCAGACAGATTTTCATGACCCCAGTCTTGAGCAAAAAATGTATCCAGCTGAGTGGGTGCACTGAGCTCTGTTATAGAAAGAGAATGATGTGGAAGCACGTTTTGCACCCCATGTTCTTCTGTGAGTCAATCTTCACACCAGAAACTTGACGGAGAGCATATCACATGGATCTACACATACTCTACAAAGTGTGCAAATACAGCCACATGCAGCGGCAAACTGAGGCGCCAAACGGCAAGAAAACAACCACTTAGTTGGTTCCTGCCCTTGCAAGCGCACACACTGAACGTACATCCATGTACATGCGTGCTTGCACTCAGAATTCTGCATACACCCACACGCTCACACACAGACAAGCACACACAGACACGCGGCGAGTGCACACTTATCACACCCCCGCATCACTGAGAGCTCCTCGGTTTCCTCTGGAGCTGCAAGCTAAGATTAGAACAGGAGAGCTAAAAATAAATTACAGTGACATGAGAGGGGGGGGGGGGTTAGTTGAGAGGGGGAAAATAGGGGCGGAGGAGGGGAAAAGAGGGAATGCTGAGCAGGCAGGAGGGATGAAGGGCGAAGAGAGACTTAATTAAAGGGTTAGGAGGGAGAGTAAGAGGGGGAGAGCAGGGGGGAAAGGGGAAGCATAGGGGCGTTGGCTTGTCTGCATGATGAGATATGAAAAACAGTCAAAATTCACTGCACCAGCACATGACTGCATAAAAATGATGTGATTATTTTGAAGCCAGAATAGGAGAAGGCTGAATATGTTGTTCAGTGGATGTAATGAGTCGAGTGAGGCTCAGTATTGTTTCAGCCACCTGCGTGTGCATCTTGTGGTTATAATATGGTTTCATTCATCTCTTTTGTGGAAATGAAAGAAATAAACAGTACTGCTTGAAATATAAATAGAAGCCATTTTATAAATATCGAGATCAGGAGTCAAAATTTCCCCAATCAAAAAATGTCTACCCTCAAAACCTAGACGACTTAAATCATCACTATGCTGACAGTCGACTGAACTTATTTTATTTTTTTTTTTTTTGGTTAAGTGAACTTTTAAGTCACACCCACATGTGATGTGGTAACTTGCATGCTTTTTTTCCTGCTCAAAAGTTTGTGCTGGTGTTTTCTAGTATCATTTTTGACACAGTGGGAAGAGTTTAAACTTTTTAATTGTGCATTTCCTTTTGTTGTGTGTTTAACTAGTCATTTCAGAAAGGCAGCATCAACACTGAAGAAAGCCTAAATTATTCAATTCATAAGCCGGGACATAGCTGATGGGGAAGAGGGACATGGATGACTGCCGGCTGTGTGTGTGTGTGCGTGTGTGTCTCCTTGGGAGAACATGATGACAAAAAGTCAAACGCAGCACTCTGTATTAAATGTAGCATGACAGGCTTCTTTTGCACTGCCAATGAAAAACACAAAGCAACATTCACTCAGAACAAAATAACTGTGATTCTGCCTCTCTTACTGAGTCACAGTTCTTTTAATGTTTTTTTCTTGCATTTTTAAACAGATTTAATACAATTACATTTATGGTTACCATTGCAGCTGTACAGCCTAAACAATAGCAATAGCAATAAAGTTGAACTATAGCACCACTGTATGGTATGGGTCAGGTGCATTTTGCTCTTTGTACAATTCATCTGTGTGGTGTCTTTTTTGTACCGTATGTTTGAACTGTTTATTTATAATATGTGGCAATTCATCATGTAGTAGAAACTAAATCAAAAGAGATAACACAGTTCGAATACAAATTTACAGCAAAAAAGAACACAAAGATACAACAGAACTGCACATATACAGAATCTAAAAGCAGTAATAAATACATTAACATGCAAAAGACTAAAGTGTACAGTATGTAAGTCACATAATGAGTCGTAAACCACTGATACGAGGACAATGAAGTCTAGTCTACAAATGAACACAGCAGGAAAACTAAAACCATACAAATCTTTAATAAATAAATGCACTCCTTTGCTAAATTAGGCTCAATGTTCCATTGGAATATATATTTTTGGAGAAGAAAACTACCTTTATGATCATTTTGATGCTCTACATTTGGAGAGAAAGTGTTCAAAATGAATTCTTTTGTAGATGAAACATTTAACGCTCAGATACAAGTTGTGTTTGTGTGCCACCCACTGGTATAATTATGTCATTACACTTTATTTACCAAGAGCAAGTCTGATGGAGCTGAGCTTAAAAATAGTTTATGACCTCAACAGGTGTGATCATACACCTTATTGGCATTATAGACCCATATGGTATAATTTCACCCTGACTTTTTAAATAAAATCCATTATTATTTTTTTTGTTTGTTTTTTTTGTCTTCTAAGGTGGACTGGGAAAGTAACGGTGGTTTGGTGAAGAAGCTGCCTTCAATCCAGGAGGATGAGGAAGGGGATGAGGAGCAGAATTCAGTTTCCCGTGCCCCTCGCTCCCCGCTGCGTCTCAGCAGGGGGCTCAGCTCGCCTCTGCGCTCCCCTCTCCTGCCGCCTCGGCCATTTCGCCCCCCATCTGAGCATTCACGTCCCAACAGCTTACAAATCCCAGTGGTCAGCTTCAATAGTGCACCGCCTGAACTGAGCCCAAGGTACCAAATATGCCCAAAATCAAGCAGGTGCCAAGTATCAGTAGTAAATATAATGATTTGAGAAGTCAGCCGAAAGCACGACCACACGGACACAGATGCAGCTACAGCATAGATTTCTGGCTACTATGGCAACCAGCAGATTATAGTGTTCGTGGATGTATAGGGTTCCTCACTGCAGGAAGCTGTATGTGCATGGAAAGTAAATGTAACCATGTGCTAACAGTGATTAATAACACCCTATCAACTATGCAGTGGTGCATGAGGGGAAAAAGCCAATTAGTGATTTTTATGTTGAAAAGAATGTCCAACTAAGATGCGTATTGCCATTGCGGTTGCGTTTTTTTTCTGTGTGTTCCCATTTGCATTCCTCCCTCATGCGCTTCCTCTCACTTTTCACACCTTGTTCTGCATAGATTTGTGGATGGCATAGAAACTGAGACCAATTCCACCTCATCACAGAGGTTCGAGTTCAGCCCCAATCTGACACCTGCAGCCTCCCCATCACCATACCCAGGTACAACACACTCACACGTACTGTAGCACTTATGCTGTTAGAGTAGGGAGCTTTGTGTGGAATAATTATGTTTTGCTCTGTGTGCAGGGACACGGGAACAGTCTGACATCAAGCAGAGTGTGTCTAAACTGACTGAAGGGGTTAGTACTAATCTTGTTTGTTCTTCTATATTACAGTTTTAAAGGCACACAATGTAAACACAACCTTTGCATTTATGCCTGTGTGGTTTATTTGTTGGTCAACAAGATATGAGATTTTAATTGAGTTGTCAATTAGGCTTAGTGTACAGATGGGTTATAGAGGCTGTAAAAAATTACTTTATGGCAGAGGGAGCCACCATGTGGTCATATATAAGCATACACCTCTTGAAACACTAAAAGCTGACAGTTACATACTGTTCAGTCAAGTATAACATTAGGTTTGTGGTTAAAGGTTAATTACATAGAATATTACTTCCTTTATCGATATTTGCTGATGATTGTTTGTTTTTTGTTTTGTTTTTTTCTTATAAAAATTATAAATTTATAATGGTATTTTTTATATTAGCGTAATTATCAAAAAATTGTGTGTTACATTGTTATGTTATTGTTGTTGTTATAATTGTTATATAAGATAATACTTGCTATTATTTACATAGAAACCACGAGGAATAGGGATTGGGAGTAGAGTCTATAAGTTTATACTTCTTCCTACTGCTTTTTGAGCATTTGTCACTTTTATTTATTTTTAGTTGTGTTATTACAACTTACATTGTTACATTGTACATTACATTGTTTACCTATCAACCTTTTAAGTATCACTATTGGTATCTGGTTGGTGGGTCTTGCTTTGTTTTAATTTCTTTGTCTACATGTTTGAAATATAATTAAAAATTAAAACTTAAAATGAAAAAAAGGCCATATACATTACTTTCTCAGTCACCTTTTCAAGATATGCACAGTCAGAATAAACAAGAAATACATAAACGGCATTAAAAATTAATTTCAGGAAACAAATAATATTACAGATGCTGTATGGGATCATCTGGATAGAAAGAGAGTATTTGCAATGTATAAATAAAAATGGAGATCAAACGAAACATTAACATTTGCCTAAATAAGCCATTTAGTGCACAGTTATTTATACTATACATTCATTTCCTGTATTTTCATGTTGTATCTTAATTAAAAGACTATAGAAATAAATATGTATGCTCAGTCTAAATCTGTGAAAACAAAGCTAAATGTGGCCTGGAAGGTTTTCACAGTATTATACATATTTAAGTAAAATTTTTGTTCAGTCTAGATGCTGGTGAAAACGCCACTCAAATATCAAGTGGTGGGAATGGTTTTACGAATGAAAATTGGTTTCACTTTCATCCAGTTGTTTTTATGCAAGTGAATGGAGATGATTATAATAACGATGTGAATAATTCCTATTAATGGAATTCCATTAATTAAAATAACCCTCCTGAGAGAGTGATTGGTTGTCTGTCTGTCTGTCAGCCCTGTGATAACCTGGCGACTCGTCCAGGGTGTACCCCGTCCTCACCCGTAGGTAGCTGGGATAAGCTCTAGCACCCCTCATGACCATAGTGAGGATAAAGCAGGTTCAGATGATGAATGAATGAATGAATGAATGAATGAATGAATGAATGAATGAACTCTGATGAGGCAGTTATGACGGCATTGTGACAGAACTTGATCCTACTGCACATTTATTACTTTGTTTATTATTGTTATTATTTTTTAGATTTTTTGTCACTTTAACAAATTTTTTATATTTTTTTTATCATTTTATTTTTCTGTTGTTTTTGATGAATATTGTCTCATGCTGCTGTGCATTTGAACTCCCCCCTCAGGAACTCAATAGAGTATATCTTATCTTACAGATTTTTGTTTGTGACTTTCCAGTTTAGTCCATTTTATTCTTATGCCACAAATGGGATTTCACTCATTGTAAAGTGTTCTATAAATAAATGTCTTATTAAATGACGTCCTCACATGCCATCATTGTGTTTTCTTTCTCACATAGATGAACAGTCTCTCCAAACAAGTCGCCCAGCTCAGTCAGGAGTTGCAGGAAATTCTGTGTGTGCTCAAGCCCCTCCTCCAAACAGCACCGCAGCCACTCTTGATGACCATGATGCCAAATTTAACCCTGCCTCCCAGCGGTACCAGCCACCAATCTCCTAGCACCTGTCGAGTGGTGCCTCCTCCCGCCACATCCAGCTCCCCACAGAGACCTGACACACATTCCCTCTTGGACAGTGGAGTCACAGAGGGTGTGGATTTGCCAGGATGCCTTCTCCCAACCACTCATTCACCAAAAAAGCCTAATTCTTCACCACCACCCAAAACCAAATCCCCAGGGAGTAACATTACGAGTCCCGCCCTCTCTAACCTTCCCTTGGCTGATGGGGGACCTTCAATCATTCAAAACCTCCATGTTTCATCCACTAATGGGGCATTTCTGCCGTCTCTTCAGGACCAGCCTCTCCTGGCCTCTCACACTCCTTCACCCTCCCTCTCCTTCTCCATGTCCCTCTCCTCCTCGCCATCTCTTTCCCCCTGCCAAGGCCCCCACCCATCCCGACCCAGCAGCTGTGCAAGCAGAGTCCTGTTCCCTCAGCCTCTCCCCCATCGTCCTCGACTGTCCTCCCACTGCTCAGCTCCCCCATCACTTACGTCCTCCCCAGGAGACCGCAGGCTGAGGCCGTCCCCTTCCGTCCCCCTCATATCCACTGCTTTCCCTTGTCCCTCTACATTGTCCCTGCCTGTTTCTTTGGACACTGGGAGGACAAGGCAGGGGGATACTCAGACTCCGCCTTGGTGTAACTCTCTGCTGCGCCAAGGAGAAACCAGGCCTGTCAGTCAGCCAGAGGAGATGGAGATGCAAGTCAGAGGAGGACTGATAGAAGAGACAAAGTCCTCCACAGAGCACATCAGCTTCATTGATGAAGAGTGACGCCTTTAAAACTGAGATGAGTGAGAAATAACAAGTAGCAGAGAAGGAAGGGGATAGAGCAGGATATAAAAGAGATTGGATCATGAAAAATAAAGACGGTATGATGGAGAAAGGTGCAACAGAAAGAGGCATGAAGGTCCATTTCTCAAAGGATATGTCAGATGATGCATCATATAGTTAGATCTGACAGACAAGAATGCACCTGGGTGGATATGGCACCATGCCATCTTTCAACAAATCAGTAAGAACTGGTCTTTTTTGCAATGATCAACCACAGAACATTACAGAACACGTTTTTTTTACAGTGTCAAGAGTCCAGTAGCACCAATTGATCCTTGCTATTGGAACGCAACAGGACCACAATATGTCTTTGTAATACAGTAGGTCCCACCTCAGAGGCAATGATTTCTGGAGGCATATTTAGCTTGTTCCAGCAGCTGCAGACACTCACACTCTCACACACACACACACACACACACACACACACACACACACACACACACTACTGCTATCAAACCCCAGTATGGATGTCTCCTCTTCTACAAAGGGCAGGTATTAACTCACATATCTCAATGGGAAACATTGTTAAATAACTCACACGCACTGGGACTGGGAATGTAAACTCCTCATTCAGTCTCAATCATATCAGGTCACCTCACTAGTTTGTTTCATCATCATTTTGAAATGGATGTAATAATAAACCTCTAGGCTAAAGGAGGTCAATACCCAGCTGACATTAACCATCCTCTTAAACTCATATCCATTCATATATGGTTTTAGTAATTATTTTTACTGATGTTTATGTACACTAACTTTGCCTGAATGCATTAAACTGACAATTCTGCACATTTCAGTTCAGTATTCCTTATGTTTCATAAAAGATCACTTCCCAGCTCTCATTTGATCACGTTGTCAGAGGGTCAAAAAGTGACATACACTTCAATTCTAATGTAACTTGAGTCAATTTTTCTGCAGGATTTGTACACAGTCTCTCCTAGCAGAAATAAAGACACTGACCCAGGTTTGAGAAGTATGTCCAGGATCACCGTTCTGCTCAAAGATCTATTATGAGTCACAGATGCTTGGCTGATGTTTTGACACAAAGTTCCCAAAACATCCACATAATGCCATAAATTTTACAAAGAACAGAGTCCCTTTTGCAACAAAACAAACCCACAACATGTTGCCACCTCCGTACCTCACAATTGGATTGGTGTTTGGGTTATAAAGACAAGTTTATACTGTGTATTTTGCCCCTCTGAGAATGTGATAAATAGAGATTGCTCAGTTACTTTTAATGGAAGTAAAGGAACATGTATATTGAATTGAAATGTTACAAAATTTAACAGAATTTTAGTGCATTTAACCAAAGTGTACACAGATTTCTGACCTCAAATGTAAACACAATTAAAAAGAATTAGTCAATATACAATCTATTACTATATGAAGATGTAATGTTCAATGTATAATTGATTTTCAGACCTGATAAATCAGACCACATTTTCTTTCCCCTGTAAAAGCCTTTGAGTACATATTAACAGATATGCTTTTGTTTGGGCAGACAGAATAGTCTAGGCTCGTGATTGGATACTCTGCCAAAGACAAAAGCCAAATTTTTTAGAAAAAGGGGATTACTGACATCAAAAAGGGTGTCCATCACTGTTTGTTGCCATCATTACTGTTTACAACCAGCCTACCAGATTGTACAGCAAACTCCCTGATAACTCCTGAGCTTTAGCCATCCAACCATTCGTGCCTTCTCCATACCAAGACAAACATCCCCATGTTCCTTCACCTGTTAATCTATAGGCAAGCATTTGGAATTAAATTTATACAGAAAGCCATCAGTGTCACCAACAGGAAACACATGCACCTTGATCTAAAATGAAGTTGCTCACACCATGTATTTATTTTTGATGAAAGCAATGAGGAATTTGTCCACCAAAAGGTTCAACAGGAAACAAAAAAAAAAAAACAAAAAAAAAAAAACTTGCTACTTCATTCACAGGACACTGGATCTTTTGTGTAGCCTTCCCAATTCGTATGTAGCACACACACACACACACACACACACAAAGCACTTCTTCAACACCTATTTACCATCACCATTTAAACTACTTTTGCCAACAGTTGAAGTGCTGACAGCAGTCCAATTCTAAACCTTTATAGCTGGGCTGCATCAGTATGGAGATCCCAAGTCTTCTGTACAATCATTTGTGTGGTGTTGAGATGCCGCTTTGTGCAGCATGGGTCCACCAGACATTACTTGTAATATAGACAGTCAGATTTCTGGTTTCTATTTTCTGTAATATGAGTACTTCAAGGGACTACTCAGTCTTTACACACCAAAACAAGAAGAGTCGCTGAGCAGAACTCTCATCCATGTCTGTGGAGTTCTGATCCTATGGGTTACTCTGGGGTGTGGGTGGGTGTATTAGGTACAAAAAGGGGTTTTAAATCAAATGCATGTCAGATTTCTTGCATGAGGAACGTGCCTGCTATTGCAATGTTGGGGGGCTGAAAGCTACGGGGAACAGACAAACTTCCTGCCCTACTGTTGGTTGTTGACTTTCAGATGTATTTTATTAAAGACTGCTGTTACATAAAAATTTACCAGGATTACATACTGTACAACAATAAAGTGTTGTTTTCTAAGATGTCAGACTCCTGTGCCAGTCCTATTAGCTGTGGTCTGTCAGTCTATTAGTGAGAGTCCACTGCAACTGCAGCAAACACAGTAACGGAACAATTATGAAAACTAATGAGACATTTGCACTTCTTGAAGTAACCCCACAATCTTGTCTTCACCCAGTTTACTAAAATAAAACTCAAGTTACACAGGATTTTATCTAATTAACTGAGAAATAAGACACAACACATAACATCCTTCTTCAGGTCTGCATATATTTTCAATAGTAACATTCATTCTATCAGAGCTTCAGGAAGGTTTGAAATGTCAGATAACACTCAAGAAATATCCTGACAGGAGAAGAAATTATATATTAGAGGGATAAAACATGATGTAGCTCTTTACTCTGTTGCTATAGATGCACTTAGTGCCTTACCCTGCAGGGACCAGTCTCAAATTGTCTTTTATCCTCAAATCTACACTGTCCTTGTTTGGTTCTCAAACACACTGAAGAAAAGAAACCCTTGGAAAATTTCACTTATCCCTTTTGACAAGCACAAAGAGAAGGGTGCTGCAAAGAATTCAGAAAAAATGAGAACATTTAGTTGTATTCAGTAGAGGTGTGAGGATACATGCATCCTCTGGTGTACACTGTGCACTCATGCCTGCTAATTAGATACCAGGTAGGTCAGAGTAAGTACTATCAACTCTGAAACTACATTTCCCATTGGGATTATAAGCACAAATTGACAGAAGTGACAGGCTCCAGTGTACGTAGAACCACAACAGTGAAGAAAAAAAAAAAAAAAAGGAAATAACATTTCTTCAACCTATTCACCTCTGTAGACCATGTTCAGTCAAATACATAGTTGCATCAGACCACAGTGGATTTGTTCTACTGTGCCAAGAATCATGGATAGAAGAGGATGAATGAAACCCAACAGAGAGTCAGGGGAAAATAAAAATCCAAAAATATATATTTATGTTTATATTTATATATATTTATATATTTACGAGGTATGTATCCACAAAAAGAAAACACCCAAATTTTCAAAATAGGCAGTCTGTGTTTTTCCAAATATGTCCTTATATGTGACACCTTAAGGAAACATTAATTAATTAAAAAAATAAAACCGGAAGGCTTTTCTGTCCAGCGACTTGGCTCGTATCAGACCATGAAGTCCGAGTCTCTGAAAGCTGAGTCTCCTCTACCGGGAGTCCACAAGCACCAAGGCTTTCTGCCAACAGGGCTGCTGCACTCAAAAAAAAAACAAAAAACAAAAGAGCAAATTTGAAATCACAAGTCCCACAAGGAAAAAGTTCACTTCATTGTTGAGGGAAAAAAGAAAGGGGGGAAAAAAAAAAAAAAAAAAAAAAATTGAAACCCCCCCAAACCGTTTATTTCCCAACAACCCCGGTCTCAGAGTCTCCAGGGTGAAAGTTTGGAGTGAGCGTAAGTCTTGAGGCTGGGTTAAGGTGGTGATATCAGGTGGTGGGTGAGCTGAAGGGAGGCCGGCCACAGTTCCAAAAAGGGTGTCATTGTGCAACAAAACAAACTTCAAGATTAAACAAAACATAAAACAAAAGAATCAACTGCAGGTGTCCTCCCAACAACTGATAGGCTGGTAGTAGAGGATCTCTCCCCACTGTAGTCACGCTAGGTACTGCTGCATAGCCGTCTTTGCCCTACAAAACAACAGCAAAGAATCAGATCAGATCACCCTGCCAACTGTTTAATCAGGACAAAATGGGAATGAGGTTTTGCTATTCTGGCCCACCTGTCACTGAGGTTGGGGTCAGAGGCCTGGGTGAGTTTGTGCAAGATGTCCACAAAGCCCATTTCCCTCAGCTTGTCCTGACGCTCCTGAGAACCTAATAGTGTGTATTGTAGCAGAGATAAAAGTTACTTAAGATGTTTCATACCTAGAGTTTGTTTGCTTTGGTCGGAATTATCTGAAACATTCAATTTGTAGCAGTGCCCATTTTTTCAGTTTGTTTCCACGAGGAGAAAAATCCAAACTAAATGCATGTTTACATCTTTCGACATTCATTCACTTTGCTTCTCGACCCCATGTGTCCGAGAGTGGTGCAGAAAAATAAATGCCAGAAAAAGTGTTATGGACTAGTGAACATTTTTGTGAGAGACTCATTCATCATCTAGCTGCTAACACACAAACTATTACTGTTTGTACACTCTTATATCCCAGAATGTAAACCAGACTTGGCTTAGGAGTCATTCGGCTTTAAGTTGTGGAGAAAAGCTGGTAGTCGGGTCAGATTTAGATCAGGCTCCCATCAGATATTAAGCAAACCTAGACCACATCCTCTTATCATACTGTTAGTTGTTTTGGCCGACATGTGAATGAAATTACTATGTCTAAACCAAAAACAACTGCACCACTTAACCAGACTAAAATATCTACTTTTACCTTCCAACTGCTCTCATTACATACAGTAACTACATGAATACGTCTGCGTTCCAAAACTATGTACAGCAAATACTGAGTGTAGGAACAATTCCATTTTTCACTCTAGCAGATTTTCCTTTTTTTAATGCACGTCTTTATGCAATGACCCTGGTGCTAAATGACCAGCATTATGGTAGTGTCTCACTCATCTTTAATTCATAAAAATCATCTCTCTTGACTACTTTCCACCCTAATGTCATACATGGACCTTCCTCCTTTCCCTGAACCCAGCCTCTCTGTTCACCTCTGAGATATGCCACTCACCATCTTCCTCATTCCAGATAAGGTTCGAGATACAGAACGTGGCAGCAAGCTGCAGCTTCACATTCGAATGCCCCTGCAGAAATAGAGGAAAGTCTGAAAATTAGTGGAGATAAAAAAGAAACACTGTGAGCAGTACACGGTACCAATGATACAAATACATCTAGGCTACAATCAATATAATGTGGTAGAAGAGAAGAAACTGCACCATGTAGTATTTGATTTTCTGGAGCATGTCATCATTAGTCATGATGAGTTCCTTGGCTGTGTTGCCGTCGGCGATGTTAGCTAGAATACACAATGTCTAAAGGACAAGAAAATAGTGTTATGTTTAGTTGTGATTCAGAAAAAAAAAAAAGAAAAAAAGAAAAAAAACTGATTCTCTTTGATATGCCTTTCCTTTTCTCAACATATTGGTTTTACACCACTTTGAATAAAGACAGAAAACAGACCTGTGAGCCACAATCTGGTCCGTGTACTTTACGGCCATCCGTTTTCCAGATTGATATGGGTAAACGAAAAACGGGAAACCATCCGATTTTCGA
>JAQQZY010000015.1:21603694-21620677 GCA_030068375.1 Ostorhinchus rueppellii
TGTGTGTGTGTGTGTGTGTGTGTGTGTGTGTGTGTGTGTGTGTGTGTGTGTGTGTGTGTGTGTGTGTGTGTCTCTCACTGGGCGTGTTGACAGTAGATTACGCAGCAAACCCAGAGTCTTCATCAATACATTGGTGTCCGGGTCTGACAACAAGCGAAACAACTGTTCTGTACCCAAACATCGAACAATCTCCACTTTCACCTTCTGATCTGCTTGGAAAGCCATGTTCTTAAGACAGACACACAAATAACAAATGAAAAATAAGAAAAACTGTTTAAGTTGTTTTGAAGCATAAAAAGGACGCAATGAAAATAAGGCATAGCATTTTCTTCCTACCATTAGTGCCCAGATTCCATTGACCCTCAGTGCAGGACTGTCACTCTGGGTCAGGCTGCATAGTAATTCAATTACCCCTGATTCCAGGATGGGCTGTGGACAAACAAAAAGGAATTGTTTCAGTATTAAAGGAATATAATCCATGCATAATCTCATGTATATATGTGGGTACATGTACCTCTTTGCTGGGTGAAAACTCCAGCAGTAGGTTGCATAGTGTAGAAGAGGCCATAACCAGGACTTCATCTGGGGCGTTCTGTAACAGCTACGTACAACAGAAACTACGTTACTTTTTTTTTTTTTTTTTAAATCACAAGATTAAAAAAAAAAACAAAACAACTTTTTAACTTCAAGTTGAATCAGTCACCTTATTATGGAAGTTATTTTCAAAACCTCATTTAACAGAAAAAACAAAAACCTATGCTCATCCTCACCTATCATTTCCTTCCCATACCCACTAAGTTAACCAATGGATGAAGAAAGTATATTGAGGATTTTACAAAGCTCTAATGACCTTCATGAGAGGTTTCCACACTGCATGGTCATGGAAGCTGGTCCTAAGCTGCTGCACTGATCGTGAAAGACTGTGAAGACACCTGGCAAAAAAAAAAAAAAAATGGATGACAACAATCAATATCAGGCACACAAAGTATTAGAAGAGATTCGAATTCACTGTGAAGGTCTATTTATATGTATTTAGCAAGTAGAGTATCTGGTTAAGGAAGGATAATAACTAGAAGAATTAACTGAACAAACTCCATTCTGCAAATTTTTTTATTTGGAAATGTTAAAATAAGCTTCTTGTGGTACCTGACAGCAGCCAGGCGGACTTTGATGCTGGATTCTGATAGACCACTGACTATCCTGTCCATCATGTTCTCAGTTTCCGTAATCTGAAAAATCAAGAGGATGTACGTTATAAACGCAGACATGCACCTTTGTTTACAGTACACATGTAGCACAAAAACATGAAAGGTCACCTTTTTTCGAATATCCTCGTCATTGGAGCCTAATGAGGCGTAAAGTTTGAAAGCAGCTTGTCTCAGCTCATGTGCATGTTTTAGATCATGGTCCAGCTGGACAGGACAGAGTGGAAAGTCAACCAGTGTAAAATGTCAAGAAAAGAGAACTTTGATTAGATAAAGAAGATATAGAATCACATTCTAAGCATCTGTTTTCACTTAATATGAGTACACATGGATCCATCACATGTACAAGTGACTACTTTGATTTACAGTGGCTTCTTTCAGAGGTGCATTAGATATCTGGGACATAGCACTTTGGAGAGTCTGTGCTATTAAATTTGGCTGTGTATAAATTAAAGTAAGAAGTATTAATATTTATTTAAAAAGTATTTATTAAAACTGTCCTATTTAAGGGACGTAAAAGAAACTCCTACACATTAAAAGTGTTTATCATTTATATGTCTGGGATTTTTGGAGTGAGACCGAAGTTATGGTTTGTTGATGGAGATATGCTTACCATGACCTCTTCTGTGATCAATGTCATAAAAACTAGATCACATTAGTATCAAACCATCATCTCCTCTAATAAATCTTATGGAGCTTACATTTAAAAAAAAAAAAAAAAAAAAAAAAAAAAGAGGAAAAAATAAAGCTGTTCTACAGCAACAAGGTTGATTCTCAGCTAGCTCACTGTAGTCTGGTTCTGAAGTGTATGTTGGATCTAAGGCCTCAGGTATGTACTGTATGACATGATCAATAAAGCTGCTTAACAGAGCACACCTTTTTCAGGTTTTAGTGGTGGGACAAGATGTGGCTTCTGCAAAGAGGTTAAAATAGTTATCAAGTCACTTTCCTATCATGTGTGACAAACAACATTTACACAAACAGTGAGAACTACAGTTGTGAAATATAAATAACAGTTTAACCTTACATTCGCATATAATCACTGTCAGGCAGATAAAGCTCATACTCATACCCTCTTGATGTCCGTGATAGCAGACACCGAGCTGGGGTACTTGAAGTAGTCAGCTAACATGGATACCAGGTGGTCAGTGGTGCTGGCAATCCTCTGCAGCTCCACATCAGGTTCCATCAGGTAGGCTAGTGTCTCTGCACCCTCTACTCGCTCCTCCAGCAGGTGCTCTTTGCTGCACATTCGCACTAGGCATGGCAAGGTCTGGACGAAAAATATGAAGTTGTATTCACTCCACAGAAATCACACCATAGTTACTGTAACATTATATGAACTGCACTGACAAAGCTCTTAGAAAAGCCAGACCTTTAGGACTATGCAACCGTCATCTGTCCTGATGGCACCTGCTCGACACATGTACGTTAAACTAGAAGGAAGCCACAGAAAGAAAGAGCAATTAGGATAAAAAGACATTTATGAAAAAACAATATTAAATCACCAATGTTTTATGTCACCCACCATTTGGCTGCTGTTAGCTGCATTTCAATGGGCTGATCCCTTTGCATCATTCTGACAAATACCTGAGAGAGCAGCTCACCGTCCACCAGCACTAGCAACACAAATGTAAATAAGCCATGATGAGTTAAAATTAATGCAATGCAGAGAGACGAGAAGAAGAAAGGAGGACTCACCATTCACTAGTGTCATGGAGACCTGAGTGTTCTCATAGGCCAGCACTGAGAAACACTTTAACGCCTGCATCCGGACCTAGAGAGTCAACAAGGTTAAAGAAAACATTTCAGTGCAGCTGTAACAGAGTGTTCTATGTGCACAGGAAAATAATTAAGAAATCCTATCATCAACTTGGCAATTAAAAACTTACAAAGAAAGCCTCATTTACCTTATAAGAGGGGGAGATAAGCAGAGGTGCAATGTTCTGGATGGCGCCATGGTTGAAAAGAACCGTCTGGTGCTCTGGGGTCTAGAGAAAATGCACTTCTTATCAACAATGAACCTTAGAATGGCTTAGTGTGATGCACTTCACTGTGTTTGTGTGGAACCATGCTCTAACAAATACCTTACAACAGTGGGAGAAGATCTGTGTGATGTACTCTTGTGTTCTTTGTGAGCGGCTCAGTAGAGACATTAGGTGGGGAATCACAGTGGAGTCCTAAGAACACATTTAATGTCAAAACTGAAATATTAAGAGTTTACTTGACCAGTGTAAAATGCAATTGGAGCTTAAGTGTTAGTATTTCTGGTCTTATAAAGTGAAATACTGACAACACTATGAATAACTACTGATGATCAAAACTAAAGCCTATGACTGAATGAGGTGCTTGCAGAGCATTTAGAGTGACGCACAGTGTAAAGCAGCTGCACAGGGGTGACTGGACTGATGAAAACCGTTCTGAGACATCGAAGACAAGCTTCAATGAAGATCAGGTCTGGACACAATAAACCTGCAAGCACAAAACAAAGGTGCTGTTAAGGTCTGCCTTTCTTCATATCACCAAAGATCTTCTTGTCCTCTACGGTAAGGGCTTTCATGAATGAGCATAGGGGTGTGCTCTGACCTTGGAGAAGAGCAGGGATGATGTGACAGTCCACCAGGGACTTGATGTTGTTTTCGGTGCCCATGGCTAGGCTGCCTAGAACTACAGCACATTCTGTTCGTAGCTCTAGACTGGATGAGCTCTGCTGAAGCAAGTATAATAACCTGGGAAAAAAATATGCACACAAGTTTACTGTTAGGGACACCAATAACCTGTAAAGTTCAGGTGGATGATGTTTCTGCACCCCTTTTTGCATAAATTTGCATAAACTGGTTTGGTGTGAATAAACTAGGTCATGTAATATCATCAGGAGATGACAGTGTAGCTGGTGTTGGACATGGCTCTAATAAAAACAGAAGAAAATGTAAAGAATTCCAATGCCATTTTACATCTATATTGGCTGTAACATTTTTTTGTCACAGCTCGGGCTCAGAAACAATTTGGTCTCCTCATCAGTCCACACTACCTGCTGTACCAGTCCAGCTTTGGCACTTAATCTGAATATCTTGGAAGACACAATACTGATGCAAGATAAATCTTCACAACATGAGAAATTTTTAAAGATTTTTCCAGTTCTCTTTTGTGAGCATTGATTATTATTTATTTAAAAGTTTAAAAAAACAACAACTATACATTCATTCATTCATTTTGAATGTCTCCCTTGGGAAATGAATAAAGTATATCTTATCTTATTCCAAACCACAAAGTAGTGCAGAAGGTTGAGTGGGTACCAAAGTCTATCCTGGCTACTAACAGGTAAAGGGGAGGGTGCACCCTGGACATGTCACCAGGTCATTGCTGATATATGCATATGAAGAAACATGGCAGTGTGGGGAACTGAAAAGCCAATTAATGGTCCAAAACAATCAACTTCTTGATGATATTTTGACAGTTTACAATTAGACCACTGAATTATTTGTAGTACAACAATATCAGAAACCAACTGCAACTTAAGAAAGTTTTTATTTTGTTGCACAATAGGAGTTAAAGGGATCTTTAAGTTTATCTTGACTGTTAGCACTTTATTCAGTTTTATTTATATCCAGTGTGTACTTTAGTTGTTTTTTTTTTTTTCTTATGGTACTTTTACTGGATATACATGGATAACATCAGCTCAAGCCATCACTTGTGTATATTCAAATGTTTTTTATAAAAAGGTCAAAAGATGAAATGAGAAGAAAAGTGAAAGACAGTGTTAGGAAAATGCATCGAGACATACCTCGGCACAGCTCCAAGGACAATCAGATTTGCTTTCTGCTTGTTGTTTCCGATGACGGCATTCTTCATGTCACTGTGAAGTCAGAAATATAAACACTTGAGACAACCTTCTTGGCCATGTAGTGAAAGCAACATGAAAACAGTTTTTCCAAGCAATACCACAGGCTAAGTAAGGAATGATATGATTCTGTAGCAGATTAACAAAGATTAATTTCACCGAATAAATAAATTACATTCTAGTTGTCCCTAGAGAATAGTCTGAGGTAATACCCCATTTATACATTTTAAAAAGAAGAAAGCAGCAAAGAAAATGAGTTATAGCATCTGGTGGTTATAAGGGCACTAGACAGAAACAGGTCAGCAAGGAAACCTCTCAAAATAGGCACACAGAAGGTTTAATTCAAGTGTGTGTGCTACATATTCTCATAGAACACAGCATATGCCTGCAAACTCATATTATTCACAGCTTTTTTTTTCCATGAAGAGTTTCCTCTGCCCTACAAGTGCCCCAGATGATATCAAATAGCAGGTGAGTGAGGCAAGTGGAAAAGTACAGCTGGAGCAGGCAGTCAAGAAAGGTGGGTACTGGGCTAGTGAAGCAGTAACCAGAGTCTCTTCAGAAGTTAAAAATAAAGATGAAATAGTCAGAGTCCAGGTTACCAGAGTAGAGAGCGAGGGAGGGGGAGAAAAAGAGAGAGAGATAGAAAGGTTCGCCAAGTCACACTGGACAGTGAAATAGACTTCAAAAAATTATCCCATGGAAATCTGAGAATAACAATAAGGAACATGCTTCCAGAGAAACATAATCACTGTTTCTTCGACATAAATTTCTAACCATGATACTCATAATGTATGGTTATTGGCAAGCATAGTCTAGTCCCTGTGTAAGACACCTTAGAAACAAAAAATAATAATGAATTTAACTCGCATAACCAATACATTTTCTCACAATTAGCACATGGTTCCAAAATACAAGTCAGTCATCTGACAGAAAAGTCTGCATTATTCAAAGTCTGTAAATCCCCTCCATGCCTCCATTTGGGAAAAGGTAAATTCTATTGCATAATGCTGAACTTACATGACTCCCTGCAGCACTTTCTGTGGGTCGGGGTCAAACAGTCGGTCCACATAATGACGACTGGTGGCAGTGACTTCCTGCAAGGGGATTGACTCATAAGTGGCAATACATTCAGTGAATCAGGTTTATCTTTTTCCCTCATCCACATTCTACATAATAACAGATCAGCATTGTTAATTGTAAGCACAAACACGAACTGAAACATATGACAAAACCTCTCTTGATAACATTTTTGATATAGACTGACTTCGGTAAGCATTTTATTTTATTTTTTTAAACTACAACTGTGACAGAATTGGTTGAATGCAAAAGTATTTATTTTTATTAACCAAGCACTTGTGGCCCCTGCATCCATTGCAACACTGACACATGAAGCAACTATGCCGAGAGCCGACATCATGTGCATGTGACAGCATAAAGCTTTGTTTATGATGGTTTCAACTAGAACTTTCCCTATGACCCCAGAGGAGTCCACAAGCCAGTGTCAGGCTCTTCATGTTCTCACCCAGCTGACAGCTGACCCAGCTTCTGCTGCCAACATTGCTGAGGTGATGCAAGGCACACTACCGGCATAAACCTGCTGTGGCAAATTTATTATGCAAAACACAAATAGGCAGGGTTGATTATGAAATGAATACTACATATTAAATAAATACACCCCAAATTCCCCATAATGGGCGACAATGGAGCTATTGTACTAAAACGGGTAACCTTGACCTAATAAAATAGAAGCTTCCCCATTATCTTAGCCTATCAAGAAACAAAACCTCGTGTCTGAATACAGCTACCTTGCGTGGGGGCGTTTCACTGTGGCAAATCTGGGGATACTCGTTTTCGCAAAAGTGAGTTACTCTTGACAGCCACTGTCAACACCATATTAAACTTCATCCTGTTAGCATGGCTAACCTATCAAATCAGCTACTCTTCCAGAGCTAAAAGCAACCAGTAAATTGTATTAGCTAGCCTCGCTAACATAGCCAATGTTGTGTGTAGCTATCAGTACTGGGTTCTAGCCTTAGGCTAGCTAGCTTAATTACGCTAAGTTTGCTAAAGTAATTAGCAAGCTACAGTGGTTAAGAAGAAAGACTTTTGGTTAATTGCACTGATAAGGTTATTTGTGCACCTTACTCTGTTGTGCATTGTAAGCTCACTAAACGCTTAATAATTGTAGAAGAACATTTAAAAGCATTTCACTTAGCAGTTAGCTGCTAACTCATCCCCAGTGACACTGACAGCTATGTCGTGCGTTTGTTTTTGAAACTTGTAAAGGCCGACGGATTGAATGAACGAACGGTCTTCTGTAACCCTTGACATGTTTAAATGTCCCCGCCCGCCTGGTAGAGCTCCAACATTCAATCGTTCGCACCAACACCAACCTAGGTAGACCGCTACAGTGCAAACTTAGCTTGTAGGCTAACGGATGGTATAAACCCTTTATAGCATTAAAGCCCTTTGCTTGGCAAGGCTACTCAAATCACATTAACCACTCACTGCAGGAGTAAGTACACTGAAAGTCTGACAATGTTACTGGAAACTATGACACTCACAGATAGCACACTGATGCGGAGAGGGGCCTCCAACAAGCACGCCATCTCTCTTCCCACGATCGAGCGCCCCAATCGGCGCAGCACTTTGCAGACACTCCGCCCCCCAGGGCAGCTGTGAGTGGCTTTTAAAAAGTAACTACGGCTCAGTCACGCAACTCTTCCGAGGCGTTATTGCAAAAATAAGAAACTGTACTTCTCTTAGTGTTCATTTATATTCGCTAACGATAGATATAACAAAAAATAACACCGCTAAATTGGCAAGCTGAGTGACAGTGGATTTGTCCATGGAGTAAATTTTGTTTATAAATGTGACGTAGCTTATATCTTCTTGTTGGTTAGATTCGACACTTGACTTACTGATACCATGCAAAAATATGAAATAATCATTAATATGCATATTTATATTAATGCACGTAAAAACACGTATTTATTTAACAATACACACACAACTTTTATCCATCAAATTTGTCAGTAAATTTGTTGTTGAATCTGCTGTAGACGATCAAATAGGATTTTTCCCACGTTAGTAACGTACTGCGCATGCTCGGCTGTTGGTAGATGCGTGGTGGGAAAATTCATTGAGTTGTAGATTTGAAAACATTTACCATAAACATGAATTTTAGGATCAGACTGTAATTTAGCCACGTATAACACTGAACAGACATATTCACCAATCATTACTCATCACCGTAAGTACTCGTTTATAGTATTTATTTTCTAATGGGTGGGAAAATACATTTCATGCGTTATCGCTCGGTTCGTTTCGACAAGTTCTTGTTATCAGTATTCATTTGACCATCTTATGTGGTATAGGCCATGATATCTAAAATCTTAAGTTCAGTTTTTAACCTAAGTTGTTACATTGCTAGTGGCGAATTGTTATTGGACATCGCTACATCGACTACGCTTGACAAGATATAAAGGCCTCGTGGAAATTCGTATTAACTTTGAATATTATCTTGCATCAGTAATTATCGCATAAAAACTGGCAACCCTAAGTTTGATCTTAAAAGTAACACATAGGGATCACATTCTTTCCCCCCCTTATGCCATTGCTGTTGTTCATTACTTGCGTTCCTCTTTGAGTTTCTCTAAGAGAAATCTAACATTAAATTTGACAATACTGCCAAAGTGTCAGTTTAATTGTAACTTAATTTTAATGAATACATCTTTGTAATACCACGTGATTTCATGTATAGAACATGTTTGAATCACAAGAATGTCATTAATTCCCCAATGGCATACCATGTCATTAGTTTGTCTTTATTATGTCAGTGTACTATGTAATTTTCTCTGTTCTTTCATGATCCTATTAAGTAAGACAAGCATGGGCAACTATTTTAACCTTATGTTGTGTCCCTACAGACCCCCAAAGGTGAAATAAATAGAATGTAAATAGAATAAAAACTAAATCATGCTGTGAATGCAAAGCTCTCCTGTCATCAGCAGCTTGGTTATTTGTGCAACATGAAGATTGCAGTCGAAGGCTGTTGTCATGGCGAGTTGGACAAGATATACGAGACAATTGACTATCTGGAGAAGAAGGAAGGGGTGAAAGTGGACCTGCTACTTTGCTGTGGAGACTTTCAAGCAGTGCGAAATGAAGGAGACATGAAGTGCATGGCAGTACCGGCCAAGTACAGAACGATGCAGACCTTTTACAAGTTAGTTCTCTTTTTTATTTGTATTTTTTAAGTGTAATATTTGTGTGACAATTTTAAAATGTTCACTGATCAACTTGTAGATATTATTCTGGAGAAAAGAAGGCTCCAATCCTTACCATCTTCGTTGGAGGGAACCATGAGGCCTCTAACCACCTGCAGGAACTGCCTTATGGAGGCTGGGTGGCACCCAACATTTATTATCTGGGTAGATTTCAGTAGATAATAGACCTGAACATTTTCTTAATCTGTTTCTATGTATTCTACATTTTGACTTTACCATATGATTATAGGTTATGCTGGTGTTGTTCGCTACAAAGGGATTCGAATTGGGGGGTTATCTGGAATCTTCAAATCTCGTGACTACAGAAAGGGTGAGTTTTTGTTTAAATAAATTACACTATTTACACAATGCAGTATATTTACAAGAATGATATGTTCTTGAAGGTCACCATGAATTCCCTCCATATAATCCTGATACTCTGCGAAGTGTTTACCACATAAGAAATATTGAGGTATTCAAGCTGAAGCAGGTAAATACAATAGCTTTATGTTCTATAACTCACACCTAAAAAAAGATTGTTTCTTTCTCTGTCTACGGCAAACAATATAAATGAAATGACATGTTTATGATTTAAAACTTCCACTTAGATCCAGATGCCTATTGATATTTTCATGAGTCATGACTGGCCACGTGGAATTTATCACTATGGAAGTACAGGTGAACTCCTGCGAAAGAAGAAATTTCTGCGTCAGGAAGTTGAGTCAAATACTCTGGGGAGTCCTGCCGCTGAAGAGCTTCTAGCTCACCTCCAGCCCAACTACTGGTTCTCTGCACATCTTCATGTGAAATTTGCTGCTCTTATGCAGCATTCGGTAAGAAGGCGAAAACATTTTAATTCACATTCATATGGAATAACTTATTTAAACATTAAATCGGTGAGCCAGTATGATGTTACCAACTTGTAGAATCCTTTTTTTTTTTTTTTTTTTAACTTCAGCCTAGAAGTAACACTAGTCCACGTGTCACCAAATTCCTGTCTCTGGATAAGTGTCTACCTTATAGGGAATTCTTACAGGTGAGGAAAAAAATTGAATAAACTATGGTATACCATATTTCAGTAGTGAGGAAAGTTATAAGCAATGATTTGTGCTTTGTGCTATAGATTGTGGATATTCCAGAGAGAGCAGGTTCATCTGATAGTCTGGAATATGACCCAGAGTGGCTTGCTATTCTGAAGGCCACCAACAGTCTACAGAGGACTACCCCTCATCCCTGGAACCCCCCAGAGAATAATGGCCTGCATGAAAGGTACAGAGATAAGCAGATATGATACATTTCACATTATACACTATAATTTGCAGGCAAATGCAGAAAAATAATAGATGTCATAAGTTTTAATGTGAATATTAAATTGTAAAATGTATCGGTATAAACTACCAACCATTCAAAAATAATGCTTGAATGGTAAAAGAAGAATGCATTATGCTTATAGCAGTAAAATGGATGACATCACACCAATGGGATTTTTATAATCAGGTAAACATTTAAACCTTTGAAAACATTTTTTTATGTTTTGTTTTTTGAAGCATGACATAAAGGACATATTTTTTAAGGAATCAAACAGTTGACCCTTGATGCGGCAATCCAAATTTGCACAGTCATTATATTAAAATCAGTGTCTATTTTATCTTCTGCTGTACAGAGTTCTTGGGTGTCTTGGTAAGGCACTTACAAATTAAATTTATTATTAGAGACATTTTAATATGTTGCAGTGATTACAATGAATACATAAAGTTGAGTAGGAGTCCACTGAGTAATTTGTCATCATTGACATTGTCTTAAAAATGTCAAGTATTGGAAAAAATCTTTCCTGAAGTCCAGTCTGCACATTTCTTGTTTTGGTGAAATTAGCCATCAAGGAGTGATCTATCAGTCAGCTCTAAACACCTTATGAAATTACACTTAAAAATAACTGAAATTTATTAATTACTTATCAGAATTACAGTTACATCATATCATCTCCATTGGTCAGTTTGATGATTATGTTTTTAACATAGTTTTGGGTTTAAAATGGATGGCGTCTAGGTTTAGATGGTTCATAGTGAGGTTCATGGTGTCTTGATAAATGTTCTCCATCAGATGGGACTTCAGAGCTTCACAAGAAGATATGATGCAGGTGGTAGAGGATCTCAGCGGTGAACTTGCCATCCCAGACAACTTTAGCCAGACTCTACCTGCCTATGACCCTGCAAAGCCCCAGCCTCATTCCAGCCCAAGCTATAACACCAACCCACAGACAACTGAGCTGTGTGCCACATTAGGTCTCACAGACATCTATGCCCAGGTTGGACAGGGAGGTGATGAACTCAACAGGAGTCAGGGCAGTACCAGAGGGGAGGTGGGAAATGATGATGACGAAGATGGCCACAGTGTAGGAAGTGCGGATGAGCCAAGCGAGTACCCAACAGACACTTCAGGACTGTCAAACTCATATAATCCTGATGAGATCACAATTGAGGATGAGTGGGAGGAAGAGGAGGGAGAGGAAGTTAAGAGTGAGGCTCAAAACAGGTCTGATTTGAAAGAAGGAAATAAACCATCTGATTTACCTGAAGGTGAAATCCACACTCCTAGCCGTATGATTCTTCCAGAGCCAAAGTCCAAAACCTCACCCACTCACTTAAGTTACCTAATAGATTTGCCACCTCCCTCCCATTCTACACCAGCACCAGCCCATTCTCCATCTGGCCCAGAAAGGGAAGGACTCGGGGAGGGTAGTAATGATGATGTTTCACCTGTACGTATCCTAAAACGTACAAGTGATGAGACTGGGAATCCTGGGAGTAGAGGCAAAGCACCCATGATCAAACGCAGGAACCAGCTTATTTACACAGCAGTGGATGATGACGATGAGAATGAGGATTAGGGGTCAGGCTCAGATAAGGGAAAGTGTGAGGACTCTATGCCACTCTGTAATGTTTTGGGTTGTTTGTTGCTTTTTTTACCAAGTGTACAGCTCTTTGTTTGTATGAAGTGGTAAAACTTAATAATTTTGATCATTAATATATGATTTTCCGGCCTGCTTTTTTATACAGATATAGGGTGATTTAAATGTGTAAATGCAGAGTGTACACAACAAATGAAATTTATTTTATATAAACAGGTAATTATATCCATTAGTAACAATTTGATGGTCTTAAGGTTTTATATTGTAGTGTAACGAGAAGTATTTTATAAATGTTTTTTGTTTTTTTGTTTTTTTAGTTCTGTGGCCACTTCTTTTTTACATAATGTAAAACAGTGATCATTATTAAAGAGGTTGCTTTAAAAGCCCACAAATTTATCTGTCTTAATTTTTCTGTGGAATAAGGAAGTAATCTTTCAATGTATGAACTACAGCTTAATTGAACACTATTGTACTTCAATTCTGAGTAAATAAAGAATAAGAAAGCAAAAATGCTGTTTAATAAACCAATGAGTTGTTTCTGTACAGTTAATTTAGCTGATGTGCTTAACTGGCACATTGTTTTTATCATTATTATTTGTAATGTGGTTGTGAATCTGAAAATAAAGCACATTTCCAGACGCAAGTATTTGTTTAAACCAATAAGATTTATAACATTGATTTAGAGTCCTTAAATGATCCATTCCAGATTCACAAGTGTGCTCTGATGAAATCAACATACACTTTCATTGAAATTAAGACAATAATATATAACATACAGTGTATTTGACAAGATCTCTTTACATCCGTACAGAGCTAGTACAGTGTAGCCTAATAACTGGATGCCATGTTATTGTTTCATAGTATAAGCCAATGTCAGGAGGACGGTTCTCCTGTACTTTGCCTATGAAGCACACACATAAAGAAAGCCAAGACATGACTCACAGAAAAATAAAACTGGGAATAGGCACTTCTGATTTTGTGTTTTCATCAATTCTTTCATCATTTTCTTCAGCCAAGCCTTTGACACTAACCACTCACACAATTAAAACCATTTATGATCACCACAAGTTCATATTCACCAAAAACTTTGCCCTTGGACAAAGGACAGATGAGGGACACACCAAATACAAGATGGGCAGATGCTCTCCTACAGGGTATGGAAGTTTACTACAAGTCTTTTTTTTTTTTTTTCTTGCTTTTCATTTTGTTCATTGTGTTTGACAAATTGAAAACAGTTAAACTGGGTTTTCACAGTTCACTTACACTGGTATTAGCAGCAGATATTTCTACTTGGGCACAGCCATACACATTACTGAAATTATAATTAGCCCCCCATCACTCATTTTAAATAATGAAATTCAGATGACACTTATTCATTAATAACTGGGACTAAACAAGCACTGTAGTTCATTTGTAGTTTTTTTTCCTCCTTTGGGTTTGAGAAATATGGTTGCTGCTATGTAACTGTTAATACTTTAAACGTGCACATTTGATCTACAGACTGTCATGTTAAGTATGGCTCCTTATGAATCTTCAAGAAAACAGCATAAGAGATACTGAACGTCAACTTAAATAAATTCACAATCTGTTTATCTCTAAATGCTCCTTCAGTGAGAAACACTGTATGCCAATCTTGCATGAACACACATTACTTTTACAATTTCTACCTCACATACTGAGTTTGAGTGTCAGTGGAAGGGATGTCTGGACAATTAATACACAGTCTAAATTGCGTGGTGAACTGTGCCATTGGTCGTCTTATATGGGCCGGTGAAAGTAAGGAACATCACAGCGAGACAGAAAGAAATAAGAATTTACAGGCTCATTCCATGGTGGTGGCATTATTAACAGCAGGATTTGATTGATTTAGGAATAGAAAAAAAAAAAAAGACAAAGCAAGCAGATGCAAGCTCTGACAAGGGAACACAGTCCAAATATTTGGCTTTTTTATTTTATGTCTTGGCCTTTTTCTTGGATTCATTCTTTGCCATTCATTAGCATGTGCTGCTTAGTTTGTGCATTTTTATGCAATCAAACAGGACTGTAAATAAAATTATGCAAGGCAGACAGAACAGAAGAAAATTTACAATTAGTGCTAAATACTACATCAGGTTTGTCACCGTGTTCCACATTCTTTATTTTCCTCCCCTTCATCTCAGTCTTTGCCTGTACTTCTGGGTAATTTCCAAAAACAGTTTTGGGTGAAGAGACATGTATCTTTCTGTTGTTGTATCTCTGCTGTCTTCTTTATCTCCTAATTAACTCTTGTCTGAATTTCTGTTTGAGGACTGAGAAATGAACCGAGGGAGATGGAATGGATGTTTCACATCCACCCATGTAAGATGTTTGAAGGAGACAAGATGTTTGAAGGGCTGCAGTGATGTGGATGGTGGAGTACAGCTGTGTGAATACAGATGTCTAGTTTCCACCACAGCAAGCTCGGGTAGAGTGGGCATCTGGGTCCTGGAGGTTGACTCCCCGATGTCGTGCTGCATGTGTAGGGTTTTGGGTGTCTGTTTTTGGCATCTTTTTTGCTGAATTAAGTGGACAAAATTGAGTATTTTAGCATTAATTTCATTCATGTAATTAAGTTACATCCATGAAAATTCATGAGAAACATAGAAATGTAGATATCTCAACACTTAAAAAAAACATTGCTTGAATCACAGCTGCTTCATATTGAGTCAGACTCACACTGACTTTAAAAGTAAAAACCTAAGTTGGGCTATTTCAAAATCAGGGTATACTTACCAATTGCCAGGAAGAGTTCATTGACGTTCATGGCTGTCTTGGCAGAGGTCTCCATAAAGAGTAAGCCAGTGTCTTCAGCATAAGTCTGAGCTTCCTGTCTCGCAATGTCATAAAAAAAAAAAACGTTTTAGAAAATAGCTCTTGAATGCAGCAATATGTAGCAGCATAAAAGAAAAGACAACTGCAAAAGGTGCTGGACAAAAGCATGATACCTCATACTCTACTAGTCTCTTCTCTGCCAGGTCAGCCTTGTTCCCAGCCAGGGCAATAACAATGTTAGGGCTGGCCTGTCTCTGCAGCTCCTTAACCCAGGCCTTGGCTCTCTCAAAAGTTTCCTACGTACATACAGCATAAAAGTCAGGTAAACCTATCACAAAATTGTCATTCATAATTTCCTCAGATATACATGTGTGTTTTCATGGGTGGTTAGACTGTGTCAAACATCAACTAGTCATTAATAAATCAGCTTGCTTATACCATACCGGCTTAGTGATGTCAAAGACAACAATGGCAGCCTGAGCACCCCGATAGTACATAGGAGCCAAGCTATGGTACCGTTCTTGTCCTGCAGTGTCCCATATCTCAAACTTCACTGTGGTATCATCTAGACACACTGACTGAGCCAAGAAGGCAGCTGGAGAAAAGGTACATATGAAGTGATTACCAAGTATTCATAGATCCTTTCATCACTCACCCACCATGTTTTGGTCATCCAACTTTCAGAATCCTCTCATCCAACATTAAATTTAAATATTACCGTCTAACTTCCTATCCCAACACTTTTCAGAGTTTCAAGTCCTCACCTCCTATAGTTGTCTCCTGGAACTCATCAAATTGTCCCTTGACAAAACGAAGCACCAGGCTTGACTTTCCCACAGCCATGTCACCCAGCAGCACTAACTTGAACTGGCAGATCTTGGTCTGTGGTAGTGTGCCGTTGGAGCGGCCTCCACTCCCTCTGGAGCTCATACTGACCAGAGTAGGAGACAGCAGGGGGGCTGGGCCTCCTCCCTGGGGTGGAGACGGGGATTCTGTAGGATCAGTCACTTGTCAGCCCTGCTGCCCAGGTCAAGTCTCACTGATGATGTTTTGACCTGTGTTGTCTCCGTCTTGATTTAGCTGTAAACAAGTGACAGATTTTTTTTTTTTAAGGCTGGGATTTGTTTGGTGCAAGATTACATCACACCTCACCTCACATGCACTTCTTTGTATCTTGAGACTACAAAAGCCTGTAGTAGATTTCTAAATATTTGAATTGCATATGAATTGTTCCGGTTCAGAATTAGAATAACATGATAAAAATCCATTGCCTTTCATTTGCTTGACTTAAATTCCTAAGTATTAACTGCTTGTCCGGAAGATACAGCTTAATCCTACATGTGTAACATTAACATCCAATAATATTTCAGTTTAATAGGGATGCAGCACCCAAAACTGCTGTGTACCACCTCACTGACAACATGCTGAACACCCATCACTGCAGCAAATTAATCGTTTCAGACATTACACACAGCTCCACAAAATATGAGGAAATAAAATTAGAGGACACTAAACACATGGCATGTGGCATTACAGCACTGCGACACTTTTACCATTAACAGCTTGCTCCCCTCAGTACTGTTATCAGATCACCAGCCCTTATCTTGCGTTTATGTGCTAACGGGACACCGCTCCGACCATTTAGGTCGGACGACACAACTGATATAAACCTTAATGTTTCGACGCCCAATTCATAACATTAGCTATCAAAATGAATAGCATATCATTACCAATCAGAACAGAAGGAAATAGTCACCGTATATAATGTCGTTTCAGCTGGGCAGGTACAGCAGACTTAACTGTTGACAATTTCGCTATCAGCTGGTAAAAGAAAATGTGAACACTTCCTGTAAAAATCGCGCAGGCGCAGTTAATGTCGCATTGTCAACCCCATGAAGAAAAGAAGAACCGCATTCCCCAACAGTGACGCTTTCAGGAAATATCTTTATATATTTATGTCACAAAATA
>JAQQZY010000015.1:21624317-21642442 GCA_030068375.1 Ostorhinchus rueppellii
CCTCCTGAGGAGCTGGAGGAAGTGTCTGGGGAGAGGGAAGTCTGGGCATCCCTGCTTAGACTGTTGCCCCCGCGACTGTTAGACTGTTGCATTTTTAAATCACATTTTAAATCACATTTTCACATTTAATATTAAATCACATTTAAGTGTTTTTCTAAATGAGGTTTTGACATAATTATGATTTTGTTCTCAGTATCTCCATTGCCATCCATCAGCCCATCATTAGGTCCTGTGCCCCTGAGTGTGCGGACCATACCAGTGAGTATGAAGGGGCTAGGGATGGCTTCCACCCTTATGAGCCCAGACCATGTCCTTCTAACAGGAGGCTTCAGAAAAAGAGGCAGGGGAGCACTAACTACTGTTCTCCTTAGGAGCCAGGATAGTTGGAAATCTATCTGTGTGGAACCATCTGGTGATCTGGGTGAGCTTGCGCTGTGTTTTCTATCAATAGAAGCTTTTCTTTTGTTCTTTGCTGAGAGAGATTATGCTTTAATTACAAGTAAGGTGGTTGTTTAATCTTAGATTAAAAAATGACACCATATCAACCAAAGTTTTTCTTGACAACATTGGGTTTATGAGATGCTGTCCTACAGGTGTCCGGTTATACCACACCGGAACTTCCCTTCCAGGAGGAGGTGTTATGGTATTTGGAGGTCGTTCCTCTCCCCTTAACCCAGTCAAAAGCCTTTTCAAAGTGACCCTTGACCCGTGCAGTACTCGTACTCATCTCAACTCAGAGGGCTCAGACATAGTAAAGCTCTGTATGGAGCAGGTCATCTGTACAGGTGATTCACCCCCACCAAGATGGAGGCACAGTGCTACTGTGGTCAGTCACAAAGGTGAGATGGAATACAAAGTCTCTGAGTAATCTTGCAGAATAGTAAACCAAAAAAGCAACTATAGTCAAGTAGAGAAACGTACGTCCATCAACCCTGTCTTACTTCACTTTCAACTCACGATACACTAAAGCTCTTGTACTTTTTTTCCACAGACAAAGATTTTCTATTTGTATTTGGTGGAAAGAATGAATCTGAGGAAGTCCTTGGTGATGGTGCATTCCTGTCTCTAGATCAAAATCATTGGACCAAGGTTTGTTGAACTCCTTCATGTTTCTATAAATAGAATCACACACACTGATAGCACTTAAGTCTTATGATATCTGGCCTCTTCCGTCTTGTAAACACACTGTCTGTATGCATTATTTACAGGTCCCAGTAGAGGGTGCAGAACCAGAGGCCCGTCTTTCCCACTCAGCATGCTCATACCAGGGAGGAGTGGTGATGTTTGGAGGTTTGGATAGAAGAGGGGTGCCGCTGAGGGACACAGTAGTGTTGAGACCAACTGAGATTGGCTTTCGGTGGCAAAGAATAGAAGTGCATCCTCCTCCTGTTTCCAGGTTTGTTATTACTCAGATCCACTCACAGCCAGTTTTTTGTTCTTTACTTACCCTATGTGAAAGCAGTGAGACTTGATAGAATGTGCTCTATTATAGATACTCCCATTCTGCCCATGTGATTGGTGAAAAGCTGATTGTGTTTGGGGGAGTGTGGCTGCATCCAGATGGTGTACCTGGTGTTGTAGTGATCAACCTCACCACATGCAGTAGTATGGAGTTCACTCTGGACACGGTCAGTATACATTTACTATACAATAATACATAGCTTCATAAAAAGTCCATGTAAAAGAAATTCAGTAATGTGTTTAAAAACGCATTATATATGAGATACATGTGAATTATTTAGTAATGAATTATAGAGTGTACACATTTTTCTGATCAGGATTCTTGGACCAGAAATTGGGGCTTAAAGATGCACATGAGACATGCGGACTATGATCCCTCTGCTAACTCTAGCTAGTCTTCAATATATACTCCAAACTTGAATAAATAGGAAAAAATAACAATTCTGTTGCAGAATGAAGAAACAAAGTTGATTTTAGGGTACCTCAGTGTGCACCTCCAAAGGCGATTCTGGCTCTGGTGACTCAAATATGTGTTTGTAGAACTCCAATAAAGCTCCATTTCAGGTCATTGTGGTATTTGACAAATGACAGGGGCCTCATATTTTGCACATAATTGTGCACCTTAAGCAGACATGTCCCTGAGGATTTCAGAGAAGAGAGCTTTAATTTTTCACAATTTTGAAGCCAAATTTTATTTTCTCAGCGTATGATTCATGACTTCGTGTTTACTTAAAAAAAATGTGGTGTAACAAACCCAGAGTACATATTTATGGCTGGTGTGCATGTCTTAAAGTTTTTACTCCATGATGCCATAAAGTCTTGCATAAAAAGTTATTTATTAGCACTACATTTTGACTGGTCAAGTGGTCACGGTAAAACCGCAAGGAAAATTGTAAATTGTTATGTGTTTTGTCCTCACTAGACATCTGTGCCTTGGCCTCTGATGCTCCACTCATTCTGCTCTGAGCTTCTGGACCCAGAAGAAGCTGAAGTGCTCCTGATAGGTGGGGGAGGAAACTGTTTCTCTTTTGGCACTCACTTCAATCCTCAGCCTGTCATTGTGGATCTGAAACCTGCACTGGATTTGAATCATCAGACATCACAGAGAATGAACTAAACCTGACTGGTTTGAGACATTTTTACATAATTACAAGTTGAAACAAATGCTGTTGTTGAGGTTCAGAAGTTATAAACACTGACACCAAGAAATATTTGCTTACCAGACAGGTTTTTATTTGTGAGACCTCAGTTCAAACAAAGCATTTAGTGAAATTTGTTATTAAATATAGACTCATAAGGTTCTGTCATAGATTATTGAAGACCTTTTTTATTCATCTGGATGGAGGTTCAGTCACTCAGTGAAACGTCTAAAGGACTGGATTGCGGGACTGATAGCACCCCAGTCGCCAGGCTTTCGGTATTCTCCCTTCTCTAGGAAGTACTGGCGTCCGTGGTAATCGGGGTGTTCATAGAACACCCACCAACCATCAAAGACTTTACATGAGTTGACCTCCCGCCAGCGAAATTTCTCCAGAAGTGAGGGACAATCCTCTGTGGCCTCGAACACCTGTCCACCAAAGTCTGCCTTCTCATACAGCTGCATTTTGTATTGGGTCCCACTGGTCTAGAAGACAGGGTTGTTAAAAACAAGGAAGACATGAGTATGAGAATAAAGCTAGAGGATACATTAGGAGATCACACTTGTATTCAATAACAAATATTTTTCATGCAATGACTACGCTTTCACAGTCCACATATCATGATGTAGCCTTTGTGTAAACGATGGCAAGACATGCACATCCATGGGTCATGAATAATGTTCCTTGGTGCAGGATAATAGTAATCAAAGTAGATCAAGAAAAAATGTGCAGACCAGTGTAGCTCCTGTGAAGTTTATTTGTTTTCTTCAGACTTCTCTCAAGACTTCTCTGAGGTCAGACACTAGAGCTACACTTGTGTGCAGATTTTTCTCTTATTCCAGTGGCATGATCTAAACATCATTTAGATATCTGTTTATTATCGAACAACAGCTCCCATTGTTTGCAGTCTGCTTACTATTCAAAGCATGTATAAATAGTAGAAAACTGGGTGCATGCAGCTACGACTTGCTAGATTGATTTTTGTATGAATGTGTTGACCATGAAGCTGTCCTGAGGCTATAGGTCAGCTGACTGTTGGCTCGATCAAAACCAGATCACGTAAATAGATTGATCCAGGTATTGGTCAACAGTGACAAAGCCTAGCTAGCAAATTGGAGCATCAACACCATAACATTTCCATATTTTCCCATCAGCTGGTTTGGATCTCCCTTACACTCAAAGATGAACCCTCAGCTTTATGACTTATAAAGAGTGTTAACATTGCAGAAGTAGTGGTTAATCTGAAGATCAAAACACATAATACATTAATCAGCACAATGAGTAAGAAAGTTAAAACTACCTGAAAGATCTCAGCTGTTGCAGATAAGATCTAATCATGAGATGGTTAACTTACAAAGTGGATGATCTTGCAGGAGCTGATGCGGTCATTGAGGCCCATCCATCGCTGATAGTCCGAATATTCCCCTCTTGTGAGTACATACTGGTAGCCCATGTAGTTAGGTCTCTCATACACCACCCAAGCTCCACTCTCCACCCGGATAGAGTTGCAGCGGCTCAGGTAAGTGTGGAAATCTGAGCAGTCGCTGTCACACTCATAGCGACGTCCCTGGAAGTTCTTGTCCTCGTAGAAGACAATCTGGTGAACATCACATACTAGTTTTAAATGTCTCCTAAAACAATCGGGCAGTTTATCTTACAGTGTTTTGCTGGCGTAGTCTGAAATTGGGCTCCAATAGATGTTGTAGTTTTAATGTCTATCATATTAAACCCTCAACACATCATCGCAGACAAATGACCAGGGCAGTCAAAATCTTCTACAGCAAAACTCACTTCATCACAATTAAAGAAATCTCAATGAAATCTATATGAAACCTATCTGGAGTGTTACCTGAGGCTGCCAACATTAATGTCAAAGTCAGTTCTAGTTTGTATCACTCACCCTGCCCATCTTGTATATAATGTGGGATAGCCTAGTTGATGGTAAGTGGTGGATCCCCTGAGGTCTCAATGTTGCACAGGCCCCTCTCCAGTCCCTTTTATATTCATGCTGTCCCACATTTATAAACAGTAACAGTGTAGGCAAAAGGGGAACAATCGCTTTGTCATGAAAATGAGATCCAAAAATTGAGTCAGTGATTCTAGTGCTATTCAGTTTTTCCAGAAAAGCGAGAAAGGATTACGGCATAATGGCTGGGCATGGGAAACGTCCACTGACCCCACATCTGTACTGGCTGGACATAGCGCTAACCCCCCGCTTTCACTCCCACACCATGTTACACATGCCAGCTCCACCACTTTGTCCCCACCTGGTTAGGGTCTGCCAACTCATGACTTCTTTCTGCCTTATGGTTTGCAGTTACAGCAGTGATAGTAATGGAACTTTTATTTAAACCACTTAAACAGAAAATCTTACTTGGTTAATTTTTTTAAAAAAATATTTTTTTTAATATTTTAACTAGTAAGTCACATGGAATATTTGCAAGACAGACCTGGCCAAGGTAGCAGCCATATAGACACAGTATATTAAAAATGCATCATTTCTAACATGAAGTTATAGGATCTTAAATCTGCTCATATGAAATGTGATTTTTTTGTGCTATATTTAAAGTCTTCTACAGTAAAGTTATTAACTTTAGAATGGAGTGCATTAAGCATGCCAGTGCAAGACAGAGTAGTGTAGTGAACATTACACTTACAACTTTTTCTAATTCTGCAAGTGCCAGTGTTGCATAAAAACACATTACAGTTGGCACTAACTGAAGATTTAACCAGAATTCATGTCCTTATTACTCATTGCCTAGATAATTCCCTGTATTGTAGATTCAAGACTCAATGCAGTGTCCAGAGGCAAAGACATCAAAACAGTAAAAGAAACAGCCAAATGAAACCTTTAGTTTAAGTCAAAACCTTTATTTACTTTTTGTGATCTTTGTGTAGTAACTGCATAGGATGTTGAGCATGAGCGAGGCATTTTAGTTTAATCCAATACAACTTCAGTGGAAGAGACATGACAGTGACATTTACATTAAAAATCCCACAGTAGTTTAATGTTTATTGTAATATTTTACCAGAATGTATTTCAGTGCATTTATGCTGCAGTAGTTGTATTGTGTGAAGTGCATAGTATACTGTGAAACTTCAACTTTGAGCATTCTGTAATGAATGGAAAGCATGGAAGCAGGGAGTTATTGCTCCAGTGTACTTTTTTTAGTATTTAATGCATCAGTTGTTCAGGAGAGTATGACTTAAAAGGACAAAACATATCACAACTGTTTAATTAATAGAAAAATTAAAATAAAACTACACTACACATCACCCTTTACTTGGTGACAAGTCTGCAAACTAACCAAAAGATTCAATTTAGTCTCAGTTGTACATTTCACACCTTAAATAATAAGTGCACATTAAATCAAAGGGGAAAAAAACTTCTTAAAACACTTGAGAATGTTGCCCTATTGGCCACACTGTTGACAGTCATTAGGATAAAGTGTAGTACGTTTCAGAAAGACCCAGCCCACTGAGAGCAGTGTAGCTACAGTTATTAGCTCTATTACTGACAGCTGACGTGCTACAAGCTTAAAATAAGTCAGCTTTGGAAGGTGCATCACTTGTATCTACAAAAATATAATAATTTTTCCTGATGGAAAACTTGATTGTTTTTTTTTTTATATTTACTATCATGTAACATATACTATATTTCTAAGACCTGAACTTACGTACACTACCTTGTTTTACATACCCCTAAGTAAGCATCTACATCAGTTCATTCATTCATTAGATTCATGTCATATCCTCTTATTGGAAATATTTGTTAATGAGTACAGATTCTCCAGGGGTGTATATATTTAGCCCCAGCCTCTAGTAAGTCTCTTAAACATATTGTTTTAAAAACATTTTGCCTGAGAAATAAAACTTTTTTTTTTTTTTACGTTTGATATCTTTTATTTCAATGCCAGTGATGGTCATCACATTGATCCTTCTCCTGAGATGGACCACATTTTCACCTCCTGTAACTGTAATAGAAAGTTTTAGTTTGTTCACAATGTCTTCAAAGATGCTACACCCATTTGTTTTTACAGTCTGCACCACCACTGCCTGCAATCTTGCTCTGCAACATGCCAGTCTACTCCCTGCTTTGCTTTCACATGTTTCAGTTGTAGCTGCCATTTCAGAGGAAGGACCTGCAAAAAAGCTGAGGCTGATAATAAACCTTAATGAATGGTTCCAAACTTGTATGAAGTAGACATGAGTAACCATGAACAAATATTTATGAAAGTACCAGTGGGGTCTATTGACTTTCTTTTTTTAGTTATAGATGAACATATCCTGCTATGTGAGCTGCTACCAAGAGAATATCAACAATTCAAGAAGCCACAGTCGACTGTCCCACTCCCCTTCCATTTTTAATATGTTTCGTATCATTGTCTTGGGGTGTGTCTGTTGTATTCGACACCTTTAAAGTAGCAATGGCAGGTGGGACGAGACTGTCAAGATCTTGCCTGTGACCTGTTTCCAAGAGCCACTCATGAAATTTAATTTCCACAAGCTGCCGGAACTGATGCCTCTGTTCCCTGAAGAGAAAACATAATAAAAAATTAATCACCAGGGAAGGGCTGGATCTTGGAGTGTTATAGCGCTGTAATTTAGAAAACACTTAAGTTACAGACAGGTGACAAATGAAAGGAGAAAGTGTTTATTAGAGACTAAGAGACTTGTCACTCCTCTGTATCATCCCGTCATTTTCCATATACTGTCAAGGTCAGGTACAGTGTATCCTGACACCAATGTCACTGATGAATCCCATAATATCTCATCCGCAAGTGGCCAAATGACATTTTTATTGATTTATAAAATGACTTTTCCATTATGCCTTTCCACTGATGAAAACAGCACATTGAATAGGATCTAAATATGCCATGAACCAAAGTTGTCAAGAGTTTGACAGATAATTATGGGGTGTGAAGTAAACCTAGTTTGTCACTCACTTGTTTAGTCGGGCTTCCATCACAGTTTTCTGCCAGTTTTGTATCCTCTTCTGCTTTTCATCAACTGCTGCCTGGTATGGAGGTGGCAATCCCCCTGGAATCTCACAAGTGTCCCCCTCCATCTGGAAAGGCACAACCAGTGTGTGAAACTCAGCTGGAGACAGCAGACGGTAGCAACCTGAGTCTGGGTTGGACGGTGTATTGTGTGATGTGTTCATAAGGCCCTCTGTCCCCAAAAGAAAAGGACGATCCCAGTTGTTGGGGACTACAGCCAGGCCCACACTGGCCATATGATCCTCAAGGGACGGATAGTAAGTATGATAAGGTCCAAGGGTAATGTTTGTGTTTCCAGGAAGAAGCAAAGGTTGTGTTGGCGTCAAGGCATGGATAGTGCAATGAGACGAGCCTCCGATGGTTATCCTGCCTGCAACACACACCACTCGCACATTGTGGCAGCTGTGGATGTGGACGCTTGTCTCAACAGGACCCAGAACCACTGTACTGTCCCGGCATTTGTCCACACTGACTGATCTGAAAGACAACAGCAAAGGTGACAGATGAGGTTTGTTCTTTGAGATATATATATATAAATAAAACAAAGCACAAAGAAATGGAACATATCCTAACCTGAGAGGTGACAGTAGGTATATGAAGGCATCAGAGCATCTGTGTATTTTGATGTTGGTACCCATCAACCTTTCTGAGGTTTTAGCAAGAGTCTGTTTGAAGACCTGGGACATTAACACCATCTTACTTCCAGGTGGAGCTGTGTGGGTATTCCGTGCAATTTTAGCTCGTTTCATTGCCCCTTCCACTAGAACAAAGAGAAACAGGTGTAAAAGCCTGCAATAGAACATTTCAAACACCAGTTTATAACATATTTTGACAACCAAGTCTGCTTTGCTTTTGCTGCAGACCCTTACATATATGTAGCCATGAATGTATCTAAAATTATACCCATTTCTGACTTGTACTAAGTGTATACCATCTACATTTGTTTTAATTTAATATTTCATGTAATATAGCAAAAACATAAATAATAAAAATCCATTTAATATTTCTTCCTGATTTTACATCCTCTACATGACGTATTTTGTTTGAAGATCGTAATGCATCCAACATTATCACGTTAATTGAACCTGATCCTGCTCTGTCCAGGCCCATATTAGACATAAATAAATGTATCTGACTGTATCCAACTATATCAAAGGTGAAAAAAAGTTTAATCTATCACTAACTTATGCTTTGTTGTCTCTATTACTCAACAGATTGGATAAAAAGGGGAAAAAAAGAAACCTCACTCCAAACAATTGTAGTTACCTTGTTGGGCCCAGGCTAGTTTCTTGCCAGCGCGAAGACATGCAGTTATTCCAAAAGGGTTGAGTGTGAGGTTGCTTTGGAGACAAGACAAGAGCTTGTGCAGAGGGAAGGAGTGGGTGAGTGTGGAGTAACCAGCTTGTGTCTGCAATGAACTTTTGGTCAGCAGTTTGTGAACAGGTTGAATAGCTCTGTGGCAAACGGAGCCTTCCAAGAGCAGGCCTAGACTCCGCACAGCTTCCTCAGATATCTGGCAAAATACAACAGTAAAATGAGAAACAAAGCCTCAGAACATTTCACCTCTGGCCAAGTATGTTGTGTAATCACCCCCATTTATCTGTCTGTCTCTCTCTCTCTCTCCATCTCCATCTGTCAGTCTGTTTGCAGGATTATGTAAAAATGCCCAATTATCATGTAGTAGAAGGGTATAGCAAGGGAGAAGAACAAATCCCTAAAAAGAGGTCAAAGCTGAAAAGGTTTTACATTTTCTTTTCAATTGGGGATCCTCTGGTTAAATAAAAAATGAAATAACCATCATCACCATGCAGCAGTCCATTACACTATCACCTAGCACGCACAGATAAAAAAAGAGAAGACATCCTTTATGGTTTGTTTGTGATTCTGCCTCTTGTTTGTGGGTCCTGGAGAAGAGGCAAAGTCTGCACTCTTTAAACATGGTTTTAGTTTTTATATTTTTTACACGTTCCTTTCACATCAGTCACTGTAGTTCATTTGTGAACCAAAACTAAAGCCAATTTAAAATGTGTTTGTAATTTCTAAAGTTAAATTCAAAGTGAACATGCTGTCAGTTAATGTGGGAGTGCTGCCATTCCACAGACCTGACAGTCTCGAAGGGCCTGTCCAGAGTGTGACAGCTGGCCTGGCTCGACCAGCAGTTCCAGAATTTCAGCTAAATGGCTATGCACAAATGAAAGGTGGGCCTGATCATCCCAGTTCTATAAGAAACAAACAGTAGAACAAAAATGAACTATGAGACTAAGAGATTGAAAAAATACAAATTCATTTTCACAATCTGAATGGTGCCGATTCTATAACAATGATGTATTAATATGTATAAATGAATGTGAATGTATTAATATTATCAGTCTGTCTTTTGTCTTTCACAGTAACATGGTTCTCCAACATGCAACGGAGGTGACCTTGTTCTGGGAGCTGGTCTTAGTTTCCCGTTCTGATGGAGAGGGGGAGCGAGTGCGATGACTAGGCCACTCTTCACCAATCAAAGAGTTACGCAGAGACACACGGTTCAGTTGTTGGATATAGAGAAAGAGGATGAACTGCAACGTGTCCACAGATAACTAGTATTTAAATAGAAAACAGAAATCATATTTAAAAGCAGGACAACAGCATACTAACCCTGTCTTTGTATTTATCAGAGTTCAGAATCTACAAACATAAATCATGAAATATGTAGCACAACCTCAAAAGAGGCAGACAAAGCTAAAAATCTGACAAAGGGACAATGATATAGTGTTACATTCATGGGTAAGCTGATACCTCACAGATTACTGAATTTCACTCCACCCCTGTCATTTTCACCTTGTTCCTTTGTTGGTCCAGCTCACTTTTGGTGGAGCACTGTGAAAAACACTCTGCCCACTCCAATCTCTCCTCGGGTGTGTGGCCAATAAGAAGGTCAAAGGTTTCAAAGTAGAGCCATGCAAGGTCTTCAGCAAGCTGGAGCTTTCCACAGGCAATATGCCTCCACATTTGCCAGCCCAAAATGGGAAAGCAGCCATCCCGTGTTCTTACATATACTGCCATCTTACGAAGATAGTGCAGGCTGAGCTTGGAAGATGGTGCCACCTGTGGTTCCATTATACTTTAATTAATTCATAATATTTGGAGAACATATCCATGAAGAATTCAGTGAAAATATACTACATATAGTCACCTGTAGGGCACCCAGCATAAAGGGTTCCATGCGTGGCCATATGCAGACACCATCTGCCTCCGTCTCTGTTAAGAAAATAAGAGGATCTACAAATTACACAAAATATGAGTTCAAACAAAGTTAGAAACAGCATCGCCTTAAAAGGTACATAAATGTATGAGTACAACATGATGAAAATGCCCCAGCATAAGTGGAAGATTCTACTGAAAAAAAATTGCCTGGAGATTTAATGGGGTAAATGTATTAAAAGTTTAAATATTTAAGTGCAAGAATCAAAAATGTACAAGTACAAAGTGCTTAGTTTCTTTCCAATGTATAGATACAGAAGGGTAGCCCTCTTGAAAGTTAAAGTCAGGCTTATTTATCAATTCACCAGACATTCATTCATTCATATTGAAGAAATGAAAAACAGTGCAAAGGATTAAACACAAACAAACTATAAAAATATAAGAAATAATTATACACATCTAAAATGATAAAAGTATATGGTATTGACTACATCTACATTGCAACATTAGCTGTATGGTAGTTGCAGAACAGTTGGTGATGTAGCAGCAAAGATGGTCATAAGATCCGGATAATGCTTCTGAATTTGGGTTTGAGATGGGACTGAGTTTTATAGTCCAGAATTCAACTTCTAAACAGCACTAAGTGTGTACAATACTGTGCCAAAGTCTTAAGCCACATCTCAGTTTGCAGTATTAAATTGAGCATGCCTATATAGTTTTCATTCTCTTTTCTTCATATATATGAAAATACAGGGATTATGTGCACAGCTTTAAAAGACAAACAAAACCTGAACTAAATGGGTTCTAAAGGTTAAAGTCACGATTCAGTAGGGCCCCTTGTCCCCATGGCATGAGGCAACACTTACAATCATAAACATCTGACATGGTGAATGAAACCTGGCAAAAAACAATAAAAACTTGAAGCAATAAATCTCATATTGTCTGAACTAAATAGTTGAAAACATTAAGTGCACAAGGTGCTCACACTAGATACTAAATCTGTGGTTTATAGAGGTTGTTTTTCCCTTGAAACGTGTGTTTTAATGCTGTATACGCTTCTAATAAATTCAGATTGTATCCTCAGAAACTGAGAAATACATTTGTGAGGTCATGATAACTTTACTAAATCAGCAAACCTAGTGTTGGTCTAGGACATTTGCACAGTAATTTACATACATACATACATACATACATACATTATATATGTTGTCTGTATAAACATCTGCATTTTGGCTGACTCAATTGTGATACAATAAGCTAACAGCTAGATAATGCACCCATGACAACTGGGAAACTAGGCTACTCCTGCCATCAACACCTGACTGAGCACAACACTAAGTTTAGAAGGCTTATCAAGTTGACGCAAAACAACAAAAAAATCCTGCTAGAAAGCCAATGAAATGCCCTAAACTGACTTAGCTCAACTCTACTAAGAGTATGATAACTGACCCGAGGACTTAATTGTTGTTAGACTTCACTGAAATAATGTGCCTATCGGTAGTATATAGCCGACGTTAGCTAGCGACTCTCGCAAAGAAAAGCTTTATGAAACTACTAACCTCCAGACATTGTCCTCGTAGTTGGTCCGTCTGGATGTGAGAAGGTTTGAAGACTCATCAGTGAAAGCAGAGACGGGTAAGATTCATTTCGTTGGTGTTATGGCTGAAGCGCTGTCCCCGAAGTATGTGTACATGTCTGCCGTTCTTCCTATTTGGCGCCCTCCTCTCTGCTCTGGTCTGACATCTGTTGCGCGCACTTCTCGGGGGTGCGCTTAATAGAGTACCGTGGTCCGTATCATATGGTAAAAACAAGCCAGATCTACTTTGATTTCATTATTGTACAACTATTAAACAATGTGGAACAAATAAGCGCATATCGAAGTTTATTAAATAGCACAGTCAAACGGAGAATCAGAGATGTTTCTTTAAAAGTGGGCGGGGTTTGGATCCAAAGGCGAATTTGCCGACATCTAGTGGGAGGGGCTTCTGTGACAGGAGGAAGAAGGCTTTTGACTTGCAGCAGGCTCCAACCTTCAAAAAGCCGGTTATTCTCCTGGCCCTTCTTTGTACAATTTTTAGGACCTATGGCTGCTAAAGGGATGAATCTGTGCCATGTGTGCTTCCTCCTTCTTTATGTTGTCACAATGGTGCTTGCGGGGTAAGTTATTCTCGGAGAGTAGCTCACAACGGTGAAACAGCATCTCCAGCTGGTACACATGTTCCACTGTGATTGGTCTAGACCCGTTCCCCATGTGTGGACAGGACTGAAACAGACTTATAATATAGGTTATAACTTGGTTGTATGTGTTTTGGTGTATTTCACTATTAAGAGCTGTTGTCTAGCGTTTATATTGCAGAGACAACTGCTCAATATAACTCTATCGGCCATGTTTTGGTTGGCAAACACTTGCTAGTTAGCGTTAGCTTCCTAGCTACCAGAGATACTGAGCTACCTTTTTCATAGATATTGTAGATAATGTGTTAAATACTGATGCTATGAAAGCTATTCCTTATGTGGATGTAGCAACGGCGATACCAGATGCTAATTTTACACTTGCTATACTTGTCATTATGCTTCATAACCTCTTATCTTCCTTGAAGGCGAGATTTCTACAAGATCTTGGGAGTGAGTAAGAGTGCATCGGTGAGAGACATTAAGAAGGCCTACAGAAAACTGGCTCTTCAGTTACACCCAGACCGAAACCCAGACGACCCAAAAGCTCAGGATAAATTTGCAGATTTGGGGGCAGCTTATGAGGTGGGTATTTGCTGTTTTTTTGGGGGGTGTATCTATGGATAAGTTACGACCGAAACGTATTTCCATTCTTATGTGTTTTATGTCATTGGTAGGACACAGTATAATATATTTTTATATGATAATGTTTAATCGTGTGCGGAAGCGCCTGAAGCACTGATACGAAAGTCTTTGTACTGGCTATTTGGTTGTTGTTGGAAACCGTACCGTTGCTGTGATTGGTCGTCTAGACCGTGTGGCTGTATCTGATTGGCTATTACGCAGCACCGTTTGCATTCAGAAAAACCAGACGTGGATGAGTGGGAGTGGGCTAAGGCACTCCAGGTGTTTCCGTATCAAATGTTCCCATTTCACTTAAAAGTCGCAATGATTGTCTGTGGAAAATTAGAGCAAACACACACATACACTGAACATATAGTGAGATGAAAGTTTAATAATAATTTAGAAGGAGATCTGAAAAATAATTTTGATATTGGTTCCATGTGGTTTGGGATAAGTCACCTCTTTTACCTCTAGTTTTATCTTTCAACATCTTGGCATTTAAAAAAAAAACTCAATTCAAAATATAAAAAAATGTACAAAGTGTGCATATTACATGCAATAACAACAATGAGGTTTGTTCATTTGCATTTACATTTAGTATCAAATGGCTTTGAGTATTTGATTGTAAAGCTGCACAATTAGTCAAATCCCAGTGTCATCTTTTGTAGTGATATAATCCCAAATGCCATTTAATGATTCTATTTGTCTAAGAAGATGTTTATTTGCAAATTCACCTGGATCATGATATTATATTGTCTACAATGATTGCAATATGAATTTTTCACCAAATCCTGCTGTTTTAGTTGAAAGTATCCAGATGGTTTGATCATTGTTATAACAACTATCATGCATAATTTTCCTAAAACAAGGAAGAGTTAGAAGAAAATATGATGATATTCTAATGTATAGGCATGAGCTTGGTTCTGTAATTTTTGTATTGGGTTACACTGCACAGGAAAAGATGCTCATGGTATTGAGTTTCATGACAGTATGAAATGTAAACGACTGACATGGTGCTATATTATAGGTGCTCTCAGATGAAGAAAAAAGGAAACAGTATGATGCTTATGGAGAGGATGGGCTCAAAGAAGGTCACCACAGTTCACACAACGATATCTTCTCCAGGTTGGTTTATTGGGGGAATCTTGATTGCATTGGCATATTTTTGTGTATGCAGCTACATGACTCTTGTAAGGACATAAGTTTAAAAAAAAAAAAAAAAGCATGTTATTTCACTTCTTGAGCCACCCACAAATATCCATAATCTGCTTGCTGAAACTGTATTTTTGTGACTTCAAAGAATACAGAATACTCCCACTTTGCTTTTCATTGGAATTGGCACTGTGGCAACTGTATCACAACAGCAAAACAAAATCCCGTTTGTTTATTTATTTATTTATTTATTTATTTATTTTTTACAATGCTCCTTTATAGCTTCTTTGGTGACTTTGGGTTCATGTTTGGAGGTAACCGGCAACAACAGGACAGGAATATTCCTAGAGGGAATGACATCATACTGGACCTGGAGGTTACACTTGAAGAGGTGTACTCTGGAAACTTTGTTGAGGTGAGGAGGTTTCCTCTGCAGCAACCTTTCAGGATTTTTTTTTTTCTGAATTAGCAGCTTGCTAATTTGTGTTAGAAAGAAATACTGTAATCTTTGAAGTTAGCCAATTTCTAAGTGAGGTCTTGCACCATTTTGTGTTAAAGGTGGTACGTAACAAGCCTATAGCCAAAGAAGCCCCTGGCAAAAGGAAGTGCAACTGCAGACAGGAAATGAGGACAACACAGCTTGGACCTGGTCGCTTCCAGATGACACAGGAAATGGTGTGTGACGAGTGTCCCAACGTAAAGTAAGTTTGTTTAAAAAAAATCTTTTTAAATTTAATTACAAGAATCTGCCATACAGCTATTGTCATAAAGAAGAAATTTGTATAGAAGTTCTGTATACACCCAAATGTATTTATCAGTCACATATCAAACACCGGGGACTGCTCTGTTCTTAAACACTGTAATCACAGTTTTTAGTCCTCGACTGATTGGTTGAAGGAGTATTGTAATCCCTTGTCTGTCCATCTGTCTGTCTGTCCATTCTGGTCGTTATGTTCTAATAGTATAGATCAGAGGTTTCCAACCAGCACAAGCTACCGGTGGTTCACTAGTCGCATCTCAGAAACTCACTGAAGGTTTTATGACGCAGAATAAGTCAATTCTCTCACAGAAAATCAGACTGGTTTACATTTTTTCCAATTAAACCACAGACAACTCAGCCCCTTCTGATTCAAAATGTTTATCTATCAGCCATCAAGTTTTGCTGCCGTCACGCGTTAAGTCACTGATGCTGTCACCTAAAGTGAACTCAGCAGGCTAGAACACACCAGGTTTGACAATACTACAAAATCAACCAAGCCAGTAAAAGGCACAAAAAAAAATTACACTCATGTGGAGTGATGTTGGATAATATAATTTGGCCACAAAATATGAACACGGAGAACCACTTCACTACAATTTTCACAGGACGTTTTTGCTGATAGCGTCTAGATTTTGTCATCCAAAATGTTGTTGTTACAAACGTTTTGTAAATTTTCACACAAAAGAAGCTTGTTCAGCTGGTTTGAGATCAGTTGTATAGATAAATGGTACTACTAATATGAAACATGCATAGCTCTTGGCCATTCTTATTTTCTCAAACTACTTCTCAGAGGAAAAAAGTTGGAAATTCAGGGTAGTAAGATTGCCTTGGCTTCACACTCATTGCCACCAGTGCTTGATTCATCCACTTTGATTAGCACAAGGTGAAACTACCTATTGACTATCTTTTTTTTTTTTCTCTCCATTGGGTGGGAGGTTATATGCTTTTCTGTGAATTGTATTAAATTCTATCTGGCTGTTGAAATGCTGTGTGTATGTTCAGTACAGTTTTTCCCCAGACAAAAATTTCTAAGTTAATTGTAGCTGCTAACATTTTTCTTTATTTGTTGCAAATTTGAAAGACTCAAAATAATTTAAATTTCAATTAAAAACACACTAAACCCTAACTCTAAAAAGATGGTGTTGAGTTCAGAAGTTTAACTTTATGAATATGACATTTTACGCAAGTAACACAAGGGTAACAATAGTGCATATATTTTAATCCTTGCAGTGGTAATAGAGTTGTAAAAAATTAACTTTCTATAATGATTGTGTTTTTCTTGCCTAATATACAAGTCTCAAAATTTGTCAACAGTATTATAATGTATAGACAACTAAAGAGTTCTAAGTTATACTTTGTTGTATAGTCTGGCAAAAGCACATGTTAACATCTGTAGGTCTTGAAATATGTATGTTCATTTGTCTATATTTGATGTGGGTTAGATTACACTGCAAATCTGATTGTGATTTGGAGAAACTATACAAGTGTGTTATAGTTGAGAGCAGTGTGTTCATACCTGTCAAGTGTAAAGTCAGTACCAGGACTCAATTTGTAGATTTACCGCAAATAACATGGTTTGTGTAATTATTCATGTGGTGTATGTGATTTCTTCTTAATTAGACTTGTTAATGAAGAGAGAACACTAGAGGTGGAGATTGAACAGGGAGTGAGAGATGAGATGGAATACCCCTTCATTGGAGAAGGTAAGCTTTATATTAAATGTGTATACTGATTTATTTATTTTTATTTTTTTTAATTTTTTTTATTCCATGCACTTAAGATCTTACATTTAACACACAGGGGAACCACACATTGATGGTGAGCCTGGAGATCTGCGTTTCCGCATTAAAGTCTTGAAGTAAGAAAAACTTGGCCTGTATTGCATTAAATCACTTAATTACCAAGTATCAGTTAAAAGAGGTTCGAACTGTATTGGTGATATGGCGATGCATTTCTTTCAGACATCCAGTGTTTGAGCGCAGAGGAGATGACCTGTACACAAATGTCACAATCTCTTTGGTGGAGGCACTGGTTGGCTTTGAGATGGACATTGTTCATTTGGATGGCCATAAGGTCTGTTCAAAGTTAATGTTATGGAGTTATATCAGCTTTCAAACCTTTTTTTTTTTTTTAGAACAACATTCATGCATTCCTAAAAGTAAGAGTTCAATTTGAAGTGAATGGCTGATCTGTCATCTCCTTCCAGGTCCATATAGTGAGAGATAAGATCACTAAGCCTGGTGCACGTATGTGGAAGAAAGGAGAAGGCCTGCCAAACTTTGACAACATTAATATCCGTGGTTCCCTCATAATCACCTTTGATGTAGAGTTTCCTCAGACACAGCTGGATGATCAGCAGAAAGATGGTGAGACTGAGCAAAGCTTAGAGATACCGATCCGTCACTTATCTGTATTTTACATGACTTTTCCATGTCAAACTAAAACCTGAATAAGTAAATAGCAAATGCACATCCTTCTTCACATGTGCACTACATGGTTCAGTTAGAGTAATTACCTCCACCAAGGAGGTTATGTTTTTGCCGGCGTCTGTCTATCTGTCTGTGTACAAAATAACTCAAAAAGTTATGGACGGATTTTGATGAAATTTTCAGGATAGCTTGGGAATGATAC